>CM070830.1:31578992-31733634 GCA_036326025.1 Chrosomus eos | reverse complement strand
ATTTTTTAAATATTACTATTTAGGTTTAATTTTTGTTTTGTTTTTTGTTTCAGTTATAGTTAGTTTTTATTCATTCCCAGGCAATAATTTTTGTGTTTTAACATTTTTAATTTGCGTTTAGTTTTTGAACTAATATTTTGATTTGATTTCAGCTTTATTCGAAATAATATAAAAGTTTTAAATTGTTTTAGTTTTAGTTAATAGCTGCTCGAGTCTTACCAAGCTAGTTTTTCAGCTGTTATTTTTTTTATTTTTATTTTTTTGTAAAAAGTGCCCAAAACCGCTTTAAAACCAGCTAAGACCAGCTTAATCTGGTGTAAACTGTTGTTAGTCCAAGTGTAAGTAGTCCACTTGGCAACCTCCAGTGATAAAATCTCTTTATAATGTGTTAGGCATTGTCTAACCTGTCACTTCACTGTATTTATGTTGTATATAAAGTGGTTCGGTAAACAAATCGCTTTCGTTTGTCTCATCAAGAATTCAGTTGAGTGCCAGTCTTTCTCTTGTAAGAGTTTGTCCACCTAATTATATTCATCAGACAGCATCAAATGGAGTGGAGAGACACTTGTGGAGAGAACGAGAGAGAGAGAAAAAAAACTCTCCATAATTACAGTTTGGTTCTTCGATACTCATGTATGAGGGTAAAAGGTGCTGACAATAAAAGTTACTCTGTAATTTTCCTAATGAAACCTTTGACCAGCCACTTTATGGCTCGGATTGAAAAATGGTGGCAGGTCTGATTGGTGATTTTGTATGGCTTGATTATAATTAGTCAAATAGATGTGCAGCGCTGCACCGGAGAACGCCACTTTCCCTTCTACGATTATTTTCTTCTGGTTCTGGCTGACTGTTTGAAACCCATCTGAAACGCTTTGCTTTCTGGGTCTTTTGAAATTGAATATCAGTAGTGCCTCTTTAAAAAGCGGCAAGTAAACATTTAAAAAAAACTTTATGAATTGGAAATAGTGTTTGAATTAGATAATCAAATTTTCCAGTACATGATTTCAAACTTTTGCAGTTTAAATTCACAGTTTAAAGACTGACTTAGAAAACCTAAGTATGGCACAAATCAGATGGTCTCCTTTAGTTTCGCCGGTGACTCAAGTTTGCTGCTAGCCTGCACTTGTGGGGATCCAAAATGCATTTCCCATTAACCGTGTGTGACACATTCCAAATCCATGATTGTACGGTGAACTCTATAGCGAGTTGACTCATAAATTCCAGCCAGAAAAGAAAGGGCCCTTATTGCCTGTAATGACAAAAACAGAGTCCCGGCGCTTTTTCCCGTCCTCTTATTTCCAGCCATCTGCCACCTCTATCTGGCTCAGATTCCCCCACACCTCATACAACCTCTCTTTAACCTAAAATAAACATTTTAAACCAGTCACCAGGGGATCCATAACGTCTTTTAAGTCCTGTCTGTCATTTTTTTACTGAATTTAACGCAGTATGTGGAAGAGATTCTTCAGCTATCACCTGCTGCTATGGGCGGCACTCGTGCAGCTGAAGGACCAATCAGATCGCTTTCATAGCTCGTTTAGTTGATCATTAACATCCTTTTTATTCATTTAATACTCTTCCGAAAAATGAAAAATGCCTTCAGATGAAGCTCCCACTGCTGCTTCCAGTGAGGATTTATAGCTCGATTAAAGAGGGGGAGGATTTTTATTTTATTTTCATTTTAATCGATTTTTTGTTTCGTTTTGTTTATGTTTTGGAGGTTTGTTTTGTTTTGTTAGGGTTTTTTTTTTTTTTTTTTGCTTATGTTTATTGTGTATGTCTCGGTTACAAACATCAGAGTTATCATTACAATCACAGATGATTTTATTATTAATAATAATAATAATAATTATGATTATTATTATTAATAAAAGTATATTATATTTTTATTATATTATATATTTTACTATTACTACTATTAATAATAATATTAATAATAACATAATAATATAATTTTGATTTCATGTTGTCTTTTACCTTTTTGCTGAGCATGACTTACAGTACTGCCTAATTCGTTTGGTTTTGTGGTGTGTGCGTTCCTCTCTTTCTTGCTTTTTCTTCTTCTTTCTTTCACTGGAGTGTGTTCATCATAGCCTTTGAAGGTGTTTAATATACAGCCTGCATCCATGCTTTGCTCCTTCAGTGTCGCAAGGTCACGGATGTCCACCCTTCCCGCAGCTCTCACAGAACTAATACAGGGAAATGTGTGAGAGCAGCGGCAGGCGGGCCGCGGGATGTTTACTCACCACTGCTAAAGAGAAAATAATGCACAGGCCAAAGGAAACGTTTGTCCCGCAGTCTGTGGTCTGTGCAGCTTAATCACCCGCTTGTAATGCTTCAGACTGAACTTGAGTTTGTTTAACCAGGAGCAGAGTGAAGGAGAGTTCAATTAGATGGGAAAGGGGGGCTAAATTGTGTTCATTAAATAAATGAGTAAATAACATTACAAGTAGTTCACGGGGCAAAACTCATCACCATCATGATAGCGTGTTGTGGGTGGTTGCTTAGCTGTGGTTTTCTTCCATATAAGTATGATTCTATATAGCTGTGATCTGGGGTGGTTATGGAATGTTCTGACTGGTTGCTAGGGTGTTGCTAGGGTGTTTTAGAAGGTCCCTAAGCAGTTCTGGCAGGTTAAAATGTTGATTGCTAAGATGTTCTACGTGGATTTTCTGGGGAGTTGCTAAGGGCTCCATGGTGGTTGATATGATGTTCTGGTTGGTGGCTAGGAGATTACTATGGTGTTCGATAGGATTTTCTAGCAGGTTGTTAGGGTGTTGCTAGAATGTCCTGCATGGTTGCTAGGGTTTTCTGTTCAGTGTTGGTAGCATGTTCTGCTAGGTTGTTGCTAAGGGATTAAGGTGTAGGGTGTTCTGTAATGCAAATAGTAAATATCAGGGGGTTTGACAACTTGCCACAACTTACAACACAGAATTTGTATTGTCTATATTTGTCTCATTTGCGAACCTTTAGACCTTTATCACAAACTCGCATGTGCATCAGTCAGGGTTCCCACAATGAATTTTCATGATTTTATGGTCAATTGTGATAATGATTTTGAAAATTAATTTTATCGAGATTTTTTTTACAATGGAGATTTTAAAAGGTTTATTCATTTGCATGACTTCACCAGTGCTGGAAATCACAATTCCTTGATATTTCCAGATTTTCCATGACCGTGGGAAACCTTATCAATGCATATTCTCACCGCTTCTCACATGGCAACCGTGTATCACGGCACAGGACACAGAGCGAGAAAGAGATAGTTTGTAGCTAAACTTGTTGGTAACGCTTCCTTTTACAGTCCAGTTACCCATGTAAATACTATGTACTTATTTTAGTAACTACAATTACTGGGTAATAACTAGTACTAACCCTGAACCTACCCCTAAACCTACCCCTGTTCCATGTACTTACCTTATATTAGCCAGTACTTTCTAGGTAAGTACACTGTAAGTACTGTACTGTAAAAGGAAGCGGTACCAACTTGTTTTATTGGTTATTACACTACATGACTCACCACCTTTTTTTTTTTGGTGACTTTGTGAACTACTCATTAATGATGCACAACATCTACCTGGGTAATTACCGTGCTTTAATGAGATAATTGCAAACCAGCATCCATCTTGCAGAGATAGGCACACTGTTCCATTTACTGATTTTCTATCTCTATTCAGTTTCTTTTCAAACCCCCTTTCTCAGTGTCAAAAATAATTGTAGTATTTACTTTGAGATGCAGAGCTTTGTATCCAAAGAAATAAGAATTTAATTATATAAACTATTGAAAAGTATTATAAGGTTGTGATTTCTTTCCAGGTCAAATGTTTTGTGAGCTTGGCTAACATTCTCTTTCTCTTTTTTTTTTTCATGCTGCTCTTGTGAAATTGCTGCAACAACAGGTAAGACAATTTTCGGCTTATTTTATTACCATGGTTTTGATTTGCTCCGTTGCCCTTTGCCAAGACTCAAATGTGAAACTCAAACTCACTCACTCACTCACTCACTCATTAACTCACTCATTAACTCACTCATTAACTCACTACATACTCACTCACTCACTCTCACTCACCACTCACTCACTCACTCACTCACTCACTCATATCACTCACTACACTCACTACTCACTACTCACTACTCTCACTCACTCATCATCACTTCACTCACTACTCACTCACTCACTCATACTCTCACTCACCTACTCATACTCATACTCACTCACTCACTCACTCATACTCATCACTCACTCACTCACTCACTCACTCACTCTCACTCCTCTCTCTCTCTCCTCTCTCTCTCTCTCTCCTCTTCTGTATATATATATATATATATAAATATTATATATATAATATATATAATATATATATATATATATATATATATATATATATACAGCCAATCACATGGCAGCAACTCAATGCATTTAGCCATATACATGGTCAAGACGTGCTGTCAAACGATAAAAAAAAAATTGCACATTTTTTCTGTAATTATTCGTGATTAATCACACCTAACATTAAAGATTTTTATATATTTTTATATTTAATTTAAAACTCCACATGAATGTAGCAACAACATAAAGACAGTAGCCTATATTTTAAATATGCGTTTAATATAATCTTTTTATGAAAGAAGGTCAGTATCAAGGTCACCGATACTAACACTGCTACTGGTGATTTTTTCAATTTTAGCCATTTTTTATAGCCATTCAGCATTACAATATATTTGAAAGCTATTCATTTGAACATGTATTAGGCTTTAAAAATGTAACATCTTTTAATTTAAGTAAACTTAAAACAATATTCATATAAACCCATTATAATAAAAAGTCACATTTATCTGCCCTTCTTTTCTATTGGCCCAGTCAGACCAGTTTAGATATTTTTCTTGCCCTGTCAAAATGCACACAAAGTTATTGTTTTAATTTTTTAACCCATTTAACCTCGTAAACAGTCTTTAAAGATTTTTAGGTAGGTCTAACAAGTTGGATTTTTACATAAATTGAATAACGTTATCAAACACTTCACAGGCTTCTCTGCATAAATTATAAATTAAATATAGATTAATCCTTATTATAGCTACAAAAGATATTCAGTCTGAGCAGTAGGTGAGGGATTTTTTTTTTCTTTGATTATCCTTAATGACAGGTTTATTAGGCTGCTGTCACTTAAATCCGTTGTTTTTTTATGTATTATCAAGCTTGAATGGTTTAAAACAGGGGTCGGCAAGTAACTTTGGCCGCGGGCCAATATTTTTTTTAGCCAGTAGATGGCGGGCCAGCTAGACGGAGTAGGCCTATGGATACAAATTAAACCGCTTAAAATACACTCTGTGTTCACCTGCTTTTTATATCCCAACCTGACGGGTCCGCAAAATTTAGATCTCATTTCCAGAATCTCTCATTCAAATGTCTCTAACAGAAAGAGAGAGATAGCCTATAACAATTATAAATGCTATACAAAAATTGTGTTTGTGTCAATATAAATATTATTTATTACTGTCAGCAGAGAAAAAAAATGTCACAGAAAAAAAAATTATGAAATATAAATAACATAAATTAAATAGGGCAAAGTCTATCACTCAAATCCCTCAAGCAACATACACACGGGTAAGACGGGTTTAAAACAATCACATGCAAATGTAAAATCTGCATATTTTTAGGAACACATCTACAAAAATATGGCTGTATTTCAAGTTGATAAAATAATTAAAAATCCACATTTATTTGTGCCCACGCGCCACGCCCTGCAGGACCTATAACGTTACTACTTTCACTTTTAAAAATTCCTCATAACCGCGCGCGCGATGCCGTGTTCTGCAGTTGTTGAGATGGATGCTGAGGAGTTGAAGAAAAGAATAGCTAGTGGGGATTGTAAAGTTGTCGACAAAAGTCATCAAAAAATCAAGTCCAGTGTGTGGGAGAAATTTGGAGTTATCCGAAGAAAATATTGTGAAAGACTTGCTGCATGCATTTTCTTGTTGGATAGCCGCAAATGTGGAACTTCATCGCTGAGGAAGCACGCAGATAACTGTGGTAACAAAGCATCAGTAAAACAACGCAACAAAGCATCTATCAAACAGTATTTTTCAAACTTAACACTGTTAAGTATGTGTGGTTTGCAGATCAGCCGCTCATGTGAGTGTTTGAACCCAAAATTGTCAGATGCGCGCGGCTACGGCTTATCTCAAGTAGTGGAATAGTTTTGTGCAGCATTTAGTGCAAATATTTTTTATCAGGTAATACATATTATTTATCAGTGTGTTATACCCGAATAAATAATAATAAAAAAGTTCAAAAGTCGGACTGTAAGCGAATGAGACTTACAGGAGAGCATGATTGCTATATTCACACCCTTATTAATGGCTGTAATCTGTTACCACAATAGTACTTGATCTGTTTAAAATGATTTCATTCGTATATGTCTGATAGTCTATACCCGTTATTCATTCTTTCTATTTTTGATCTGAGCGCACAATCAGAAAAACGGAAAACGTTATTCGTTTTTTTCATTTTAGTTCAGGAAATAATGGACAAACAAGTCGTTTTTTTTATTTGTTTTTACTTTGAAAAAGACTATTGAACGAATGATACATGGCGCCTGTTTGTAAACCGTTATTGTAAAATAAAAATAGGCTGATAAAAAAAAAAAAAAAAAAACGGAATTCCAAAATAATCCGGCGGGCCAGAAAATATTGCTGGCGGGCCAGTTTTGGCCCGCGGGCCGCCTGTTGCCGACCCCTGGTTTAAAAGCATTTGCATGAATAAGAGCATTGTCATATAATGTAACGCTAAGGATGATGGGGAAAAATGGATGCTGTGTTAATTAGGTTAAATATTTTAATGCATTAAACTGAAAAAACTATTTGCATGTGTTAAAGGGGACATATCATGCTAAATCTACTTTTTTAGCCCTTAAATGCCTTTTGTTGTATATTTGGAGTGTTTATAAGTACAGAAAAGTTGAAATCAGTCTCTTCGGGAACTTCGTTTTGTTAACTATTACGTCACAGTATTTGCAGCGGAACTGCCAAATAAGGACATCGACTTCCGGCCAAACACTTTGAGCAATCCGCCATTTTTATTTCTCGCTGCAATTTTGTAGTCCAAGTGATGTGGAACCCACATGCTTCATTACACCGTCTGCCAGCATCAGAACCTCTTCGAAGTGCCTGTTTGAGTTTTATTTTTCACGGAAATGTCCCCACATCTGTGAGTAAAGTCATGTTTGTGTGCGCGAAGCACTTCATGGATAACTAACGTCACTTCAGCAACCTCCGCCAGTATAAAGAAGGATTTGCCGATAGACTTCGTCTGATTGAGGGGTCAGTTCCTTCTATCTTTGGAGACGACGAACAAAGCACTTCGGTAAGCTGTAAATAACGTAACTTACTACTCTTCTTAAAACACTCGTGGTCATGGTTTAGCAGTTGTCTTGTTAGTGTGCTTGTTTTAAGAGAAATAATCGACTTTTCTTTAATTGTTTATAATATAACTTATATTTTGTTTTGTGAGTATTAAATAGTATTAAATAGTCGTTGTAAATCATGCAGTATTGTAGTAGTGGGCATGGATGGAGAACTTACTGTAAATACAGTAACACACCATTGCGATGCATCCATATGAAGACGTTGTTCTGCAGGTTCGTCGTCTTTATTTTCATCTCGCTCCGACTGTGGCTCGAGTTTCTGTTCCGCTAGGCTAGATAACCGCATCTCTATAAAACTACAAAAATTGCCGAACGGGGTGGAGTGAACCGAGTGTCACCTCTGCGAGCTGGAGAGGGGGCGGGGTATGAAGTGTCGCATTTGGATTTAAAGAGACCGCACCAAAACGAGTTGATCTCAGACGCACATCAGAAAAGCGGTAGAAAAGTGGCCTGTGGAGCTATAATAATGAGGAATTCAGACCCAAACATTGCAGTTCTGCTTTAAGACCACAAATATATGATTTATATGTAAAAAGGAACGATTTAAAAGCATGATATGTACCCTTTAACACCTTAATTTTGGCCGTTTTGCTAAAATTCAAACTGAGCATCAGAAGGGGCAAGAAAGGTTTGAAGTGACTTTTAAAGTGGCATAGTTGTTGGTGCCAGAAGGGCTGGTCTGAGTATTTCAGAAATTGCTGATACTGGGATTTTCATGCTCAACCATCAGAGAATTGTCCAAAAAAGATAAAATATCCAGAGAGCGGTAGTTCTGTGGGTGAAAATGCCTTGTTGATGCCAGAGGTCAGAGGAGAATGGCCAGACTGGTTAGATAGAAAAGCTACAGTATCTCAAATAACCACTCAACAGTTGAACCTTGAAGCAGAAGAGCTACAGCAGCAGAAGATCACACCAGTGCCACTCCTGTAAGATAAGAACAGGAAACTGAGGCTACAATTCACACGTTCACCAAAATTTAATTGAAGATTGGAAAAAATGTTGTCTTCACTGATGAGTCTCAATTTCTATTGTGACATTCAGATAGTAGTAGACAGACATTGGTGTAAACATGAAAGTATAGATCCATCCTGTCTTCAACGGTTCAGGCTGGGGTGTAATGTGTGGGGATATTTTCTTAGCACACTTTTGGGCCCCATTATAGTACCAATTGAGCATTGTTTAAACAGCCCACTTGAGTATTGTTGCTGAACATGTCATGAAAATGAAATATTTGAGTTCTTGGCAAATAAAATAGTTCTTGGCAAATATATTTGAGTTCTTGGCAAAGGGCAAACACAGGTTTAATTTTACATTTTAAGTCAACATGAAATACAAAATTGACCCTTTTTGCTTTAACATGTTTTACATTCATTGGTGCACAT
Organism: Chrosomus eos; assembly: GCA_036326025.1. Classification (NCBI taxonomy): domain Eukaryota; kingdom Metazoa; phylum Chordata; class Actinopteri; order Cypriniformes; family Leuciscidae; genus Chrosomus; species Chrosomus eos. The sequence continues at coordinate 31,724,828 of CM070830.1, read as the reverse complement.
GATGCTATCAAGTATTGCACTTAGAAAATGTCAAATTATCGATGTAAATGCGTTGTGAGCTGTGTTTCATGTTGACTTTAAGGCTTGTGTCCAGTACAAACTGTGTGTGTGTGTGTGTGTGGTCCTGGTAAACCCTATGTTGAAGGGACAAAATGTCCTTACAAGGATGGTAAAACCATTAAATTTTAGCTCATAAATCATACTAAATGATGACTTTTGAAAATGTAAAATGCAGAAGTGTTTGTGTGTGTGTGTGTGTGTGTGTGTGTGTGTGTGTGTGTGTGTGTGTGTGTGTGTGTGTGTGTGTGTGTGTGTGTGTGTGTGTGTGTGTGTGTGTGTGTGTGTGTGTGTGTGTGTGTGTGTGTGTGTGTTGTGTGTACGCGCACACACAATTTATAGTCTATTTGTACTCTGTACCCTTGATTTTCTCAGGAAATGGTCTGTCTTTGCAGAGACACATCAACAAAAGACACACTTGACTTATACTCTTTGTCACAGACGAAAATGGAAAATGTAACCAAATTAAAAATATACCAGTCTATTCAAAAATTATAATTTTCCTCTACACACTTGAATTGAATTCCAAAAATTAAAACCTGATATTCGTATGTCATATAACCTAGATATGTATTTCTCTAGCTTGAATACCACAGATATTACAATAAAGGAGGTCTTCTCTGCCAAGCATGAGTCACCGACATCCATTCATCTTAATAGAACATTTCAGCGCACAAAGAAAGCCACTATTTCCTGCTCTCCAGTTAATCCAAACAAACTCAACTGTGAAGCATCAGTTCTTGCCCAAGCTGAGAGCATGTATCGATCCTTTTCCTGTCTATTTGTACTCTTGTCATCATAGTCACACAAGCTATGCAACATTTTGTTTGCTTTGTTTAAAAGGAACTTTTTTTTATTAAATGTTTGTTTAGGGAGGATGGAGCCGAATTTCCTGATATGGATAGATAAAAATAGCAAACCTTCCAAAACAGATTTTATTATGAGCATAGCTGAGGCAAGAGATATCTTCAGTAGGGACCGACTCGAGCGATCTGATTCAGAACCACAGACATGCTCTGTATACCAAAATGGAGATATTTCCTCACTCTTTCAAGGTTCTAATTTGCCTGTCTGAAGGACTTTCTGAAGTTCTTCCTGTCTATTCATGCAAATGAGGACAGGCCTCTTGGAGTATTCACAAGTGTATGTGAGTTTGTGAAAATATTTGTTTAAGTATCTTGTAATGCTGCTCAAATGCTTTTATTGACTTGAGTCAACAGCAGAACACAGTTATTTTACATTAACTTCTCTGTAAAGTACTGAAATTTGTCTCTAAACATCAGATAAAATGTGCAAAATGATCTGAGCTTTGACTGAGCTGAGCTGCTCATATGGGAACTGTGTGTTTGAGTCTCTGATGCCTGTCTGATTATATCCTGGCATCCTTGATCGGAAAAGGCACGGTGGAAACCATGATGTGATAAATGGAAACTTCAAAAGAACCTTTTGTAACAATTTAAAAGTCTTTACTGTGACTTTTGATCAATTTAATGTGTCCTTGGTGCATAAAAAGTATTAATTTCTTTCCAATCAAAATAAAACAAACAAAAATCTTTCTGTCCCCAAACTTTTGAACAATAGTGCATGTTGGAACAACTGACTGGAGTTGTGATGTTGATGTCTGGAACGCTAAAGGAGAAAAATCACAGGGATTTTACCAAATGCATCTATTTACTCATTGCTTTTTAGAATGCACATTTGAGATATTAAGAATATTTCATTCATTTTTCTTTCCTGAGTTGTTTCAGAAGCATGTTTCAGAAGTGTGAGAGAGTCAACAAAATGACAAAATCCCCCAAAATAATATAAAATCCACACTATTCAAGTAGGTTACAAAAGTGTATCCACTGCACATGTTTTGCACAGTCATAAGAGGAAAATTAATATTGTCTGTAATCTTTTTTTAAAAAAAACTCTTAAAACCTGATGCCCAGGGAGCAAAAGAGGAAGGTCGTTTAAAGGATGGAACACACGCAGAAGATTCCTGTGTGCCGTGACTGAACAAACCCTGGGCTCAGGAGGAGCCATCCGTCTTCTTCTCTCCATCCAATTATTCAACCCGCTCTCACCCACTGAGAAAAATGGAGCAAACGAGGGAAAGCTTAATTAGTGATAATTAAAGACCAAAAAAGGAATAGAGGAGAGGCACAGAAAAAAATGCCCTGCCAAGTTAGACCGTGGGACGGGGGTTGTGTGATGAAAAGAGAGAGAGAGGATTATGGGAAGAAGAAAAAAAAAAGAAAGTGGAAAGTAGCATTACGTAGCAGTTTCAATGTTTTGTGGTTGTAAATTATCAGGTTTAAAATCTCTAGGGTTTTTCCTGTATTTTTGGCAGCCACGCTGGCAACAGCCATCAAAGCAACTTTTACAGTATTTAATTTTTTTTTCATATTAAACAATCTACACTGAACAAAATTATAAATGCAACACTTTTGTTTTTGCCCCCATTTTTCATGAGCTGAACTCAAAGATCTAAGACTTTTTCTATGTACAAAAAAGGCCTATTTCTCTCAAATATTGTTCACAAATCTGTCTAAATCTGTGTTAGTAAGCACTTATCCTTTGCCGAGATAATCCATCCACCTCACAGGTGTGGCAAATCAAGATGCTGATTAGACAGCATGATTATTGCACAGGTGTGCCTTAGGCTGGCCACAATAAAAAGTTACTCTAAAATGTGCAGTTTTACTGTATTAAAACTGTATAAAAACAGGGGTCCAAAACCAGTCAGTATCTGGTGTGACCACCATTTGCCTCACGCAGTGCAACACATCTTTCACATAGAGTTGATCAGGTTGTTGATTGTGGCCTGTGGAATGTTGGTCCACTCCTCGTCAATGGCTGTGCGAAGTTGCTGGATATTGGCAGGACCTGGAACACCGTCCGAATCCAGAGCATCCCAAACATGCTAATGGGTGACATGTCCGGTGAATATGCTTGCCATGCAAGAACTGTGATGTTTTCAGCTTCAAGGAATTGTGTACAGATCCTTGCAACATGGGGCCCTGCATTATATGCTGCAACATGAGGGAATGTCGTGGATGAATGGCACCACAATGGGCCTCAGGATTTGTCACGTATCTCTGTGCATTTAAAATTCCATCAATAAAATGCACCTGTGTTCGTTATCGCCTGCCCATACCGTAACCCCACGCCACTATGGGCCACTGGATCCACATCGTTGACATCAGCAAACCGCTCACCCACATGTACAGTGAAAACAGTGATTCATCCGTGAAGAAAACACCTCTCCAAAGTGCCAGACACCATAGAATGTGAGCATTTGCACACTCAAGTCGGTTACGATGACGAACTGCAGTCAGGTCGAGACCCCGATGAGGACGACGAGCATGCAGATGAGCTTCCCTGAGACAGTTTCTGACAGTTTGTGCAGAAATTCTTTGTTTTTGCAAACTGATTGTTGCAGCAGCTGTCCGGGCGGCTGGTCTCAGACTACTGAAGAGTGCTGGATGTGGAGGTCCTGGGCTGGTGTGGTTACACGTGGTCTGCGGTTGTCAGGCTGGTTGGATGTACTGTCAAATTCTCTGAAACGCCTTTGGAGATGGCTTATTGTAGAGAAATTAACAATTCACGGGCAACAGCTCTAGTGGACATTCCTGCAGTCAGCATGCCAATTTCACGCTCCCTCAAAACTTGTGACATCTGTAGCATTGTGCTGTGTGATAAAACTGCACATTTTAGAGTGGCCTTTTATTGTGGCCAGCCTAAGGCACACCTGTGCAATAAGCATGCCCTCTAATCAGCATCTTGATATGCCACACCTGTGAGGTGGATGGATTATCTCGGCAAAGGAGAAGTGCTCACTAACACAGATTAGACAGATTTGTGAACAATATTTGAGAGAAATAGGCCTTTTGTTTACATAGAAAAAGTCTTAGATCTTTGAGTACAGCTCATGAAAAATGAGGGCAAAAACAAAAGTGTTGCGTTTATAATTTTGTTCAGTGTATTTGTATTTGGCAACTATGTCAGTTAGATATGGCAGTTAGTTAATTAATGATTTTTATAAAAGTAAAATGGTGTATTTATGATTTAAATATATATACTTTTACTAAAATCTGAACAGGTGAAGAAGTAGAATACTAAATTATGAAACTGTTACTTCAAACAGTATTTATAATAGTGTTTAAATATTTTGATCAATTACATGTTGCTCAATTAAATGATCGATTTGATGCTTATTCAATTATTATTATTATTTTTAATCATTTCAAGACATGGAGTGTCTGCTCATATGGCCTATGTCATATATTATCTACCACTGAAAACCTTTTTTTGACCAAGAAAAGCCCTGTGTAAATTACTGGTATTATCCCTGCACATCCCTTGTCTGTTCACATTCCCTCCTCCAGTCCCTCTTCTCTCCTCTTATCTGCGGGTCCCTGTGTCTTTGGCCTGTATCTCTTGGGTACTGATCTTTATGCGTCCATAACATTGGCCTCTGCTCCCTTCTCTTTGCATTCCAGCAGTGTTGGAGTCCCATCTGGCGGGCGGCGGGCACGTCCTCCTCCATGAGTCTCGCTCCGCCTGAGGGTTCAACCTTCCCCTTAGTCCTCAAAGCACTTTTTCTCTTTTTTCCTTTCTTCTGTTCACCCCACTAAAAATTGACTGTCTGATTAGCTATGTCCACTTGAGAGGGACTGTGCATGGGATGTTTGATAAAGAAAGAAAGAGAAAGAATGTATTGAGCATGTGGGTCATCTTGCAGTTGTTGTATCATTCAAAGTTTGGAAACACTTGAAATGTACATTTTTTATAAAGAATTGTATACTTTTATTCACCAACATTCTTAAGTAAAGGATGTCTATTGGCATCAATGTTCCTCTAACATCCACAAACCTTTCCATTTCTTTATAGTGCAAAAAGGAAATGTAATGAAATTTTCTTTAAACACACACACACACACACACACACACACACACACACACACACACACACACACACACACACACACACACACACACACACACACAACACACACACACACACACACACACACACACACACACACACACACACCATCAGACATTATGATCAATCTTACTTCTTTCTAAATAACCAATAGGCTGATTCATTTTTTGGAGGAAGCTATATAATTTTGGCCATTTTTAAACCAAATTGGAACTTTAGAAATATGTATAAATGCACTCTACTTCAGCAGCTGAAAAAAATAGAAAAAGTATTACTATTTGCACACTTCATTAAGTACCACGGCGATTTTTAAATGTGCCAAGATAATTTAGGTTTCTCTAGTACCAAATTACCACATTAGAATGATGTCCTATATGGATGAGCTAACACAGTGTTTTCTTAGTAGACTGAAGTAATGTCTGCTGGGGTTTTCCTTCACAGGCGAAGATTTAATAATGAAATGTTTTTTTCATACATTATTTTTGGACTATTTAATTATCTATCTATCTATCTATCTATCTACATCTATCTATCTATCTATCTATCTATCTATCTATCTATCTATCTATCTACTATCTATCACAGTCTTGGTATTTATTTATTTATTTGTCTATCAATAATTAAAAGTCCATATCATCTAAATAAGCAGAAACTGTGATATGTTTCCAGTGCAGTCAAAGCCACTTCTTAGGTTCACTGTTTCAATTATGACCCAGTTATGATATTGTGATGCATCATACAATATTGATTTGTGACATTCATACCACAGTGCATCATATTGTTAGGTAGTTGGCGATACTCCTTCCTAAATCTGTGTTCCTCTGACTTGTGACATTTGACCGACAGTAGTTTTAACATCACATTATCAGAGCAGATGTACTATCATCATTTCATCTGTTTGTTGTGGTTTGCACTGGTAAATAGTCGCTGTACATTTACACGTGGCGCTTGCATGTTTATGCGTCCTGTGTTAAGAAGAATACAATTGACCTCTGTAATTGCTGATCCATTTAGTAGGGTTGCAGGTGTGCACGAGTGACTAAGAACCATTATCATTGACAAAGAAACAAAGGCACGCAGCTGCAACATTGAGCCTAGAGACACACAATCACACACTTGCTCTTTTACCTCTAACTCACTGATGCAGTAGACAGTAATTTTATCACTGTAATTAAGTCTCTAATAAAAATCTCCTCACACGTACAGCTCCAGATAAGTGTTTGTGTGATAGTGTGACAGACAGATGGTCATACTCCGCTCTGTTGAGCACTAGAAACTTGCGAGTTGTCGTCAACTCTGATCATCTCCTTCACAATTGGTCTTTGCTCCCAAAAAAATGCTGGAAATTAAATTGAAAGATATATATTTATTTTTTTTTTGTAATTGTTACATTTAAAAATGTGTAATTTATTTAACCGATGAACTTAATGTTAAAAAAATGTGTTGATCAAAATGAGTGTACTCTATTTTTTGGATTCTTGTGTTTTTTGGGGGAATTGTACACCTACTCAGACCCAACTAATCAATCATGCCATTCATGGTTGAATATTTTCGTTTAGCAATTTTTAGCAATTTAATCAATTTGTTGCAGCACTACAGGATGCCAGATGTGCAACGAGTCAATATTCCTGTGATGCAAGTAGGCGTAACTGGTATTTCAGTGCTGTGGCCTCATGTAGAGTTTAGTTGCTCACTACACAGGGGAAACTTTTTCTTTTCAAACAGAAGTAAACCTGCATGTTAACAAACACATAGCACAAGGTCATAATAACTTTCCTGTCTTCCCGTATACATCTTTACTAGGTGTCTGTTTTCCACCCTCCTGCTTTTCTCCTTCCTGTGATTTTGGTGCATGTAATATTTATTGAGCTTGGTGGAGGGTTCAGAACAGCAGGCTCAGATGACCTTGATCAGGCAGGCGTGAGAACAATTACAGGAAAACAAACCAGCACAAAATGAGATTTTACATGTTCCTCCCTGAGGTGAATTAGCGTCCCAATTAGTTTATTAGTTGCTTTTTTTTATTCTTCTACTTCTTTTTTTTTTCCCTCGTTCAATTACCTTGCACTTGAACGGTTTTACAATGGCACAGGTCACATTACTTCATCTTAAAAGTTACCCTTTGAGATATATGTGTCCTCTGTAGCTGTCTTAGGGGAATAGTTACTCAAAAACGCAAATTAGTTTCTGCATGGCTATTCTTTATACTGCATGTGCATTTCTATATATGATACCCTTTCATATATATTTATATATTTTATTTTGTATATTCATTATAGGCTATTATAACAATCAAAACTGGAGGTATTTTTGTGTTTTTGAACAGCGCAGTCTCATCCCAAGAAGTCATATACTGACGTCTTGGGACGTCTTTTGACCATACGTCAATATCCGCCTTTTTAGGGTACCCTTAAACGTCGGTTAGCTGACGTTATCGGATCCTAACTCTACCCCAGACCTAAACCTACCCCTAAACCTACCCCGTCACCTATTGACGTTAAAGGTAAAGCGTCAGTTGTATGACGTCCCAGGATCGTCATTTACCGACGTTTAGGGGTACCCTAAAAAGGCGGATATTGACGTATGGTCAAAAGACGTCCCAAGACGTCAATATATGACTTCTTGGGATGAGACTGTGTTATTTTGAAAGAAGTATCTTATGCTCACCAAGGCTGCATTTATTTGATCAGAAATACGGTAAAAACATTAAAAACTACTATTCTTACATAGTATTGCAATTTAAAATTATTTGATGCAAAGCTGAATTTTCAGCATCATTACCCAGTCTTCAGTGTCACATGATACTTCAGAAATAATTATATTCTGATTTGGTGCTTAATAAACATTTCTGCTTAATAACAATGAAACAATAGTGCTTATTTTTTTTGTGGAAACCATGATACATTTTTTTAAAAATCATCACTCTTTGATGAATAGCAAAGCTCAAAAGAATTCCATTTATTCAGAAGTCTTTCTAAGATGTATTAATGGCTTAGCTGTCACTGTTGATTAATTTAATGCATCCTTGCTGAATACGTGATGAATCCATGATTCTTTTCTTAAAAAACAAAATCATTCTGACCCCAACTTTTGAAATTCATTATATTTATTATTTTATATGACGTAAATAGCTTTTTCAATTTTTGTAGAGTGTTCATATAGCCTAGTTTTTCGTTTGATTTATTTTATTCAAAAACAAAGGGTCTTCTTCAGGTGCCCAGTTTGTGCCTGGTATCTCTGAGAGCTAAATGTACAATTAAATCATGAGCGGGTGGTGAAGAAGACCTTCATTCACGTGACGTTTTCCCGCAACGCCCGAGAGAGCTCGTTCTTGCTCTGATTCCAACTACCTTCACTAATTAGCCAGGATTCCAACTCATATTTACAGATTTGCATCCTTAAAAAGGATATGAGCATGTCAAAACAGCCGCTGCCATTCTTGTGTTAACGGAGATTAGTAAACCTTTTTTTTAGGCTGATCTTTGTCACGAAGCTTAATGTCAGACATCGTTGAAGGAAGACGGAAAGGGTATCAAAATATAACGATCGGGTGTCATTTTGAAAGACAAGGAAGGGGGAAGGAGGTTGTTATTGGGAACAATGGAAAAGGAATCAGAAAGGGACAGAGAAAGTCATAAATGCTTTGAGGGCAAGTGCATCTCTGGCTCTGACTGATGGACTCCCCAGGGCTTCAGCCATATGGCATTGTTCATGATGTCATTCATTCAACTTTTATACCTGAATGTGTCATGAAACCTTCATAAATCATACTGGAAGCACTGATATGCTATAGGTTTTAAGCAACGAATGTGAATTAATATATGCCATGTTCTGAAAAGTCACTTTAATGATTTTGCCGATGTTGACTCTCTGGGCTTGTTTCCTAGATACAAATTTAGTTAAATCCTTGATTAAATCGCACCGCCAGCGATTAGTTCCTATTGGCAATCGTTAATAGCTCAGGCCTGTACTTCATCAGTAGAAGGAGAACTAGACCAAAATTAAGTTCTCAGGGGTCAGTAGAAAATGGTAATCAATATTACGTCATAGATTTTGCTAATCAGTTAGTCGGTTTTGCTGACACATGCATTTCCAAACCAGAACTTTTGCTGGTAAGACACAATTATTGGGTTTGGGTATAACAAATTGTATTCATTAAAATAAATAGTAAAACAAAATAATTATTATCGTTTATACTTACAGTTATTTTGAAATTACATTAATATTGTTTATATTATACTATTATTATTTAATTACTATTTTTATGTCTAAAATACATTTGATATTTCCATCTCATTATATATAGATATGATTGTGAATGCCATTCCGAATGAGCAGATTTAATACAGATTTTGTCAAGTGAAGTGAACTTCAACACACATTCTCTGTTCAGAGGTGTGTAGTATATCAAAGTGACCCTTAACAACGCAGTTTCATGAAATGTGTATCAATACCACAAATTGATCATGCCATTTATACGCCAAAAATGTTTTTTTGCGTGTATATGCTACACACTGAAAACCCCTTGGGTAGGATTTAGGGGGAGGGGGGTGTGTGCGTATTACACACCATAAAGTGCGTATCATATGCACGCGAAAAATGCGTATCATATACACAGAAAAACTATTTTTGGCATATAAATGGCACGAGAAATAACATTTGCGGTATTGATACGCAGTTTCATGAGATCGGGCTGCCCTTAAACATGAATCTTAGACCGTAATTACAACTGGTTCTACTATGCGTTTTGGTTGATCGGGTCACAAGTGGATGGCGCTAAATACAGATGTAAACTGGGTATAAAACATTTAGAGCTATTCCACTTTTGACCACTTCCAGAGGTAGTCGAAAACGCATTCGAACGGATTTCTTTTGTAGTGTAAATGCTCATGTGGTCGAATGCGTTCGAACAGCTGCAAAAGACTAGCGCACTAGCCAGGCGGGATTTAGACTTTGGCTGGACACCCAAGTTTGGTTTGAAGATGAAAACGTACCAAGCACAATATTCTCTCAACGTTCCTGATTTCTAACAAACGTGTGGGCTTGCGGCCACCAGAGGAGGAACAAAATCCGCTACTCTCTGTATGTTTTTCTGTTTTCTCCGGTCATGTTCATATGCAAATTGCTTGAGCTTATTTCGTCCATTAGATCGAAAGATCTGAAAAAAAAAACACAGATTTACCCAGCCATAGACCCTACTCTCAAAGAAATCAGGAGAGAAGTGGTTGAAAGTGGACAAAAGAGATGGATTAAAATACCCAGGTGTAAACGGGTATGTGTCTCTCTCATCTATTTGTGATGTGATCAAGCAAAACGCATCTTAATACCAGGTGTACACACGACCTTAGAAACATAGTCAGGATTAGATCATTGGTTTGAGGAGTTCAGCTAAAGTTTGCTGTTTGTTGGCAGGTCTCTGAGCTTCAGCCACTGACGCACAAGATGCCGTGTTTCCCGCAGCGCTGATGGCTCACATGACGAGTGACTTTGGTGCCTGCCTATAATTTGATTGTTAGCATATGGTTCTATGCTTACGGAACAAACTCGACTCATTAAATATTCACCATTACAAACAGAACAAAAAGCTCCCCCCGCCCGCTGTGACATTCATATTTCATTCAGCTCACTCTGTCTTTGCTCTGTCTTTCTCCTGGCCCTGAAGGTTTCCGTGGCTTCTCTTTTGTTTTTTCTCTCTCTCTCAGGACAAGCACTCTCTCAAAACACTACCATTTTTGGTGCAGTGGGTGATCAGATGACCAAACCATTACTGTAAGATACGAGTCATTTTATATCACAGTAGTTACATTATAAGTAGACGACACGTAACAAAAATGATAAAAAAGAAAGAAAGAAAAATAAATAAATAAAAGAAAAAGAGGAAGCTCTTGAGATGGGACAGTGATCATGATTCATTTGTAGATGGTGACAGAGATTCTGAGAGGTTGTTGGCTTATCATGCTGTCCATCAGCAAAGACAAAGGTCAACACAACGCCAATGACCGGACACTATCAGATCTTACCCAAAGTCAAACCTGTGTCGAGAGTGAATCTGTGTTTGTTGGTACACTAGGATAGGATAGGAAAAATAACTGTTTTGAATTATTCAGAATAATTTTCATTTGCTGAAACGTTTTTGGAGGGTGGGGTTCGGTAGAGACTGCCAATGGAGGGCAAAAGTCCTTTTAAGTTTTTAAGAGACCTTCAAAAAAGGTTAAAAAAATCTACTGCGCTTCTTTGGGGAACACAGAATGGTTATTCTATTACATTGCTGAAAAAAAACAACAACTTTTGGAACCTTTAATAGCACATTCAAAGTGTATGACCCATCTGAAATTGCTTACAGCACCTTTAAAAACCCTGGAGGACCTTCTAACTGCTTCATCTTTTCAACCGAAACTTAGCACATTATCCAATGACCATTGATCTTTCCTCTTCCACTAATCTTTCTTTGTTTGTATTGGTGACCTTCATGGCCTCTTTTCTTACTCCGAATCCTTCAGGCTGCTAATTATGGCCAAGCAATTCACTTATCAGAGAAGCACTTTGCCATATATTAATAGCAGCCCTGAAAACAAATCTCATCTGACTCTCTGGGCGACTGAAGCATTTGTTTTAATGTCCTGTATCTGATTCCTCACCGCCTGTAACATTTAATTAAATATGCCTTGTCACATTTCACATTGTTCTCTTAGTGTTCTCTTTCTATCTCCCTGTCTCTATCTATTTCTCTATGAGGCATCTCTCTCTGTGTTTCATAGATCCCTTGGGTGTGTAAGACCATCACACAAAGGCTCTGTTCACACCTGGTATTAAAGGGATACTCCACTTTTTTTGGAAATAGGCTCATTTTACAACTCCCCCAGAGTTAAACAGTTGAGTTTTACCCTTTCCGAATCCATTCAGCCGATTTTCTGATATTTAGAAGAATATCAGTAAGCAGACAGTTTCTGGTCTCATTGACTCCCATAGTGTATTTTTTTTCCTACTATGGAAGTCAATGAGACCAGAAACTGTCTGGTAACTGATATTCTTCTAAATATCAGAAAATCGGCTGAAAGGATTCAAAAACGGTAAAACTCAACTGTTTAACTCTGGGGGAGTGTAAAATGAGCCTATTTCCAAAAAAAGTGGAGAATCCCTTTAAAGGGATAGGTCACCTACAAAATGATTACTGTCATAATTTGCTCACCATCATGTTGCTCCAAACCTGCATGACTTCCTTTCTTCGGTGGACCACACAATATGGGAATAGAAGATTAATTTTGGGTTCCCCAAATAATCTTCATGTGAACAGTTCTTAAAGTTAAAAATTTTAATCTAAATATGTATCTTTCCACTATAAAGAACCTTTTATCCAATGAAAATATTCCATGGATATTGAAGGTTCATGGAACTTTTAATGCCAATAAAGAACCTATATTTTTAAGAGTGTATGGACAAAAAGAGTTTGTCAAATATCTTCTTCTGTGATTTGCAGTAGAAAGAAAGTCATACAGGATTTGGATTGGCTCTCAAATGATAACAAAATTGTCATTTTGGGTAACCTAGCCCTTTAATGCTAGGAAAACAGAGCTATACCAACCGAAAGAAAGGCCTAAGCTAGCATCATTTGAACTGTTAGCAATGACAAGTGCGAGCTGTCATTAGGGAACTCTTCAACGTCATTCTGTAAGATTCTAATTCTAAAGGCTTAAGCTGAGCTTTTCGCAACACTCTCCATGTCATATCAGTCTGAGGTGAGGTTTACACAGAACAACTGCCTTAGGCTCCTAAGTATCAGGATTGTGTGGGTGTATTTTTCTCTCTCTTTCACATCTAATTTACACCCTCTCACATTTTGTTCAACATCTACTAAAAATGAGCTTTGAGAAGGGAGGGTTGAGGGGTAAATAAACTTTTTTCATTAGATAAAGAAAGCTAATTGCCAAGAATACTCTTCAGGGATGTGACATTTGGATTTCCTCAGGTGTTCAATTCCTGATTTATACCTTTCTTTACTTTTTAACAGGCAAATGTCTCATGTCACCCTGCAGGAGGCTGTTAAAATGTTTAGAGTATGATCTGCTTTGACATGTCTGGCTAATTAATCTCCAGGCTCTGATAACCACGGGTTCACCATTTTAGCGTGGAACGTGTAGTTTAGACGTGATATTTAGAATTCATGCGGGGTTCTTTTTTCAAGCTGACTGGTTCAAATGAGTTTCTCCTCTCACGGGGAGAGTGAATATGAATAGGCCAGTGAGAGCGAAATGCGTTAAATGCAAATTGATTGCAAAGGCGTTTTTATGGAGCTTTATCCAGTCTGACTACCCCGAGCAGACACTTTGAAGAGCTTAAACTGACCCTAAACTGAACCCTCTACCCTCAGAAACAACTTTCAGCCGCCCTTCTGTCCTCCTCTCTGTCTCCCTCTCTCTCTGTGTGTGCTTTTCCACCTCCTACCCTGCTGTCTTAATTTGTGTTGGTGTGAAGTTGGCATCCCCAAGGTTCTGTCTTGGGCCACTTTTTCTTGTGCATGTGTCTTTCAGTATTTGGCACATAATGCTTGTGATGTGTCCCAGCATCTGCTCAGCAGCTCAGTTGTAAACACAGACAGAGCATCCCAATGAGCGGGAAAGCAGAGATGGTACTCCGGTGTACTGTGTGTTTGCTGAGGGGCCACTAACGGTTTGGCTTTGCCTACATATGCAGATATACATAATTTATAGCGCGGGCATATTTTCAGTACAGTCTGAGTGGCTGCAATCCACTCCATCACTCTCCATGTTGGCGAAAACAGCTGGAAAGCACAGGCACACACACACACATCTGTTGGACTTGGACTGATGTGACCGAGATGGCTCGCTCTGATTGATTATCATAGGGAACCATCAGTCCTTTGATTCACCCTGTGCACAGAAGTGTGTGTGAGATAAAAGCAAGAGGATGTTTTGTGTAAGAAAGAAGGGGATGAGGTTTGTGTGTCTGTGTGAGAGCGCATGTAAAGGTTGTTGCATTTAAAAACTGATAGATGTGTGCTAGAATTGACCTTTGACTGAATGGCCTGGTTTGGTCCACATTACTGCTAACTCTGGCCAAGAACAGTTCATCAACATTTCCTGTGGATGAAAATATTTCATAAATCATCATTGTATAGTTATTCTCAGTGTTTTAGTATGTAATGGGAAGAGTGTATTCTGAACATGACTTGCCTGTCTACATTCTTATGAGCATGTGACTTCAAGTGATCATGTGATCATGTGAGTTCAATATCACTTTTGGATTCACATAATTTTCTGTGGATGTAAATTTTAATGCTACTTTTATGTTGTGGTATATGTGATAACACCATGTTTATATAATGTGTTTGTGTGTGTGGATCAACCTGCTAGCTAAGGGTTTTAGTTTGCAGGTGTTCACGTGTTTAGCTTCATGCTCAAGTGGGCAAAGCATTATTGACATTGATTTTGATTCTTTGAAACAATCTTTTTTTTTTTTTAAAAAAAAGATTGTTAGTCTATCTATAATATCTATTTTTCTCATCATAATTTCACAACAATATGGTTTTATTATTAAAAATTTTTTAAATATCTTCATGATACACATTTTCCTATTACACATTTCCCTAACCAGTTCCTTATTATAGGTCGTTGTGTAAAATAAAATTAAATCTACAGCAGATTCATTTTTTTTGTACAAAGACTAACTGTTGAAAAATAGCACAGATGCAATACAATGCTTTCTGTGTAAAAGACCCCAATAAAGAGAGAGCTTGTGTGTGAATTTTGCGAAGGAGACATAAAAAATGAGAACAGAGGTATAAAGCTTATGAGGTGTATATTTTCTAGAATTAGAGAGCAAGTGTGCGATAAAGAGAGATTGAATAATCCTGTCTCATGAGAGAGGAGGCTGGTAATGAAGAGAGAGAGAGAGAGAGAGAGAGAGGAGAGAGAGAGAGAGAGAGAGAGAGAGAGAGGGGGGAGGTGAGGGTTATTCTGCAGAGAATTCACATTACATAGTCATAGGAAATACTTTGCCATGCTATGGATGTGTATTGATCATGGCAGTGAGAAAAAACTCCCTGATCAGACCAAACAAGAGAGAAACTAAAATATCCTCATTTACACAACCCCCGAGCAACTCGACTCACAAACTTACACCATCCTTCAGTGGATTTAAATACGTTTTGCATCTTTAATGGAAAATTAGACACAGTTACCCAGTACTCCCTTGCTAGTTTCCTTTTTGCGCACAGGATTGGACACCCGATATAACACGTAGCATTTCATTTCCACCCCATTAACTACAGAAAAAGAAAATGTGTGTTTCAACATTGAGCATCAAGTCATGCCACAGCTGCAAGCAGAGCAAAGACGAGTCAAATTAAATAAAGGCAGACTGCTGTCTTTGGCATCTTTCTCTATTCTCGTCATCACGTTGAAATACTGGCGCTCTGGCACGCTGTTGCTTCATGGTTCACGGGCCAATGCGCCTCTAGCCCGTAGATATAATTGTTTTAATTTGTAAACTGTGTGCTCATTCCATTAGGGAGAGCAAGGAGAACCAGGCTGCCTTGATCTCTCCAGCGCACAGGAAAAGATACGGTGGGACCGTGGTAATGGAGTAGCAAACGGCGAGTTAGGAAAGAGCTTTCTAGAAAAACTGAACACCTGTCCATATTATTCCTTTTTCTGCCCAGCAGTTTAGTTTGTGAACAAATCTTTTTAATCCACTGACTCATTTTTCATTGTCGTTTACTACAAGGACAGAATGATCGAATCATAACTGTGTAAATGTGACTGAAATAAATTACAATTGTAAACGACTCTATGCTTTTGAACGAATCAATTCGATGACTCGTTCATGCCTCGAAAGACACACATTTGTCATTAGCTGTTGCCGTAAATAATGTCACTAAATAATTTTGATCTTTTGAAAATGAATCTTTTTGCTGATTGTTGCGTTATACATGAGATTCATATCAAATATTTAATTACACGGTTTGCATTATTCAAAACTATTTGACTCCATAATGCCTCCATTGACCAATCAGAACAGCCACATAGTAAGTGCAGATGTACTGGATTTAAACTGGAAATAAACTAGAGAAAATGTGAGTGGTGCCTATAGACGTGAATTTGCCCCATGTAGATATGCAAGAATAATAAGACTTGGCAATGCTGCCATTGACCAATCAGATTTAAATATTCCATAAATGTAATGAATACACATATGCATGCAAAAATGCACAATATGGTGGATTTCTGCTCAATAAATAGACAACAAAATATTGAAAAGCCAATGGAAAACTTTCTTCCACAATACTAAGGTGTTGCTGTGTGGTTGCCAGGGTGTTCTGATTGGTTGCCAGTTTGTCATAAGATGTTTCTAGAATGTTCTGCATGGTTTATGGGTGGTTGCATGGGTAGAAGTCATCCCTTTGCCAACAATATGAAATGCAAATAAGGAGCGTAACCTCTCTCCTTTGTTCTCTCAGCCCCAATTACAAGAAGCCTCTTTCCCATCCACACCTCCCCTTTTTGCTTAATCTATCATGTAGAGAGCCAAATTGCCCTTAAATAAGATGATAATTGGGAGAAGTGGGATACCAGTGACAGCCTGAAAGGTGAAAATATTATATGGTGATCCTGTCGAGAAAATAAGCTCTGACACGATCCTGACAGGCTTCACATGCACACGTACACTTGACAATAAACAGAAGCAGGCCGTCACCAAAATTACAGCATATCCACTGGCACAGTAAACAACTGAATTTTGCATTTAGACGGGCCTTTAGAATCCTAAAGATGTCCCTTTTAATATTCAGCACATAGCCGAACACACACAGACACACTCTTCATAAAACAGACGTCTGATTAAACAGTTTCCCAGCCACCAGTCGCTAAATGGATCCATGCCGAATCCCAAACGTACCGGCAGAAGGGCGATAAAGCGAACGGACCGCTTGGAAGCAGTTGTTTACATGTGCCTGCCAACTGTTAACTTTTCCTTTTGTTTCCTCTTAAAACACAGCAGCAACTTCATCCCGTATTCTTACGTTAAAGGGACAGAAAATTTAGAAATAGAACTACAGTGTGTGGGCAAAGCTTCCGGCATGCATTTGCCCAGTCGTTTTGAAGCTATTGCTCTTAATCACAGATGCCACGCTCTCCAAAGGATAAATGAGTCCCTGAAAAAGTGCTTCTCGGCTCTATCAGTTCTTTCTTAATGCCTTTCTGCATGGATCATTATATCAGCTAAGGTCACGGATCTGGACCGCCCAAACATTTTGCACGTAGTGTCGAGATCGTGTCTCTTCAGAATGGAGATTTACAGTTGACTCATCTCTACCAGAAGCTTCATGCCTGTTCAAGACGAAAGGCCATGTGCCCCCTCAGATTCTTGAGTTAAGTGGATTTTAAATGCAACTTCCAAAAGAGCTATGTGTATCTTTGAAAAATAAAGTTACGTGATTGTAGTAGGTTAAAAAGTTTGCTGTGGAAGAAATCATCAGGTCCAAGTTTGGTGAAAATTTTGAAAACGTCTATAAAATGACTTAGTTAATTAGTTCTTACTTCCAAAATCAAGCTCACATGGAGTTACACGGATTTTGACCTACAGATTTCAGAGAATTTCAGACATACTGCAAGTGTTTTGTCTGTCATTAGAACAGTGCAAAGTGCATCGCATTACATTTTCATCAACTTACAGGTTATAGAGTTTACTGTAGTTATGTGGGCGCTCAGTTTATTCTGTCATTTGGCCAAAATCTCATGTTATAAAAGTGTTACCCACAGGCTGTTTAAGATAGTATTAGCTATGACTCGAGGACAAATGCAAATGTCTCGAGAACTAAGACACAGTCCTCAAATACATAAAACATTAGCCTTTATGCATACAGTGTTTCTTGAATTAAGAATATGCTGTACTTATTAGAACAAGCAGTTCTTTATTTACTCTTGAATTGCAAAAACAGTCACTTCATTCACAATACAGAACATTCACAACAGTTTGAGGATCCAATACAGTTAAAAGGTTTAGTCGCATTTGTAATACTTTTCACTGGTTAAATATTTGCAAAACTGACAGACAGACATAAAGGGTGACCAATAGTAACGACTTATAAAAAAAATTAAAGTATGGAGATACAAGGTTTCTGCCCAACAGCGACAATATATTTTATTGATGAATATATGTAGGTTTTTATCTTTATGTTAGTGAACCTGGACTTTAAATGAATGCCCACAAAACATAAAATAGGAGCATGATGCCCCTTCAGCATGCTTTTACATGCTGTGTATAATCATAATAAATGAAACAGAACAGGCGTTTAGCATGAGCAATGTAGTTGGAGGGGAAGAGCTTTGGAGCAGCAGATATTAGAGTCTTTCATGAATGAAGGGATGACAGAACTGACATAGAAAGATTGTCAGCCAGAGGGAGTTTGTGAAAGGAAAGCCAGAGTTTGATAGGGAGATTTTGCCTTTGTATAAAGCTTTATCATCGCATTTGCAGCGCCAGCTGCCAAGCCTCCGTGACATATGAGACCGGCCACAATGACTTTCAATGCAAATACTCAGATTCATTATTTATTTTAGAAGGAATATTGAAATCCCATTCATTTATTCTCCATTGGCGTAATGGATGGGGACTCTGTGAAGGTAAAGCAGGCAGATTGGATGGGAAATTCTTGTACCTCGTCCCAGCATGGCACACTGGGTCATCTATTTTAGCGCAGCGCTGCGATTTTTCTCTCAAATGAGCTTGAGGTTGACATCCTAGTCACGAATGCAATGGCATGGAGAAAAAAAATATTGAAATATAACAGATCAAATAATGAACTTCATGGACTGGATCAGAAATGCTTAGGGAAGAAAAACTGCTTGTTTTTCAATTCTATGAAGTTTTTATGATTCTTTTGTGAATTCAAAAAAAAAACCTCCCACCTCGGTTTCCTCTCATATCCATATTACAACTGGGTTAAGATGAAAACAGGCAAGGAATAACTGAATATGTATGACGTTCTTTATGTATGGGAATGCAAATAAACCATATTTGTTTTCCTTTAGGTGTGTAATATCTGCATGACGGGTCCGATGTGAAATAATCAATTTCTGAGGGAGAGACAGTGAGAGAAAGGCAGAGAGATGCGGTGTATGAATTATGCATAAAAACAAAAGGAAACGAGTTCATTCTCCTCTTGTTAGAGGCGCTCTTCTCATTGGTCGAGACTTGCTGCCATATCAGATAGATTAATCCGTTACTGCGAGAAAGAGAGCCGTGCTGCTGATTGAAGATGATGATTTGACAGCCCTATGGAAAGAGAAAATAACTGAAAGTTTTTCATTAGGTGGGCCTCACCTGAAATTTTTTTTTTAGGTATTTTCATTTTTGGAGGAGCTCTTTGAGCTGGCATCCATTAGAGGTGGACCTGTCTCTATTCTGGGCCTTGTTTGGTGTGCAAGTGTGTGTATGATTGTGTTTGACGTTTGTGGGTCTGTGCATATATATATATGTGGGAGCGCATGCTTGGTTTAGGGCTTAAGTAGTTAGAAAAAGAGAGATATTGAGAGCTCTGTTTATGATGTAGGTGGTACTCAAAGTAAGCACAAGATGAAAGAAACTCCCCTTCCATCAAGAACTCTGTCTTTTTCCCCACACACATGCTCTATTTCTGCTCTCCGCCACTCGCTGCATTCAATTCAATGTGGAAACAAAATTGACCCTATTTACTTTCTTAATGCACATTCCTGTTTTATTGTGCACGTTTCATCGGTTTAGCTTTGTAATCTTTCATCCACATGTAGTAACTCTGCCTCATGAAAATCATAGACATCACTAAGGACCCTTGTGGAGTTTTTCATTCCTTTCTCTTTAATGAAATAAATTCTACATTCCCCCAATTAAATATTCTGCTTCACTTGGAAATGCATCACGTCATGAGGTATAGAGGGTTGCGAGCATTAATGTTGACTAGTGATATAGGCCGATATGTCTTTAAACCAATTAGCCAGTGTTTGTTGGCTCCAATCCAGATTTGAGGATATAAAAATTAAATGTTCTGTCAGTAAATCAACATTTATCCACTTGGAAGATGCATTTAGTGATTTTTTGTCAAATTGATGTAAAATAACTTGAGCAGTTTCATTAGCTTTAATTAAATTTATATTTAAAAGTAAGACTTTATAATAAGATTTCATTTTTTAATAGTTAAATACATTAAATCACATGACATAGCAATTAAAAATACTTATAAAACATGTATCAATCTTTGTTAATATTAATTTCAACCAAAAGTCATATTTTAATATTATTTAATGGACCTACCCAAAAACAGTTGTATTTTTTTATTAACTATCGTTCCCAAATAGTATATAGGCTACTGTAAAAAAAAAATTATATATATATATATATATATATATGTATATATATATATATGTATATATATATATATATATATATATATATATATATATATATATATATATATATATATATATATATATATATATATATATATATATATATATATATATTGCTCAATGTGTTTTGTTTTTTTAATGGTTCTTAAATTCTGATTTTATTTTGTGTAAAAATAACTAATAACTAATAACTTAATTTACATTTATTTAGTTGCTTTTAGTGATATTTTATTTTCTGTGATTTAAGTCGATTTGTGTGTAGCAACAGTTTAAGCAGCTTCATTTGCTGTCATCAAATGTACATTTATTCACTTGGCAGATGCTATTACAGTGAATTTCAGGTATTTTGTCAGTGTGTGTGTGTTCAGTGGGACTTGAACCCATGACCTTAGTAACGCTCAACCAGCTGAAATACAATCCGTATTACAAACACCTATATCTGCCATCTTGGTGTGTTATGGGCAATGGTCATTAAAATAATCAAATTTGTGGTTTACTTTTCTCTTGTGTGAAAGCTTAGTCTAACCTGCATGTCGTCCTGATTCGATAATCCTGATCCCTCCCACACCAATTCCTGTTTTGCTATTGTTACCTGTTCAATAGAGTTTTTCTTTTACCTATTCAAAAAAGCCCATTACAAAAAACAAACAAACAAAACTCTAAACCATTGCAGGAATGATGTTGTGATGGATTGGATTAGCTGAATGTTGTGTTATTATCTGATAGCTGGATCACTGATCTCCTGTCCATCTTCTTCAACACTGGACACCGTTGAGGGTTTACGCCTCACCAGTAGTTATAAGCTCTCTCCTAATAAGCATGTTGCGGTTTGGGTAAACAACAAACCGGGGGAGTATTTGTCTGGGATTCGGCTTTATTTATTTTTAATAAGCACCATGTGTTTAGGCCAGTAAAATGCGTGGAGCACATCTATAATTGGGAGAAAATGTATTGTGCTGAGTCATTTGTGTGGCCACAGGGAGGGCCGGGTCCATCTCGTTTTAATGACTATGGAAATGTGAGAGTAACGGCAGCACTGAATGAGGCATTTGTTTACCTATTTAAACATTCTTTCTTTTTTATTATCTACTTTTTTTCTTTGTTTGATGTCTTACTTTTGACAGAGAACAGGTAAGGCAATTATTTTATATCGCACACTGGGGTTTTGATTTGGCATTAAAGGTGATTTTGTTTTTTAGGCTTATTTATGTATGCCTGAAGCAGTTAGATATTACCATAGAATTATAAAATGATTTTAAATTATAAGCAAACAAATCTCCTTTACACCCACGCACAGTGGCTTATTATTTATATATTTATTTATTTATTTATTTTGTTTGCTTTTTATGCCTTTAATGAATAGGAGAGTGAAGAGAGAAAAGAAAGTTGTGGGAAAAGAAGGGGAATTGAATCTGGAATCCGCCCGAAATCGCATACTATCAGGTAGCGGTTGGAAACTTTGCGACTGTTAAAAAAGTATGTTCTATGTAGTATGAATGTGTGTAGTATGAATGAATTTTGAACATACTATATCATAGCCTGGCTCCGCCCTCCTACGCACTTCCGCTCAATTTCATTTTCCTTCAGTACTCCGTCTGGGACTGTGCCGTAGACTTCGGTTTCCAGAAATCAATTTTTTGTAGGACCAATCAGCGAACAGAGGGAGTGGCTGAGAACGATGATGTTGATGTCGACTCGTGCGTTATTTTGAGTTGTAGTTCAAAATAAGAAAGATGCGAGTGAAGCCATTCGGTCCGTTGTGGCAACGCTGCCGAATATCAAGAAGTTAAAGCCGGATCAAGAACAATCTTTGCTTAGTTTTGTGTTTATGGCCATCCTCCCACGGGGTTCGGGAAAAGACATACGTCATGACCAAACGTTAGCGATTGGTTATGGCAGATAGAGTGACTCTGGGCAGATCCAATAGTTTTAGACTTCAATAGAGTTCCCGCCTACAAGGAAGTAAACGTTTGTCAATGGAGCGGTGCCAGACTCTATGTACAAATGAAATGTACGAGAGTCTGGTAGAACCAGGCTAACTATATCAGCCATGTTGTCATGGTCATGTGACCTACGTGTCACACGCGTCGCTTCAGTTCCATTCACAAATCCTCTCCTGATGCCTCATGGGATAGTAAAGTATCATTTGCACCCCTCAGAATCTCAGAGGAAGTAGTAGGTCATCTGGGTACTTTTCGCCTACTATTTTATGTATACTATGAATTCGGACCTACCGCTCAGCTCACATACTGTTTTTCACATATTGTATATATGGAAGTAGACATATTTGGGCTCAGTGATAGTGCTTATTTATTTAAAAGTGGTTTTAGAAAGTGCAGAATGCATTGCAGAGGCAGTTTCTACAGTGGTTAATGGTTAACTTCTAACAGGCAGCCTGGTGGGACCCTGTGGTGCTGGAGGACACCTCAATAGGCCTTTTTGTTGACAGTTTCCACCATTAATGAATTAAACTGTATTGATTTAGGAGAAAATGTAAAAATGTCATTTGCAGAAAATGAAAATTAATGAGGGCTGATGGTAGGACTGAGGAAAGAACAGGAGAAAGCGAGAGCACGCTTTAAAGATGAATTGTTTTCTTCTCTGCTGTGGCATATTTATATAATTGGGATGTTCAAATGTTAATCACAATGACAATCCCCCAAACCAGAGCCCAGCAAAAGGGCTTATTTTTTAAAAAGTTTTAAATGTTTGAATGCCTTAATGTTGCTCTCGTTCGCAGATAAAATATTTGCTCTTTGCTCTTTTTGTTGATTACTTGAAGAAAACGACCGGAGAGGGTAATCTGTCAGTGCGGCTGAACTGCAATTGTGTTATTTTTAAGATGTTTTCTTCTCTTCTTTATTCTGGAGATTTTTTACCAGCTCTGGCAAAATAAACTCATTTTGACTGGCAGCTACAAACAGCTCAGAGTCAGGAATTAACCTTCTTATTAAGCATTGATATTTGCCCCCAGGAAATGATTTTAATTTGTTGGATTTTTTTTTCAACCTTTATAATTTTATAATTTTTCTATCAATGTAAATATGCATAGCTGTTAAGTATGTAAATAATTAAAGAATGGTCTACTCTGCCAACAACAGAGAGTTTGATGACAATGTGACACTTTTTGTTTGACTAACAGTATTTTCCGTAATATATGTGTCAGGATTCCAGCAGATCCACACTCTCCTCCCACTCATTCACTCACTCCTCCCACTCACCTCATATCAACGCAACTCCTCCAGAAACTGAATATCCGTAAACTCAGAAGTCATCAGGACCTTCGAGTTCAGACTATCCAGTGTAAGCCGCTGGGCCGAGGTCGAATTCGTCACGTTACCCCCACACTGACGCTCCGCCTAGGATGTCTGCATTCGGAGGAGATTTCTTTTATGGTGCTGGAGGAATCAACTGCTGAGCTCATCCTGGGACGCCCTTGGATGGTCCAACATCAACCTACCATCGACTGGAATTCTGGGGAAGTCCTTCACTGGGGAGAACAGTGTTTCCATTCCTGCCTAGCACCGGTTAAGAAAGTCAATAAAGAGTCCTCCATGGTATACTCACCTCCTGAAGGAAGATCAAAGATTTCCGTTTGTTCCACTAGCATCGAGAGCCCCGAGGTACAACACCAGGTAGAAATTCCAGTGGAGTACAGGGCGTTCCAGGATGTCTTTAGCAAGCAGTTGGCAACCAAACTTCCACCTCATCGGCCATGGGACTGTGCTATCGACCTGCTACCTGGAGCTACTCTAACTAAAGGCCGTGTATACCCTTTGTCCATCCCGGAGCAGAAGGCCATGGAGGAGTATGTGGAGGAAGCCCTCCAACAAGAGTTCATTCGTCCATCCACATCCCCTGCCGCTGCCAGCTTGTTCTTCGTGGCAAAAAAGGACGGAGGCTTGCGGCCGTGTATTGACTATCGCCATCTCAACTCTCAAACTGTAAAGTTCACCTATCCCCTTCCTCTGGTCCCAGCAGCTTTGGAACAGTTGCGTGGAGCCCGAATCTTCTCGAAACTTGATCTCCGCAGTGCATATAATCTGATACGAATTCGTCGGGGTGATGAGTGGAAGACGGCGTTCATCACACCCTCTGGACACTATGAATACCGGGTAATGCCTTTCGGGCTGTCCAACGCCCCAGCAGTCTTTCAGGGGTATACCTAAACAAGTTTGTGGTGGTCTACATAGACGACATACTCATTTATTCCTCATCTCTCTCTGAACACCATCGCCACGTCACTGCAGTCCTGGAGAAGCTGCGAGCTCACAAGCTCTATCTCAAACTTGAAAAATGTGAGTTCCATACCACTTCTGTTCAGTTCCTGGGTTACTTCATCGATCAACATGGAGTTCGGATGGACCAGAGGAAGGTGGAAACTATCCAGAACTGGCCTCAACCCTCTACGGTAAAAGACCTCCAACGTTTCCTAGGATTTGCCAATTTCTACCGGAGGTTTATCAACAACTACAGTCACATCAGTTCTCCATTGACTTCTTCTCTCCGAGGCCGGCCCAAGTCTCTGTCCTTATCGCCCGAAGCCATCTCAGCCTTCGAACACCTAAAGGAAGCCTTCCAGACAGCCCCAGTTCTAGTTCATCCGAACCCAGAGATCCCTTTCGTTGTGGAGGTGGATGCTTCCTCCACCGGAGTTGGGGCGGTCCTGTCACAGCGGCAGGGTGATCCTCCCAGACTCCATCCATGTGCCTTCTTCTCCAAGAAGCTGTCCCCGGCGGAGCGGAACTACGACATTGGGAATCGAGAACTGCTCGCCATCAAGTTGGCATTAGAGGAGTGGAGGCACTGGCTGGAGGGAGCTAACCATCGGTTCGAGGTCATTACTGACCACCGCAATCTGGAGTACCTCAGAGAGGCTAAGAGGCTTAATCCCCGCCAAGCCCGATGGGCACTCTTCTTCACACGTTTTGACTTCCACGTGTCCTACCGACCCGGTTCTAAGAACTGTAAGGCAGACGCTCTATCCCGTCTACATCATCCGACAAGTGAAGACCCTCTCCCAGAACCTATCCTCCCTCCAGCCGTGTTTGTAAATCCAATCGTCTGGGACATCGACCAGCAGATATCCCAGGAAAACCGCCTTCATCCCGCTCCGCCGGGAGGTCCAGAAGGGTGTGCTTTCGTTCCACGTCACCTTCGTACGGCCCTTCTGGACTCTGCTCATACCACTCCGGGCTCTGGACATCCAGGTAGCAGGCGTACCCTCTCGCTCCTCAATAACCGGTACTGGTGGCCGACCATCTCTCAGGATGTCACCCGGTATGTCAAGGGATGCTCAGTCTGTGCCGTTACCAACACTCCCAGAAGACTACCAGAAGGCAAGCTAGTTCCACTTCCGCTTCCACGTCGCCCATGGTCTCACATCGGAGTAGACTTCATGACGGACCTTCCCAGATCTAACAACCATACCTGTGTCTTCGTGGTCGTGGACCGATTCTCAAAAGCCTGTAAATTGATCCCCTTACCTGGACTCCCTACCGCCTTTGAAGCCGCCGAAGCCCTCTTTACTCACGTATTCCGAAACTTCGGCATCCCTGAGGACATAGTGTCGGATCGGGGTCCTCAGTTTGTGTCAAGAGTTTGGCGAGCTTTCTTCAAGCTTCTCGGAGTAACTGTAAACCTGTCATCTGGATACCATCCTCAAACTAACGGCCAGACTGAGCGAAAGATTCAGGAGATTGGACGTTACCTGCGGACTTATTGCCACCAGTACCAGGACTGCTGGAGCCAGTACCTTCCGTGGGCCGAGTACGCACAAAACTCCCTTCAACAGTCCACCACCGGTCTCACCCCCTTCCAATGTATCCTCGGCTATCAACCTCCTCTCTTCCCTTGGTCTGGTGAGCCCTCGGAAGTACCAGCAGTGAACTACTGGTTCCAGCAGAGCGAGGGGGTATGGGACTCGGCTCACGTGCATCTACAGCAGGCAGTGCGGAGACACAAGGACCAAGCAGATCGTCATCGTGTGGAACCATCTCAGTATGTGCCAGGACAGAAGGTGTGGCTTTCGACCCGGGACATGCGCCTCCGCCTGCCTTGCCGTAAGCTGAGTCCTCGATACATCGGTCCATTTACCGTGCAGAGGCAGCTGAACGAGGTCACCTACAGACTCAATCTCCCTCGACAGTACCGGATTTCACCATCATTCCATGTGTCACTGTTGAAACCATTCATTGAACCTGTCTCCTCTCCTCCCACAGAACCTGACCCGGCCATCGAACCTCCTCCTCCTATCCCGGTAGAGGACGAGTCCATCTACAGAGTCCGCACCATCTTGGATTCGCGACGACGAGGTCCTCGGCTGGAGTATCTAGTGGACTGGGAGGACTACGGTCCTGAGGAACGCTCGTGGGTTCTTCGGGACGACATCCTAGACCCAGCTCTCCTTCAGCAATTCCACACCAATCATCCCGATCGCCCAGCTCCCAGGCCCCGTGGCAGACCTCGTCGTCGAACTCATCCCTCTTCGCAGTCGTCAAGAGCCGCCTCGGAGGAGGGGGGTACTGTCAGGATTCCAGCAGATCCACACTCTCCTCCCACTCATTCACTCACTCCTCCCACTCACTCATTTACACGTTCTCTATCACCTGAGTTCTAATCACCATCACCTGCACCTCATCATTCCACCACCTTTAAATACCACTCTCAGTCTCACACTCATTGTCTGGTCTCGTCGTTACATTGACACTCAGACTCTCCCATGCTCTACCAAAGACTTACCTGTTACTTACCTGCTACTCACCTGACCCTATTGGATTATCTTCTTCATCGTCTGCCGTCTTCAGTTCCCAGCCGTCCAACTGCAAACCATTCCAGTGACTGTCCACCATCATCTGAAAGAGAGACTCTTGTTATTCCTGTGGCTAAGTTCTTCCAATTATCATCTATTAGAATACTCACCATAACTCCGTCTGCTTCTGCTGTTCTGAAAATAAAACACTTACTCACTTACCAACTGTCTGACTCCTGTATCATCCGTGACAATATGTATATTTATAGTTTTAAATTGTTTTTTTTTTTTTCAGTTCTGATTCTGAATCATATAGGGTAATTTCAGGTAAATTACGGCTCTTTTTTTCCATTGTGATGAGACAACATCTCCAAGAAACCTCCTTATACGCAAGTCTATCTATGACAAAAGCTGTTTTAAACGCAAAGGGCGGTCACACCAAATAATGATTTAATTTAGTTAAACTATTAAGTGATAAATAAAATCTATTTATCAGATTATTTTAGAAAGCATCCTCACTTTACAGCATTTTTACACAAGTTTCTTCAAACATCTTGGAGGCATTGCCGCAGTTCTTCTGGATTTAGTCTGTCTCAGGTTTTTCATGTAATCCCAGATGGACTCTGATGGTGAGATCTCTGTGTGGAGCACCGGCTGTTGTCAGACTCCTTGTGCATACAAAAATCTCACTGGATTATTACAATTAATGGCAAAAGGAATGATTGGAAATGTAAAATGATATTTCCTTCAGACACACTACATCAAACTATATAAATCTTTTTTTGTGAAAATACTAACGTGCCTTAGACTTTTGGGTGGGTTCATGCTGGCGTCTGGAAGATTGATGGAGAGCTCAACACCATGTCTAGGTGGTGATTTCTCTGAGAATGATGCAACATAGTGACATGCCTCTGCTTTTTGAGGTGTGCTCATATTTTCGGCCAGTAAAACAGAAAAGTGGCAATAAGTTACGGAAAGTGTCATGATTCCTGTCTTGTGTTCACCTTGTCTTGAGTGGACTTTTATGTTATTTCCTGTTCTGTGCCATGTTTTGTAGTCCTTTGTAGTTTTTCTTGTTAATTAGTTCATGATTGTTCCCAGGTGTGTCTTGTTCGCCTATCTCCCCTTGAGTGTATATGTATATATATATATATATATATATATATATATATATATATATATATATATATATATATATATATATATATATATATATATGTGTGTGTATATATATATATATATATATATATATATATATATATATATATATATATATATATATATATATATATATATATCCAAGTGTTTCTTACGTTTTTTGTCTGGTGTTGTCCTTCTATGGATGTTATTTGTGCACTTGTTGCCTGTTTTGTTTGCCTTCCTTGCCCGTTTTGTTTGCCTTCCTTGCCCGTTTTGTTTCCCTTCCTTGCCCGCTTTGTTTGCCTTCCTTGCCCGCTTTGTTTGCCTTCCTTGCCCGTTTTGTTTGCCTTCCTTGCCCGTTTTGTTTGCCTTCCTTGCCCGCTTTGTTTGCCTTCCTTGCCCGCTTTGTTTGCCTTCCTTGCCCGTTTTGTTTGCCTTCCTTGCCCGTTTTGTTTGCCTTCCTTGCCCGTTTTGTTTGCCTTCCTTGCCCGCTTTGTTTGCCTTCCTTGCCCGCTTTGTTTGCCTTCCTTGCCCGTTTTGTTTGCCTTCCTTGCCCCGCTTTGTTTGCCTTCCTTGCCCGTTTTGTTTGCCTTCCTTGCCCGTGTCTGCATATATCAGTTTTGCCTGGATTTACTTTAATTATGTTTGTTTAAATAAATGTTTGCTGCATCTGGATCCCACTCTCGTTCCTCTGAAAAGCCACCATTACATTATACCTCTCTTGACCCTGCATGAAAAGGCAGTCTCAATTTTGAGGCACACTGTTGAAGTCTTAGATACCCCATCTTTTATACTGGAAGGTCTGCCCTCACCTTCGGTGTTCCTTATTTGTCTCGCCAGTCTTTCACTGAATCTATTTGGAATGGTTTCCTGCTTTGATACGCTTCCATGAGCCATCCTGGTTTTTCGGCCTGGCTTGATGATCTGTCTGGCTAATCCGAGGGTCTACTCTCTTGTCTCGAGGTGTTATGTGGAGGATCGAGAGCACCAGGCTCACATTTATCCGCCAGATCGCTAGCACTGACTCTGGATCAGCTAAGGCTTTCGGGAAGCTGCACAAATGAGCAGCTCCATGCTGTAGGGTTTGGAGGATCAGCGCGAAATGGGAAGGAGGAGCTGTCGTTCTTGTCAAAGACAATAAGTCACTCTGCCAAGAGGAAAGAGGGAGAAAGGGAAATGGAGGGAAAACGAGAGCCGTGCTCGCTCGACTAGCGCTGGGGAAATAAATAGCATTGCTAATGACACCCATACCCACATTATGACTGTGATTATGAGCCATTTGTTTGCTTTATCATGAAGTCCTAAAGTCTCACAGGCCGTAATGACTCAGAAATGCTAGAGCAGAATAAGAAGACCTTCTTTTCACAGAGCTGTGCAATAGCGGGTGAGAGGACCAAAATTACAGACTATAAAACAGGCAAGGGAAATTATTTGAGCTGGTTGGTGGAGGCCAGCAGGCTTGTGGACTGCATTGGTGTATGATTATAACTTAAGACTGATTATAAGTAAAGACTTTAAAACACATCTGAGAAGGATAGTGACATAATGTTACGATAAAGATGCAGGGATTTTTATCTTATTTTTTTCCCCAAAGAGCACATTCTTTAAAAAAACAAAACAAAACATATATATGTATGTGTGTTAACTGATTGAGAACTGCTCTGAAAGCGTGAGCCCTTGATTTCTACTTTGAAATGAGCAGTGCTCATGTATATTTAATTACATTATAGTTTAATAATCACATTAGGCTTTTTAGGCATTAAAAAGCCTAATGTGATTATTAAACATTAGGCAGGTATTGTGATTTCTGTTTTTCTGTCCCCCAATATTTAAGACCTCTTAAAATGATAATTAGACGTCTGTGATATAACATTTAAGGTATTTAGGACTTTTTATGACCTTACATTTCTGAATTTGTTAGATTTTTAAAGGATCCACGAAGACTTGTTTTATTCGCATGTGCTCCTAAATTCATTTTACAGTTTGCACACATCTATTTTAGTCGCAAATGCGAGTAAAATGCTATCACTGTCAATCCCTGTAATGCCGTTGGCAACTTACAAATATCATACAGGTAGTGAAGGTTATTTTTTACAGTTTGTTTTGTTGAATGTTTGAGGACAATGATAAGCATGCTGATGAAAACAATGGTAATGATTGGCATGATTGAGGATAATTACAATAATTGTAAACGGTAAAGCAGCATCATTGTGTCAATTACAAAATCATGTCCAGATTATTGGAGTGGCGGTCACATAAATAAAAATATGAATGCGCAGAGGAGATATATCTATTATTAGATATATTAGATATCCTTTCTAATATCCTTTCAGCATTTCCTGTGCTTGTTTCAGCTCAACTCTCAAGGGACGCCATTATCAATCATTAAAAAATGGCAGACTGGTTGGCACCTGATGCTTCCTGTGCAGATAAACAAACACGAGGGGGGGGGGGGGAGGGGGGGGGGGGTGGCTGGCTACCCACGTTGCCTGTTTTCTTTCACCCCCACATTTGTAAGACATCTGTTGATGTGCGGCACATAATAGATAGGAGGCTGGTGAAGGATCTTGGGAAGGCTAATTATTGTTTGCTTTGTTACTTTTAAACTCAATGTTCTCATATAATCCTCAGTTTCTCACGGCCACCTGGAGACCCCACAGTTCCTCTGACATTCAAAACGCACCCGACTGTTTAAAACACGACAGGATGCTCTTCGCTTCAGTCATGCTGCTTTGGCTCTATGTAGCTCCTCATTGAAATATGCATAAAATAAAATTTGCAGTACCAGCACAAAGCAGCAAAACTGCTGGTATATAATTTACTTTAAGTCGATACAGCCTCAAAATTATTGATTTTGCCATTGAGGAAAATTATCAAGAAGAGACACCGATGCATGCAGAACATCTACTCTTATGAACATGTAATGCTTGAGTAAATGAATAGTAAAACATATTTGACAAATAAATTCCAGATTTATGGAGGCCACAGATTGGACCTTTCAGAATTTAACCCTGCAATACTCTTGACATTAATGCTGCCCAAAGGCTCTCCTTACGCAGAATAGTACCTGTACGATATTTTTGATGGCATGAATTCATATTGTCAAACATGACCTTTTATGTTGTCAGCTACATTGCAATGAGAGGACGCTGGAGGTTTATGTAAGATCTTGTATTGTCTTAAAAACATGAGGTAATGTTGAACATAGACTACCTCGGTGAAAAGTGCTGTCAGAAATAAACGTGTTTTGCTGAGGCTGCACAACATGGGCAAATGCTTCAGCTCAACATCTGAACCGTAAGTGTGAATATCACAAGCCCTCACTGTGTTATACATAACACATTCATTGGTTTTGGATGCCGTTCACATGGTATAATTCGGTGTTATATCACCCTTCATAAAATAGTACTGTGTTCAGCCAGCAGTTGTTGCTCCTTTTTTTGCTGCAGGTGATCAGTCGATATCGACTATGATTACATGACCCAGGTGTCACATAAGGGATCTAGGTGACAGTTTATGACAGTAAGGTCCTGAGAGTTTGCGGGTGGCTGTAAAGTGAGCCCCTCCCATATGTGAGGAATCGGCTGCCATTCACGCTCAGCGTATTGATTTGGAGGCCCTCGGATCAAGATTTATGAGATCTATCCATCTCCCGCTTGATGTGGAAGTTGTCATCACTCGGTCAAAGTTCCACCCACTCCATTGGTGTGATTTGCGACCCCTGAGTTGTCGCATCATCAGCTTGGAGGCAGAGCAGTGAAATCAAGCATATGTGATTGCTTGCAGATATACTGCTGTCATGGTTAAAGAGATCAGAAGAGCCGACCTGAGACATTTTTGTTTTTTGCTGCCTATTAAAGTGACCCTTAAGTGGGTAATTCAGGTCTCATGTCTTCTAAGGACTTTTTTTTCTGTAGAGCCAAAAATTAGTTATGAATAATAAAAATTATATAACGACTTAAATTTCATATACATTACACACACACACACACACACACACACACACACACACACACACACACACACACACACACACACACACACCACACACACACACACAGTGTAAATAAAGTCCACAGTGTCTTCAGTGTCGCATGATAATTCAGAAATATATATATATACATAGCT
Source organism: Chrosomus eos (assembly GCA_036326025.1). Taxonomy (NCBI): domain Eukaryota; kingdom Metazoa; phylum Chordata; class Actinopteri; order Cypriniformes; family Leuciscidae; genus Chrosomus; species Chrosomus eos. The sequence goes on along the minus strand of CM070830.1, from coordinate 31,692,419 downwards.
CATCTAACCTAATATTGACTTAATAAAATTAATCTGCATTTTTGAGTAACTCAATTTGGTTGAGTGAATAATTAAATGACTCACTCATTAAGGCTAACTTGCTTTGTTCCATCAGTGTTTTTTTAAACTAATCAATCCGCTGAGTGAACAATTCATTGATTCACTCATAAATATACTTGCCAGCCACCAATTACAGGTGCAACAATGTAAGCTACAGAAAGTATTACTTATCTTTATGAGGCTTTCATGATTCTTAAATCAGTTTTAAAGCTTCTGGTCGTCATTCAATTTAACTATGAAAAACATCCAACAAACATCTTATTTTGTGTCATAATTATTTGGATTGACATGAGGCTAAGCAAATGATTATATAAATGATATTTTGGAGGTGAACTATACTTACTATTAAAACAATGGTGACCAATAGATTTGAGGATGAAGTTATGGATGTTAAAATCTATGGCCTGATACATGAGCAATGAAGCTTGGATAGACGTTCCATGGAATTCATATACTCTATATATGAACTCTATACAGCCGACAACTAAGTCTGCATTGATTTATGATTAATTGATTGCATACTTTCCAGCAGTACGGTGCCAGGCCTCCATCTGCAAGTTTGGCGCCAGAGACTAATAGCTTCCCTCAACTCCGATCAAGGGAAAAGTTTTTCACTGTGTTGCTATTGCCTTGATTAAATCTCCCATTTGAAAAAAAGTCTCTCGGTGGCATTGCGATATGGAAGCAGAGAACAAAATGAAAGGTTCCCATTTCTCACAGATGATTACATTATTGAACCTGGCAAGGCTTGACCATCACCAGCCTTGCCTTCTTGAACTCTTATCTCTGTCGGTCTCACTCTCTCTCTCTCTCGTAAAAGATGAGTAATAAAACCCATCTCGCTTGCCATTCATCGCTTAACACACATAAATAAATCAGCAAAATGAAAACCAATAAATGTTTGGGGTAATCAGCGGCCTTTCGGTAAACATCGCAAATTGATGCCGGCTCATTTTTATTCCTCTGTGGACCTGAGCGATACATTCACTGCCGGAAGGGAGAGGCAGCGCTGATGAGACCAAGATGCATTTGGCACTCGACTGCCGGCAGTGTACTCGGCGATACAAAGGACTGATAAGTGGATTACTTTCCTAGACCTGAGACTCTGTGTGTCAATAGAACTTTACAGTAAAACGTGGATGGATGTGAGGTCCTTGAGTGCGTTCTGCCGTTATGTATGAATGTAAGGAGGTTTTTATGAATGTATGGAGGTTTTTTGCTCAGACTTTTTTGCAGAAGTTTCACACACACCTGTAAAACATGTTGGTATTACCCACCTGTGGCAACTTTAAGTTAATTAGACTGATATTTTAACCTTCATGTTCTGTTTGTAACTCTCAGAGACCCCACGGCCCTTTTCATAAACATTTTAAATATCTTTCATTGTATATCAATTTGAAAAATATAAATGTCAATTTCATCTTTCATATACATTTCATTGAATTTTCAATGTTGATACTTCACGATTTTTCTTAATCTGATGACATCTGATCTATATTAGCTTACATATGACCTCAGATGTAAAACATTATGCTTACATTTTGAATTACAATTTATATATGTATAAGTACTGTCAATTTATCACTATCATTATATTGTGATTTTGATTTTAACAATATTGAATTTATCATTTTACATCTACCATTATTGCGATTATTAAAATAAACATTTTAATATATAAGAAAATGCATTTGTTATGCAATATATTTATATATGTATTTTCTAAATTAAGTATTTTTTTTAAATATTTTTTTATTTAATGATGCAGATATACAACAAATAATGTGTTTTTATGCATTTTAAAACTTTAAATAATTTAAAAATAATTTGACAAATACTTTATTTATTTATTATGAATTTATAAAACAACTAATGTGTTTATTATGCATTGTATATTTAATTGTATTTTTAAATTAAGTACTTTATTTATTTTACTTCCATATCGATATACATTTATTTAAAAATAAATAATGCATTTATTATGCTTAATTAATCAATAAATATGGCATTCAATATATATATATATATATTATTTATTTATTTATTTATTTATTTATTCCTTTTATTATTATTTATTATTAATTTTTATTACTTACAGTTACAGCATCCAGTTTAAATTAGTGGAAACTCCGAATCTGACATTTTTCAGTGAGGTAAACCTGCCAAACCCGTCAATTGTGAAGTTAACCCTACATAAGAGATTGCAAATCATCAGAATTTATTTCGCTTATGAACACGCCGCACATTTAATTGTGTTGAACTGTAATCTGTATTGTATTGTGAGGTAGTGTAGTTGTAAACGTATTAAACCTTTGCCAAAGTGATAACGTTTTTTAATCAAATCCGCATTGTCTGATTCTTTTTATTGCACATTTTCCAAAAAAAAATTCTCATGCCAGCATCCTGTCAGCTCAGGTCAGCGCTAAATGAAGTCCGGGTCGTAACTGGTGAATCTAAAACCGTTCTCTGCGGACACCACAGGAATATGTAATAATTTGTCCACTGCAGTGCAGTACCACTGGGTGCATTAACCTTCCAATAGATGAGCAGGGAGTCCTGGGAGACCCAGCCGAGCTTCTGGCCCGTCTCCAGTCCAGCGAGATGGAGTCATCCGATCCTCAATCCCGTAAGCTTCCTCTCTTTGAGTTTATTAGAATTCTGAAATCTCAAATGTCTCGCCCTCCTGCAGAAGTATGTCTGGTGTCTGGCCTGCGTTCCCCTGAGACTGCACTTTGAAGACTCCTCACCTTCATTAGCCGATGGCTCAAGTGCCAGCTTTTAATGAGAGAGGGGGAGAGACAAAGAGAGAAGAGCGCACATACGGAATAAAGCATGACAACAGATGAAGACAGGGTGCAAACTAGGTTGCATCCTTCTCCCCCTCACCCTCTTTTTGACAAATGTAATTTATGCATCCAGTTATTATAAATAGCATATTGATACCACCGCGCTATTCCTGGCCTGTTTGTGAAGCCGCGTGGCTGTCGCAGTAAGTAGGCTGGCCACTGTACATGAGCGACGGAGAGATTCAGCTCAGGGACAGAGACATACCAACATTTCCCTGCCTTCATCTAAAGAGACCTCCACTGTCCCATTTTTTCCAGGTCTTCCAGGGATTAAGGAAGAGATAGTTTTGACATGGCCTACTGGTTTGATTTGCTTCTAGAGGATTGGGAATTTAAACCATGGAAATGTTTTCTGGTTTATCTTTTTTTTTCTGATCTAGATCAATTTAATATCAACGTTTCTTACATTTGAAAAACTTAAGTGCTTCCAAGGTCCAGGTCTAGGCTCACGCACATGCACTCACACACACACACACACATACACGCAATCACACACTTGAATGGAGACATTCCATAGACATAATGGTTTTTATACTGTACAAACTGTATTTTCTCTTACCTTACACTAAACCTACACCTAAACCTACACATCACAGAAAACTTTCAGCAAAACACTTTTAATAACTTTATTTTTATACAAGATTTACGAATGAGGACGTCCCTAAAGGGAGGTTTTTGGAGATTTTGTCAGATTTTCAAAATTTCTGGGTACAAATTTGGGTCTCACTTTATATTAAGTGGCTTTAAGTACTATGTACTTACATTGTAACTAATAATTTGATACAATAGACTTATTTTGTACATACATGTTTTTACATTGTACTTATATTTTGAAAATACCTGCATGTAATTACAGCTTTAATTAATTTATGAAATTACATTTGTAATTACACAGTTGACCTTTCCCTTACACCTTAACCTACCCTTAAACCGACCCATACCACCACACCTGACCCTAACTTACCCGTATCACATCTCAATAGCAGCACAAGTGTTTAACAATACAACATGAACACAGTACATTGTACTTATTTGTCGATGTAAGCATAGTACTTAAAGCCACTTAATATAAAGTGGGACCCAAATTGGTCCCCAAAATATACAGGGGTTGGACAATGAAACTGAAACACCTGGTTTTAGACCACAATAATTTATTAGTATGGTGTAGGGCCTCTTTTTGCGGCCAATACAGCGTCAATTCGTCTTGGGAATGACATATACAAGTCCTGCACAGTGGTCAGAGGGATTTTAAGCCATTCTTCTTGCAGGATAGTGGCCAGGTCACGAAGTGATGCTGGTGGAGGAAAATGTTTCCTGACTCGCTCCTCCAAAACACCCCAAAGTGGCTCAATAATATTTAGATCTGGTGACTGTGCAGGCCATGGGAGATGTTCAACTTCACTTTCATGTTCATCAAACCAATCTTTCACCAGTCTTGCTGTGTGTATTGGTGCATTGTCATCCTGATACACGGCACAAAACTGTGCTCTTACCCTGCTAATTGGACCTTCACAGTCTGCTCTTATTGGTTCAATGTGCAATTAATGAAGATTGGCCACCAGGCTGGTCCAATTTAGCCATGAAACCTCCCACACTAAAATGAGAGGCGTTTCAGTTTCATTGTCCAACCCCTGTAGTTAAGTAGGTACACACACGCTTACATTTTTGGCATCATCAAGTCATTAAAAATTATTTTAAGTTTATATATAATTTATTTTTGGTTGAGGGTGAGTTTTTTTTTATTTTTGAGAATGACGTTCTTGACCCATCTCTTGCAAGTGACGTTCTCTGTGTGAAAATACTTCAGTAACTAGCATCTTCTCCTTCTTAGTCATTACCTGGCTATGGTGGTAAACAGCAGTACTAGTGTATTCAGTGCTACTCACTTTGATGATGCTAACTGCAGTTCGGACTGAAAAGTGCTAGTGAAAAGAGACCTGTGGTTGCAGGGGATGAGGGTGGAATTGAGCTCCAGTTTGGACCATCGAAAACAGCCTAATAGTCACCAAAATGTGTACCGGACTGCACCGGCTGGTTCTCAACAGATCAATAGAAATGAAATGCATTGACTCGGTGGAGGCAGTGAAAGCTTATTCCTGAAAGTGCAGTGCAGTGAAAGTGGTGAGAGAGACAGAAATGAAAAGAGATGTAAGGTATTGCAGGGCAAAGAAAGATGGAGGGAGATGTAGATGGTTTTTAATGAATGGCTTGGATAGGGGCAATAGAAAACGCTGTGATTGTCGCTGCATGATGGAGAGAATAAGCAGAAAAGAGAGACAAAGGCCAGAGACATGGGTTCCTTCTCTGCCATATCTAATTAAGGATCCCTTAAAGGAGAGAGCAGAGTAGTGCTCGTGCTGGAGGTGAGTAATTAAGCTGACTTGACGTGAGGGTCTGAACACAAAACAGAAGAAAAGCAACTACACGCTGTTATTTTTTAAGTGGTTTCAAGCTGTAGCTGTACACCCTCACAGAGTTATTGTAACATCCAATATATGAATATTGTTTACTTGATTTTCTTTTCTTAATATATTGCTTCTAATATCTAAAAATTCTAAATCAAGATGCGTTTACTAGACATAGTAAAATGACTTACGATTGCATGTCTTGTTTTCATATATATACAAACACACAGTATGTGTACATTATTTTGTTTACTTGTTTTAAGCTAAAAAAACTAAATTACATTTATTGGTTTAATTGCTGGAAGTTTGTTTAAATAATTTCCTTTATTTGTTTGCTCTTTTATTAGTGCAAGAAATGATAGGGAATATGATCTGGAAATTCCACATGCAGATTCAAGCTTGCATAAAATATGTAAAGACATTTGCAATAACCGCAAGACCACATCTTCCACTCAAAATGCACAACAAATAACAGAGCACACCAAAACCAGAGGATGTAGAATGTTGTGACTGATGGATGTTACAATTCTTTGCCAGTTGAAATGTTTCAGAGCTCTGTCATTGATCTTGCTATTTTACTAATAAACAAACATGGATATTGGTAAAATATAGTGTTTGCTTTTGAAAGATTACATGAGACTTGTCCTCAGGTCATCCCAGATAATGTTTTTGCTCAACTGAGGAGTTTTGAAAATATTTCCCCATCATGAGCTCTTTCAGTTTCAGTCTCCACATTCTGGGTCACTGGTTTCTACAGTGGGAAGTCTTAGAGGTTTTCTCTATCTGGTTTTGAGCTGGAATTTTCTTGTCAGAGGGATATCAGTGGCAGTATGTGCTACCATGCCAAATCACTGTGGGACAAACAGCAACTCCAGCTGTTTTGTAAAAAGACACAGTAAAACTGTATTCAAAATTACACCAAAAATCCATTCCACAGTACACACTCATACATGCACATTTAGCACAACACACTCAAATGCTTCGTTCTTTTCTGTTTTTGTGTATTAATCCTAAGATTTACTCCTCTTCCGAGCATTCCCAGCATTCAGCCTTTAGGAAAACTTTGTTCTTGTGTTTTTTTTATGTGGTTGCACACATTCAGTCAGTATGTGATCATTTGGGGGAGTTTTAGGGTGTTTATTTAAAGGCTTTCCTAGGCCTCACCGCTAGGATTTGAGGACAAATATATTCTCTTTTTTTTCTGTCATAAAAATCAGCTTGACTACATTCACATTCTTGTTTAGAGTGCTAAATAAGTGCTTAATATGTAAGACATGAGACTTGTGCTTTGTGGGTCATTCTCTGATATCAATAACTAATGTAGCGGGTCACCTCTCTCAGGTAATGGCACTTGAACTTTTGCTCTCACGGGTCTCTAAAGAATATGGACAAAAAATAGGTCAGCTATGACTTGATTTCTTATGATTGTGACTTCAGGTCTCACGATTGATGTTTTATTTCTCATAATTTGTATCTTACAGTGTGACTTTCTATCAGCGTATGGCTTTTTCAGATTATATACTTCCCTCATTTATCTGCTTTACTTTTCATTCTGATTTGGTAACAAGCTTACATGAAACTGCATAGAGGAAAATAAATGTGTGTACACAGGAGTTGCACAAGGGACCTGTTCAGTGTACGGTGTAATTAACATTAGCAGCAGCTGCAGAAAATATAGCTGCAGGCAATATTAAAGCCGTACATACTAACTGCCCACAGCCTGAACATGTCACCTGCATGTTTAACACATGTATGTAGAGTATTGCATAACTGCACCAAAGGCACTACAGCTTTCTAAGACAATAGCTCCATTCCAAAACAACCTTCTAAGGCAGCATCCTTAATTAAATGAAACCTCATAAATGCTCTACATAGGCAGCAACTGCACATGCAACACAAATAGTGAAGAGTCTTGATTTACAATTAGTTTGAGTTTGACGTCAAGATGTTAGCAAGCCAATTATACAATACTCTTATACATAAGTGTGTGTGTGTGTGTGTGTGTGTGTGTGTGTGTGTGTGTGTGTGTGTGTGTGTGTGTGTGTGTGTGTGTGTGTGTGTGTGTGTGTGTGTGTGTGTGTGTGTGTGTGTGTGTGTGTGTGTGTGTGTGTGTGTGTGTGTGGGTTTATGTGATTTATGAGGACACAAATTTGTATTATGACATGTGTATTACACTGGTATTACAACTTATGGGTGGTTTATGAGGACATTTCAAAAGTACTCATAAATCAAATGGCTTAAAAAACATAAAAAACAATGTTTTATTAAAAATTTTAAAATGCAGCATGTCTCCTGTGATGGGTAGGTTTAGAGATAGGGGCAGTGTAGGGGGATAGAATATATAGTTTGTACGGTATAACGCCTATGGAGAGTCCTCATAATGCTGTTGCACTAACTTGTGTGTGTCTCCAAGTAAACTCTACATTATTGGGACAAATGTCCCCACAAAGATGGCAATATCCAAAATCCTTGTCCTTGTGGGGACCATGAGGAAAACAGCTTATAAATCATACTAAGTGATGTTTTTTTTTTTTTTTGAAAATGTAAAAATGTTTTAACACATTTTTCCCCAAGTCATCTCAATGGCAAATGTTTCCAAATTTACCTGAATTCAAACTAACATATGGTTAATTATACTTACTTTTATGGTTAATTAACTGTAATTATACAGTTTTTAATACTAAATAGCATTCAACATTCCTAAAAGACATTCATTTTCTTCTAGTTGTATTTTTCATTAATTATACATACTTTTAATGAATAAAAGTATAATAATTTGAATATTTATAGATAGACTATACAAAGAAATATTGTAAGAATAGCTTTGAAAAGGCTCAGCTGTCAAATCAGTGAAGATCAATGGCTCTCCGTTCAGGTCCTAACCTGAACACACACACACACACACACACACACACACACACACCACACACACACACACACACACACACACACACACACACAATGGCACAGACACATTGAGTTTAAGCTCTGAGTCAGACCTCTGGCCCTTCGTGAAGCATCTTACTTCTGTCATTGTTCCCCAGTGCCGGCTGTTGTTGTAGCGTCTGTGGCCTTGACCATGCAAAAGAGTGGCGCTATTCATAGTCTGTCTGAGCCCCGGGTTGATGCATGAGATTCTGTCAGAGATTGACATGGGAGAAAAGACGAAAAGCTGGTTCCGTGTGTCATTCTGAAGTCACTGTTTGTGTTAGAGACTTTAGGGTTTTATGATGTAGATCCAAACAGCTGCAGGCGACAGAATGGAGAGAAAGGGTCAAACAATGACAAATAAGTGCATTATCTGATTTTGTGTTTATTGCGCTAAGAGAGAGATATTGAGAAAGTTTGCTGTGCAATTATTTGCTGTGAAAATGTTGTTTCCAACCTGTTGGGTTTTTTCCTCTTCTGTGGAAAATAATGGGTGAATATTATAAGAACATTCCTGTCCACTCTTCAAAATGACGTCTTGTTTTCACCAAAAAATAGAAGTACATTTTTTGAACGACAAGAGAGTGAACAAATGATGACAGAATAGTCATTTCTGGATGAACTATCCCTTTAACATCTACTTTCAAGACAGAGATAAATTTGCATACATTCAGATATTTCTTCATTATCTCACAGGGCTCCTCATCTTTGTCCTAACTGACTGTGGCACCAGGCCGTGTGATCAATGCAGGGCCTGAATGTTTTTAAGTGTTTTCAGACACTCTACATCACTTCCCGTTGCCTTTGGCTGAAACATCAGCCACTGTTTCCACCCACACACCCTCATCCGTCTGAGGCCATGAATTATTAACCATCTATTGTCCATGACATTATCTGCAGTCAGTGTGCAATTATTTCTCCCCCTGCACACAGCTGGGTGTGAGCCCAGACCCCTGGAGATGCAGCTGCTTTACTATGTGTGTTTAAAAAGACAGAGAGAGTTCACCCAAAAAACAAAACTTTGTCATCATTAATTCACCTTCTATCTCTATCCATCCATCCATCCGTTCATTTGTTTGTTTGGACGATCATTCATTTGATCATTCTTGTCTGTCTGTCTGTCTGTCTGTCTGTCTGTAATTGTTTCCAAATGGACAAAAAAAAACTATCAATATTTCCTAAGCGTAGTCCAATATGTGCAAATGCAGTGGAGGACATGATAAATAAATCATTATTTTAATATTAAAAAAAGCTATACAGAAAAAGAAAACACCATAAAAGTGTCTTAAAAAGAATCCATGCATATTTGAATATATGCAACTGCAAATGCAGTGAAGGAAAACATTATAAGCGAGTAATGACTTTGGTCATGTGTTTTGTTCCTCAAATATTTAGATTTGAAATACACTGCATGAGTCAAATGGACTGCTTTAATGGTGCTTTTTTTTGTCTGCAACTCAAATGTTCATCAGAGTATCTCCTTTTATAGTCAACGGAATAAATATAATAATTTTCATTTCTGTTCAATCTAACGCTGCATTTTTAATTTCAGTCTGTGCTATATCCTCTGTGTACGTCACTACTCAACTCAGGCAGCCAGGGAAGCCTTTTAACGTGACACCAGCAGGCATTATACAATGTAATAACACCACACAGTGATTTAATAGCACGCTGGGACTCCGTTAAAGTACAAAGTCTTCCTATTTACATTTAAAGACTTGAGGTCTCTTAGTAGGTACATGAAAGACAGTGTGATGGCTGTTTGAGATCATCTTGAGGCCTGTAGCTTGTAGCTGCCATTTTGGTCATGTGATTCATTAGTCTCTCAATGGACACCAGCACAATATATGAGCTTATTAGAGAGTTACAAAACAGCTGAATGAACTTTACATTTGAGGTGTACAGACTAAAAATATGAAAAAAAAAGTGTTAGCATTATATACAGAAAGAAAATAATAAGGCATGTCATTCCTTGTGGGTGGGGCTCCGTTTTATGATTCATCCTGCAGATTTGTGTTACGCTACTGGATAGATGTAGAACATTTATAAGTATTGCTTACTATTGACATTTTTAATATAAATTTTTGTTCAATTCCTGTACAAAACTAAATACTATTGCTATCGAATTGTGTATTTATTATTTATTAACCAAAGCATTCCCTCTCTGTCAATGTAACCCCCAGTAACCTATTTTTTTCTCATGGAGTCATTCATAATTCATTCCTATCTTTAAGTTAGAGGAGTGCTGCCATTGTCAGGACCCGTCTGGCCTCACCAGGGAGCGGTCTGATAAGAGGGGGCTCTGAAGGGTCGTCTCGTCCTGGAACGTGGCCGAGGTGTTATACATGTTTACCCAGGATCCCATGGAGCGGGTATCAGCAAGCCCTGTGTTATGTGATGGGCAGCAATCTATTTCAGTTCCTTTTATATCTCCTGTCTGTTTATGGACCGGGTCAGATTAGATACGATGGAACCAAAAAGAGGAGACTCAACCATTGGATCTTTTGTCTCCCGTTGTTAAGGTATGTGCGTACGCATGGGAGCCCACATGTGTCACTGTCAGAAAATGAAACTGATACAAAACCAGGCAAGTGGATGCTTTTGTGTCTGACAGTATGACTTAATATAAAAGTGGAGTGTTCTGGACACTCTTTTCATTGTCAAGCTATAAAAATGATTCCAAAGCACCATGAGGAGCTCTATACGAATCGTTCACTATAGTCAACGTTTTCTGAAATCATACGATAGCTTTGTGTGACAGAAATTTAAGTTATTACGGTTATCATCTCCTCTAATGAGTTGAATGCATGAATCACTTCAGCCTGATTCATAAACAAATCGTTCACACGGGTTTTGAGTTGACTTGAAAGAGCCATGCATATCTTCAATTTCATTCTGTTTCTCCGATAAAGCTATCTCTAAACGGTTTTAAATATAGTGTACAGTGAAGACATTGACTAGAATAGTGTGTGTCATGCAAGACATTCAGTCATACAGTTTTGGAAAGACGTTAGGATGAGTAATATGTGTGCATACGTATTTTTTAAGAGAAATAAAACTGATATGGAGCCAGGCAAGTGGATATTTTTTGTTAGACAGCATTAAAAACAAGAACAAAATGTTCTCTCATACCCAAATAATTGAGGCTTGTGTTCCTCTGGTGCTCTTTATCTGTAATTTTTAGCATAATTTGAACGCAATTCTTGCGATAATAGCCAGAAGGGTGTTGTTTGTGGTAGATAAGATGGTAGACGTTTAGACAAGCTGTGCATGTGTGTGTGGGTTCGTTGTAGTGGTGAATGTGCATGGAGTGTCAGTATGTCCTTAGAACAGCGAGAAAGATGTGGAGAGCTGTGCCGCCCACCAGCCCTATTAGAGAGTATTGAGGGCGGCTTCTGTCAAATTGAGTGATTTATTGCCATCATAAAGCCCCTCCCCTACCCATTTATGGCCTGGGTGGGATTTTCCCACGTTAGCCCCGCCCCTTTCCCCGCCCACTTCCGGGTATGTCATGTGACCGTGGGAATTCCCTAGACTCAGCCCCTCATCCCCCCAACCCCTCCCTTAGGGGTGTGAACATCTGTAGAGTTGTGGGGTGGGGTGTCACCCCCACGATTACTAGCTCTTAATGTGAAAATGTTCAAAAATGATAAAAAACATTCAAAACAATCTTTTTTAAGAAGGATGACAGAGTCAGAGATGAGTTTAGTGTTTTTTATTAAAGACTTTTTCATACACTTTAAAACAATGTGTTAAAAAGTATATATTTTTTCTTAAAGTACTCAAAAAATGTGTTAGTGTTATTACATCAAATAGTTGTGCTTTGTAACATGGTTAAATGTTAAATGTCATTTAAAAACGTTTTTCAGTAAAACAAGAGTTTTTTTTTTACCTTAAAATGGTTAAAACTGTTTCAAACACAGCATAATATTTAAACTATATGTTTAAAATCATTTTCAGTAAAACAAGTTAAAGAGTTTTTTTTACCTTAAAATTATTAAAACTGTTTCAAACACAGCATAATATTCAAACTATATGTTTAAAACCATATTAAAAAAAAGACCTTGCGTTTTTTACAAACCGTTTTGTTGAATAAAGAACACGAGTTAACCAGTTCGCTGTTTAAAGATGTGTAAAAGTGAACAGAGTGCATCTTCTCCAAAGTTGAGAGATTTTCAAGTAATCTCCGGGGGAGCATAGCGAAAACACATCTGCTTACATGAAAGATCTGACCAGAAATGACGATCTGAAAGAGCGTTCTGAGCCACACGCAGACTCCTCCCACGACACGCCTTCCACAGCGTAAGCGTGGGAAATACAACAAGCGTCACACATACGTCACACGCACACACATAATGAAAGAGTCTCCACCTCCCCGCGGTCTATTTAAAAAGGAGCGCGCGTTCTGTGGGGGATACTTGGAATTTATACGCTACTGTAGACCCACAGACTCCCGAGAGATGCCTTGATGAAGCTATGATGGATTTAACTTTAGCTCCGCGAAAATTACAAGGATTGTGATTAACACGATTTCTCCACGAGATGGCGGACCACGTGAAGTACACTTTTCACCTGTCTGGAGGAAGGGCGTGCGCGTACGAGTTTGACAAGGATTACGTGAAGGCAGATTGACCAGTGTGGATATAACGATAGAAGATTTACATGGAATAGGACAACAGAGCACCATTGATTTGGTTTTCACAGAGGGAGATATTGGATTTTATTTTTTACCACGTTATGGATTGGTATGAAAAGACTGAGGAGACGGATTAACAAATGGGAATATACAGACTGCTCACGGACCACGTTAATAAATACCCACGTATTAAATAAATGTATTTAAATGTAATAAATAATAAATATACTTCCTTTGCATATCCTTTGCATCCTTCCTATTGCTTTAACCGGACATCCTGTACCCATTTAATTACACTGAAGCAGAAAAGTTAAGTGAACAAATGTTCCCTGAGACACAGTCGAAGTCTAGCTACACGACATGCACGACATAACATTACATACTGTAGATAAATAACACGGGACCATGCGTCAGCTATGGTGGTAATAATATAAAGTGCCAACATAATTAACATTGTAAACATTTAGACGGAATGCCTCATGGTCTAAATTCTCTCTTATGAACGTATTTTACAATAAAACACATTGAATTGCACATACAATTAGTTGCACGCACACACATATTCCTTAGTTAACAACGCTTGATTTTAACTATTATTTACATAACAAGCGCATCTGCAAATTCTCTCTCCATTAGGCGTTTTCAAACACCACGGAAAGTTTTAGAACAGTCCATATCGCGAGCAGAGTTGGGGGGTGTTTGGAAGAGTCCATTTCCAAAGGGGCTTTTTTACTGTTTTATAACAAATAACATGTCGCAGGAGAAGTTCGCGCACGCACACACACACACACACACACACACACACACACACACACACACACACACACACACACACACACACACACACACACACACACAAAACAACGTGCTAGTTTAAATTTTTGATTGTGATGCAATGTATTGGGTAATTGTTATCTGAAGAAAGTTAGTGGTCCTTCACATAGGCCTACAGATTTAAAAATCATTCAAAACAACATCCCGATGTGCAATCATTTAAAACAAGTGTAAAAAAAAAAAATAAAGAATAGGCTACATTAAACAAAGGCTCGAGTTCTCTAGACCTATGCTACTAAAGTTTAGTTTTAAGTTCCGTATGATACATCACTCATCGACGGTAGAAATTTCATGAAGCAGGTTCTCAGTGTGTGAAGCCGAGTCTCCGACCACCTAACACTAGATTTATTTATAATTAGGCCTGTACTAAATAACATTTATAAAAATAATAGTTGTTTAAAAAAAATTTTTTTAACTATCTTACTGATTTATTCACTCTTCGATATGATAATCCACCTCACCCAATGGAGAAATCTGATCATTGTTTGAGAATGCGTTTTTGGAGTAAAAAATTATGAATCCGTTCAAAACTATGTGCTTTTTAAACTTTTAAAAAAGTGAAATGTAAGCGGTAGGCAAACAGACATGTAGCATACACTTTCACATACAACTTTAATAACTTTTTAAATGATACAGACCTTTAAAATACAAATGTTTATAGGCTAAAACGTATAGGCATCAGAACAATTTAAAACAGGTTAGAATGTTTTCCTTCACACAGCCTACAGATTTTAAAACCAGCTAAAAACAAAAAAAGTCAACGTTAAATCTTTTAAAACAAGAATGTCTTTCACGAACAACTTTTAAAGATAGGCCTACCAGAAAAATAGTAAATTGTTTTAAACAATGTTTCAAACGTGAACATTTAACATATCAACAGTTAAAAAATACATAAAACGAATAGTTTTTAAGCAAATCTTTTTAACATTTCAATTCACTACTAAACTTTTGTTTAGTTCTTAGCTAAAAATATATCTTTCACTGTCCCGCAAAGCAACCTCACGGCTCGCGCTCCGAAAGCAAAACATGAATGAGAAATAGACGGTCTGTGAGTCCTCCGCCCACCTACAACTCCGACAACGCATGAGAATATGTAGGCTATGTGCAGAGGTATACTACAGATTTCAATATTGGTAAAAAGACTTAAAACAACGTTTATGTTTTATTTTATTTAGTTATTAATTCACTATTATATCTTTCTGGCCTAATATTTTCAAGTGGGCCTCTAGCACAGCGCCCCCAACACACGCACGCACACTTTACATTTACATTTTACATATGGATGAGCGTCTTTACATTTAACTACATCATGGAGAGAGAGAGAGAGAGCATCACTTTGTACCATGACATGTTATGCCTAGAAAACGAGAAATGATCTCTTGTCAACTCTGAATGGTATTGTGAGCTTTGGGTGATATAGGCTACTGTAAACTTTTGGTTTTCTCAAAAATAGATTGATGAAAGCTATTTTTAAAGTCGACATGAAATCAAAATGTACCCTATTTACTTTGTTAGCCCATATTGCTAGTCTTGTGGTGACCAATTAATCAGTGCATGTTAATACACAGAAAAAAAAAAAATGGCTTGGTAATCTTTAATCAAAATCTGAAAAGCTACTTCTGGTCATGATGTGGCATTCCTTTTTGATGACGTCAGCTTGACGGGTTGGGTTGAAAACGTTTAACCACTCCCCACAAGTCTGAGCAGAGATGGAGAGGAGGAGTGCTAGAATAAAACCCTCCCTCTGTTCAATATTCCCTTTCACTGGGAAATCGTCACAACACTGGAGAAAAGTTGTTTTGCAACTTCCGGTTCACAGGGACTTTTAAAAACATTAATACAACTCTTTGCTTTACAAAAACTGTTATTACACTAAAACAAGACACAAAATAGGATATTTAATTTACCCCTACAGCTAGTCATAGTTAATTCTTTTTTTTATTCTGTATTTTTACAGACCTAAAACCATGATTAGAAGTAGTCAAAGACACAAACGATTTTGAACATTTATATACATTTGTGTGTTGCAAAAGCAGAAGGCTATCTTCTTTAAATAAAGATTTACCTCTATTTATGCCTTAATTTCTTTAAAATAACCAGGTGACCTGCGTTATCTCTGTGATTACTTGATTAGTAATATTGCGAGAGGTTTCCTCACACGAGTAAAAGCACTTTAGATGTGTTTGTGGCAAACACATTGTATCTACTTAGACTTTTTAAATGTATTTAACATTTTAAATGTTTTTCTTCTGTCCAACTTACATTTCATATATGAATTACCTGAGACGTTTAACAACCACATATAGGGAATGCATGTTGATTAGTACACTGTACCCCTACCATCACTGTATATTCTGAGGAAATATCAGTTACTTACTTGGGATAATCTCATTAAATTCAAAAACATTTGTTTAATTTATAAAATCAGACATGGTCTAGCACCTCATGCTTTCTGTGTGCATTTAAACATTATATATTTATTTTATATGAATTGTATTTCTTAACCATAATGTAATTTTATTTTTGTGTTTTTATACCTGTGGTTATCTTTAAGGTTGCCTTTTATTACACCCGGCTGAGGGACTAACGATGAAAATTAGCACTTTTGAGCTAACTTGGGTACATTCACATTGTTTTAATGCTGATTAATGTAACAAAGCCATATGAGCTAAGACTGTTCTCTAACACCAAATAAACAGATAATGGAATGTTTGCAATCTACAATATGTTAGACATTACTCAGTATACATGTGTGTAAATAATTGTGCTTGAATCTTTGGGCGTATTTTACACACATCAACATATTTTGTCTGAAAATGTTCCACAGTCTTGTAAAGCCTATGGACTAACTTTAAAACATAATCTTTATACAGAAATCACACGTGTCCAAAACAAACATACAAGATTCAAAAAGACCAAATCAAAGAGGGATGAAAAGCATTTGTTTATAAGAAATACACAAAAGTTTGCAAATGACGGTTTATCATTAGTTTTTAGTCATCTTATGCTCAGATAGCAGATGACAGCGTTCACATCTTGTTTCTCGGATTGTACGTGTTTTAGGTGAAGACTTTTCTTTATAGAATTTATAGTCTTTCTGTTTGAGAATCTATCTATGATGCTGAATCACACAAAGTATTAACACGAAAAGTAAGTGCATGCTGTTTTACACTTAAACTATAACCACAGAATCACTTGAGTTAAATTAAAGCTTGAGTTAAGTTACAACCAAACGTATCGTCATACCTGTTGTACCAGACACAAATTGTTCTAACAAATCTTTTTTGTTTTATAAATACACTTTTCTTAGTTCTAAAAATATCGGGGCTATATGAAGTTAATACACAATGAAACGAAAATAATGCTACCAAATATGTCTGACACAATGTTTTTAAGAAAAGGCAGTGTTTTGAAATACAGATGTTTTTTCTATTGACAAACCTACAATTCCAATGATCTCACCCCCGTGGTGTTTAACATCCAAGAACTGAAGAAGCAGTTCTTTATGCAAAAAAGCTAATTAATTAAAAAACAACAACACTACAAATACTTTAAGTTATAGTAAACATTTACAATGTGTAATTCTGTCAGTTTGACATGCCGTATACCTGTACCACATTATTGTAATGCAAACACATTTGAGGGTTAACGTTACCTGTCCTTGTAAAGGATGTGGATAAAATTCAAAGATTATGGTTGCACAAAAGTAAACTCTAGAGGTCAACTTGCTAAAAAGTAAATAGCTACATGAGACAATTAAAATGAATATAGAAAAACCACTTGTGATCAGTTTTGAATGTTTGTAATCAATATTTTATATACTAGTCGATTACGATGTTTACAACTTGTTTCTTTTTATTTTTGTACAGTGTGTAAAACTATAGTCTCAGAGAATGCAAACATGTTCATATGAATTTATGGGGAAAAAACACGTACAAATATAGCATAAAGAGAATTAAATGACCGTCCTTCTACACGACTTCTACATTTCTTTTACAACATATTTATTTGACAACATATTTCTGCTATCTCTACGAAACATCGAGATGAAAGATGAGTATTGCTGTTTTTCTGTTACCTAAAAAACTATTACACATCAAACCTGTCTATTACACTTAAAGATGTGCATTTCACAGCACAATCATTTATACACAGTTATGTTATGTGTGTCACTAAACAACAGTTAAGATAATGAATTCTAAATGATACTTATTTTTAAGTGAAAGGTGGGATAATTAATTTTTATTCTTTCCATTTAACATCGCCATTCGCAATCTATTGCATCGTGTCTATTTCCCTTACGCCCTGAAAAACAAACTTTGAAAACAACTATGCTTTCTTAGAATGTCATCAACCGTAGAAATGTCTTGCGTATGTCTCTCTCTCTCACAACTATCGCCGGAGTTTCCTACATCATCTAATGTACCACTAAATAAAGCATTTACAAGAGTTGTGAAATGTGCGTTAAATTGAAATCTATAAGTGACCCTCAAATTCTGTGCATTCAACAAAGCACAGTGCAGCAGTGCACGATGATTTATCATAAAATTTCTTCTGTCACATTGTCTGAAGAAAAAAACTTTAATCAGCTGGTGCTTAATAACTATTGAAGTTATTAAACAACACTGAATTTAATGATGTGTTTTATGCGATTATTTATATCTTGTTTTAATTTTAACTAAATACATTTGAAAGCTCTAAAGGTTTATATTTGAATGAATGAATGAATGAATGAATGAATGAATGAATGAATGATATGAATGAATGAATGAATGAATGAGGCATTTATATAGCGCTTTCGTAAAAGTTTTTCTTTCTACTTTATTAATACTTGTTACAACTCTTATTGCGAACAATCCATCCCATACATATGTTTTTGATCTTGTAATGTTTAATCAAAATGTTGTAATTGGAGTGAAAATCACTAAGTCACTAAACAATAGTTACACCCACTGTTTACGACGTCATGACGGATACGCCCCCTATACAACCCCTCCAGCAGGGTTATATAACCACCCTGATAATCTCACAGGGAGACACAGAGCTGGTGACCTCCTGACAGAGCTGACCTAACAGGACAGTACGAGTTCAGGCGTAGACGTCTCTACTACTACAACATCTCAGCGGTCAAAGGTTGAAAGAACATTGTCTGATTGTTACATGGACAACCAAAGAACGCTTCAACATTCTTGTATATCTGAGCATGACACGCATTGGGCTTCTTCGACTGACATCACTATGGAGGATCTGACCCATAACCCACAACTTCAGAGTGTTAATGCACAAGACTTGGATGATTGTGCTGCAACGACTCAATCACATGACATTCCAGGAACTATCCGAATCTTTCAACATCGGATAGGGGACAAAGTTTACACCATCCATGAAGTTTTGTTCTAAAAATCTAAAAACTTTGGACTAAAAGCATGATGGAGCACAACTCCGCTTTGAGTTCTAAAGATGCTACGAACAAGCCTACGGTGTTTGACTGTGCCATGAGCAAAGAGTGTCGTTTAAGAGATACTATAGACTGTATGTTTGAAGATTATTTTAGAGCCCAGATGGTTGACTTGATGCATAAGATCATCGATGCTGCGTGTGATTCGAATAAGGACTGTGCGGGAGATACTAGACGTGTAACAAAACTCAAAAATGAAATGATTGTAAGAGGCCTAACAAATTCATGGCGTGATGTTACGATCGTGTGTCTTAATGCCAACGAGCCGATCTGTGTAATCCTCAGAAAAGTTCTGAGTGTGGTGTTTGATTGTAGTGGCGAGTTTGAAGTTCTCTGTATGTGTACGTTTGTAACAGATCTATGTGCGTCACTGTTTTCAAAAAATGAGAAACTCTGTGCCGTCTGCGAAATCGTTGAAACTCTACTCAGCTACATCCTAGAGCAAGATAACACAGCCTGCAAAAAATTTATTTCCTGGTTAGACAAACTTTAATGTCATTACTATTGTTTTACTTTTTAACATTTCAATGTATGAATATATTGTATAACGTTTCAATGTATGAATATACTGTTTATCTCTCAATATATTGTTTAAATAAATTGTTTTTAAAAAATATTTTGTGGTCATGTCTGAGATCATAAAAACAACATGCAACCTTAATCCATACCATTAGGAGGTATTAAGCAATAATAATAATAATAATAATAACCAAATGATCTTCATTCTTTTGTTTAGCGGTATTTAAAAAAAAATGGATAAATGGTTCGCATTATACCCATATCTCACAGCATCTTTTCAATAATAGACAAGCTGTTTAAATTGTGTGGAGGGGAGGGGTTGTATAGGGGGCGTATCCGTCATGACGTCGTAAACAGTGGGTGTAACTATTGTTTAGTGACTTAGTGATTTTCACTCCAATTACAACATTTTGATTAAACATTACAAGATCAAAAACATATGTATGGGATGGATTGTTCGCAATAAGAGTTGTAACAAGTATTAATAAAGTAGAAAGAAAAACTTTTACGAAAGCGCTATATAAATGCCTCATTCATTCATTCATTCATTCATTCATTCATTCATTCATTCATTCATTCATTCATTCATTCATTCATTCAAATATAAACCTTTAGAGCTTTCAAATGTATTTAGTTAAAATTAAAACAAGATATAAATAATCGCATAAAACACATCATTAAATTCAGTGTTGTTTAATAACTTCAATAGTTATTAAGCACCAGCTGATTAAAGTTTTTTTCTTCAGACAATGTGACAGAAGAATTTTATGATAAATCATCGTGCACTGCTGCACTGTGCTTTGTTGAATGCACAGAATTTGAGGGTCACTTATAGATTTCAATTTAACGCACATTTCACAACTCTTGTAAATGCTTTATTTAGTGGTACATTAGATGATGTAGGAAACTCCGGCGATAGTTGTGAGAGAGAGAGACATACGCAAGACATTTCTACGGTTGATGACATTCTAAGAAAGCATAGTTGTTTTCAAAGTTTGTTTTTCAGGGCGTAAGGGAAATAGACACGATGCAATAGATTGCGAATGGCGATGTTAAATGGAAAGAATAAAAATTAATTATCCCACCTTTCACTTAAAAATAAGTATCATTTAGAATTCATTATCTTAACTGTTGTTTAGTGACACACATAACATAACTGTGTATAAATGATTGTGCTGTGAAATGCACATCTTTAAGTGTAATAGACAGGTTTGATGTGTAATAGTTTTTTAGGTAACAGAAAAACAGCAATACTCATCTTTCATCTCGATGTTTCGTAGAGATAGCAGAAATATGTTGTCAAATAAATATGTTGTAAAAGAAATGTAGAAGTCGTGTAGAAGGACGGTCATTTAATTCTCTTTATGCTATATTTGTACGTGTTTTTTCCCCATAAATTCATATGAACATGTTTGCATTCTCTGAGACTATAGTTTTACACACTGTACAAAAATAAAAAGAAACAAGTTGTAAACATCGTAATCGACTAGTATATAAAATATTGATTACAAACATTCAAAACTGATCACAAGTGGTTTTTCTATATTCATTTTAATTGTCTCATGTAGCTATTTACTTTTTAGCAAGTTGACCTCTAGAGTTTACTTTTGTGCAACCATAATCTTTGAATTTTATCCACATCCTTTACAAGGACAGGTAACGTTAACCCTCAAATGTGTTTGCATTACAATAATGTGGTACAGGTATACGGCATGTCAAACTGACAGAATTACACATTGTAAATGTTTACTATAACTTAAAGTATTTGTAGTGTTGTTGTTTTTTAATTAATTAGCTTTTTTGCATAAAGAACTGCTTCTTCAGTTCTTGGATGTTAAACACCACGGGGGTGAGATCATTGGAATTGTAGGTTTGTCAATAGAAAAAACATCTGTATTTCAAAACACTGCCTTTTCTTAAAAACATTGTGTCAGACATATTTGGTAGCATTATTTTCGTTTCATTGTGTATTAACTTCATATAGCCCCGATATTTTTAGAACTAAGAAAAGTGTATTTATAAAACAAAAAAGATTTGTTAGAACAATTTGTGTCTGGTACAACAGGTATGACGATACGTTTGGTTGTAACTTAACTCAAGCTTTAATTTAACTCAAGTGATTCTGTGGTTATAGTTTAAGTGTAAAACAGCATGCACTTACTTTTCGTGTTAATACTTTGTGTGATTCAGCATCATAGATAGATTCTCAAACAGAAAGACTATAAATTCTATAAAGAAAAGTCTTCACCTAAAACACGTACAATCCGAGAAACAAGATGTGAACGCTGTCATCTGCTATCTGAGCATAAGATGACTAAAAACTAATGATAAACCGTCATTTGCAAACTTTTGTGTATTTCTTATAAACAAATGCTTTTCATCCCTCTTTGATTTGGTCTTTTTGAATCTTGTATGTTTGTTTTGGACACGTGTGATTTCTGTATAAAGATTATGTTTTAAAGTTAGTCCATAGGCTTTACAAGACTGTGGAACATTTTCAGACAAAATATGTTGATGTGTGTAAAATACGCCCAAAGATTCAAGCACAATTATTTACACACATGTATACTGAGTAATGTCTAACATATTGTAGATTGCAAACATTCCATTATCTGTTTATTTGGTGTTAGAGAACAGTCTTAGCTCATATGGCTTTGTTACATTAATCAGCATTAAAACAATGTGAATGTACCCAAGTTAGCTCAAAAGTGCTAATTTTCATCGTTAGTCCCTCAGCCGGGTGTAATAAAAGGCAACCTTAAAGATAACCACAGGTATAAAAACACAAAAATAAAATTACATTATGGTTAAGAAATACAATTCATATAAAATAAATATATAATGTTTAAATGCACACAGAAAGCATGAGGTGCTAGACCATGTCTGATTTTATAAATTAAACAAATGTTTTTGAATTTAATGAGATTATCCCAAGTAAGTAACTGATATTTCCTCAGAATATACAGTGATGGTAGGGGTACAGTGTACTAATCAACATGCATTCCCTATATGTGGTTGTTAAACGTCTCAGGTAATTCATATATGAAATGTAAGTTGGACAGAAGAAAAACATTTAAAATGTTAAATACATTTAAAAAGTCTAAGTAGATACAATGTGTTTGCCACAAACACATCTAAAGTGCTTTTACTCGTGTGAGGAAACCTCTCGCAATATTACTAATCAAGTAATCACAGAGATAACGCAGGTCACCTGGTTATTTTAAAGAAATTAAGGCATAAATAGAGGTAAATCTTTATTTAAAGAAGATAGCCTTCTGCTTTTGCAACACACAAATGTATATAAATGTTCAAAATCGTTTGTGTCTTTGACTACTTCTAATCATGGTTTTAGGTCTGTAAAAATACAGAATAAAAAAAAGAATTAACTATGACTAGCTGTAGGGGTAAATTAAATATCCTATTTTGTGTCTTGTTTTAGTGTAATAACAGTTTTTGTAAAGCAAAGAGTTGTATTAATGTTTTTAAAAGTCCCTGTGAACCGGAAGTTGCAAAACAACTTTTCTCCAGTGTTGTGACGATTTCCCAGTGAAAGGGAATATTGAACAGAGGGAGGGTTTTATTCTAGCACTCCTCCTCTCCATCTCTGCTCAGACTTGTGGGGAGTGGTTAAACGTTTTCAACCCAACCCGTCAAGCTGACGTCATCAAAAAGGAATGCCACATCATGACCAGAAGTAGCTTTTCAGATTTTGATTAAAGATTACCAAGCCATTTTTTTTTTTTCTGTGTATTAACATGCACTGATTAATTGGTCACCACAAGACTAGCAATATGGGCTAACAAAGTAAATAGGGTACATTTTGATTTCATGTCGACTTTAAAAATAGCTTTCATCAATCTATTTTTGAGAAAACCAAAAGTTTACAGTAGCCTATATCACCCAAAGCTCACAATACCATTCAGAGTTGACAAGAGATCATTTCTCGTTTTCTAGGCATAACATGTCATGGTACAAAGTGATGCTCTCTCTCTCTCTCTCCATGATGTAGTTAAATGTAAAGACGCTCATCCATATGTAAAATGTAAATGTAAAGTGTGCGTGCGTGTGTTGGGGGCGCTGTGCTAGAGGCCCACTTGAAAATATTAGGCCAGAAAGATATAATAGTGAATTAATAACTAAATAAAATAAAACATAAACGTTGTTTTAAGTCTTTTTACCAATATTGAAATCTGTAGGTATACCTCTGCACATAGCCTACATATTCTCATGCGTTGTCGGAGTTGTAGGTGGGCGGAGACTCACAGACCGTCTATTTCTCATTCATGTTTTGCTTTCGGAGCGCGAGCCGTGAGGTTGCTTTGCGGGACAGTGAAAGATATATTTTTAGCTAAGAACTAAACAAAAGTTTAGTAGTGAATTGAAATGTTAAAAAGATTTGCTTAAAAACTATTCGTTTTATGTATTTTTTAACTGTTGATATGTTAAATGTTCACGTTTGAAACATTGTTTAAAACAATTTACTATTTTTCTGGTAGGCCTATCTTTAAAAGTTGTTCGTGAAAGACATTCTTGTTTTAAAAGATTTAACGTTGACTTTTTTTGTTTTTAGCTGGTTTTAAAATCTGTAGGCTGTGTGAAGGAAAACATTCTAACCTGTTTTAAATTGTTCTGATGCCTATACGTTTTAGCCTATAAACATTTGTATTTTAAAGGTCTGTATCATTTAAAAAGTTATTAAAGTTGTATGTGAAAGTGTATGCTACATGTCTGTTTGCCTACCGCTTACATTTCACTTTTTTAAAAGTTTAAAAAGCACATAGTTTTGAACGGATTCATAATTTTTTACTCCAAAAACGCATTCTCAAACAATGATCAGATTTCTCCATTGGGTGAGGTGGATTATCATATCGAAGAGTGAATAAATCAGTAAGATAGTTAAAAAAAATTTTTTAAACAACTATTATTTTTATAAATGTTATTTAGTACAGGCCTAATTATAAATAAATCTAGTGTTAGGTGGTCGGAGACTCGGCTTCACACACTGAGAACCTGCTTCATGAAATTTCTACCGTCGATGAGTGATGTATCATACGGAACTTAAAACTAAACTTTAGTAGCATAGGTCTAGAGAACTCGAGCCTTTGTTTAATGTAGCCTATTCTTTATTTTTTTTTTTTACACTTGTTTTAAATGATTGCACATCGGGATGTTGTTTTGAATGATTTTTAAATCTGTAGGCCTATGTGAAGGACCACTAACTTTCTTCAGATAACAATTACCCAATACATTGCATCACAATCAAAAATTTAAACTAGCACGTTGTTTTGTGTGTGTGTGTGTGTGTGTGTGTGTGTGTGTGTGTGTGTGTGTGTGTGTGTGTGTGTGTGTGTGTGTGTGTGTGTGTGTGTGTGTGTGCGTGCGCGAACTTCTCCTGCGACATGTTATTTGTTATAAAACAGTAAAAAAGCCCCTTTGGAAATGGACTCTTCCAAACACCCCCCAACTCTGCTCGCGATATGGACTGTTCTAAAACTTTCCGTGGTGTTTGAAAACGCCTAATGGAGAGAGAATTTGCAGATGCGCTTGTTATGTAAATAATAGTTAAAATCAAGCGTTGTTAACTAAGGAATATGTGTGTGCGTGCAACTAATTGTATGTGCAATTCAATGTGTTTTATTGTAAAATACGTTCATAAGAGAGAATTTAGACCATGAGGCATTCCGTCTAAATGTTTACAATGTTAATTATGTTGGCACTTTATATTATTACCACCATAGCTGACGCATGGTCCCGTGTTATTTATCTACAGTATGTAATGTTATGTCGTGCATGTCGTGTAGCTAGACTTCGACTGTGTCTCAGGGAACATTTGTTCACTTAACTTTTCTGCTTCAGTGTAATTAAATGGGTACAGGATGTCCGGTTAAAGCAATAGGAAGGATGCAAAGGATATGCAAAGGAAGTATATTTATTATTTATTACATTTAAATACATTTATTTAATACGTGGGTATTTATTAACGTGGTCCGTGAGCAGTCTGTATATTCCCATTTGTTAATCCGTCTCCTCAGTCTTTTCATACCAATCCATAACGTGGTAAAAAATAAAATCCAATATCTCCCTCTGTGAAAACCAAATCAATGGTGCTCTGTTGTCCTATTCCATGTAAATCTTCTATCGTTATATCCACACTGGTCAATCTGCCTTCACGTAATCCTTGTCAAACTCGTACGCGCACGCCCTTCCTCCAGACAGGTGAAAAGTGTACTTCACGTGGTCCGCCATCTCGTGGAGAAATCGTGTTAATCACAATCCTTGTAATTTTCGCGGAGCTAAAGTTAAATCCATCATAGCTTCATCAAGGCATCTCTCGGGAGTCTGTGGGTCTACAGTAGCGTATAAATTCCAAGTATCCCCCACAGAACGCGCGCTCCTTTTTAAATAGACCGCGGGGAGGTGGAGACTCTTTCATTATGTGTGTGCGTGTGACGTATGTGTGACGCTTGTTGTATTTCCCACGCTTACGCTGTGGAAGGCGTGTCGTGGGAGGAGTCTGCGTGTGGCTCAGAACGCTCTTTCAGATCGTCATTTCTGGTCAGATCTTTCATGTAAGCAGATGTGTTTTCGCTATGCTCCCCCGGAGATTACTTGAAAATCTCTCAACTTTGGAGAAGATGCACTCTGTTCACTTTTACACATCTTTAAACAGCGAACTGGTTAACTCGTGTTCTTTATTCAACAAAACGGTTTGTAAAAAACGCAAGGTCTTTTTTTTAATATGGTTTTAAACATATAGTTTGAATATTATGCTGTGTTTGAAACAGTTTTAATAATTTTAAGGTAAAAAAAACTCTTTAACTTGTTTTACTGAAAATGATTTTAAACATATAGTTTAAATATTATGCTGTGTTTGAAACAGTTTTAACCATTTTAAGGTAAAAAAAAAACTCTTGTTTTACTGAAAAACGTTTTTAAATGACATTTAACATTTAACCATGTTACAAAGCACAACTATTTGATGTAATAACACTAACACATTTTTTGAGTACTTTAAGAAAAAATATATACTTTTTAACACATTGTTTTAAAGTGTATGAAAAAGTCTTTAATAAAAAACACTAAACTCATCTCTGACTCTGTCATCCTTCTTAAAAAAGATTGTTTTGAATGTTTTTTATCATTTTTGAACATTTTCACATTAAGAGCTAGTAATCGTGGGGGTGACACCCCCACCCCACAACTCTACAGATGTTCACACCCCTAAGGGAGGGGTTGGGGGGATGAGGGGCTGAGTCTAGGGAATTCCCACGGTCACATGACATACCCGGAAGTGGGCGGGGAAAGGGGCGGGGCTAACGTGGGAAAATCCCACCCAGGCCATAAATGGGTAGGGGAGGGGCTTTATGATGGCAATAAATCACTCAATTTGACAGAAGCCGCCCTCAATACTCTCTCCTATTACAGGCAACCAACCACTGTCATCATGTCACGCTGATGGTATGGTTGTGCTGTTAGTCTCTCACTCTCTTACACACACCCAGGGACAGCACACACACTTGTCATGGTCTCAACACTTTAACAAGCAAGAACTTTCTCTTTGACACAATACAAAATAGTAGCAGCTTTTGTAGCGCCATTATTTAGGAGAAGCTTTTAGATTGTTGATTAGAACCGGCATTGTATTGTACTATGCTGGTATCAGTATCAGATCCGATATTGTGCGCATGGACTTGTTCTCGTTAAAGTACCAAAATCAATAAAATGTCTTCAATTGAAGAGATTTCAAGATGAACAATGCGATGCCTTTGAATCTGATTCATTGCAGCGCTTTCACTGACAAAGCTAAATTGTGAATTGTGAGGGTCAAGGTTTGGCTGCTTAAGCTTGTTGGATACCAGTTTTTTTTTTTATTCCATATTTTCCGTTTGCCTTTGTCTAGATTCCATTTTGCTTTATGCATGTGATGCTTTCATTTAAAATAATAACAGGGCCCTATGAAAAGTATGAAGTTGAATCATGAACAACAATTTGTGTGATATTGTGCGATATTAATTAAAATGTTTTAATAAATTGTATTATTATTACTGTTGTTAATTAGAAGTATATTCTGCTGTACAATAGTAATACATTTATTTCAGAATTTCTTCAACTTTTATTTTGGTGGGTTGTAGTAGTCCATTAGTAGTCCACTTTTGATTTACTCATCCAAAATCTGCCAAATTCCATGGCTGTGCCCAAAACCCTTAAAGGGGTCATTGGATGCCCATTTTTCATTCTTTAGGGTGTTCAAGTAAAGTTTGTAGCATACTTTGGTTAAAATTCCTCAATGGTTGTGTAAAACAACACCCTTTTGACCTCCTCAAAAACAGCTCTGTTTACAGCGACCCGTTTTGGTGCATGTCTCTTTAAATGATAATGAGCAACTGCGTGTCGACACAAGACACAAAGTGCTGCCTTGGTGGACAGTATACAAATGGCAAGAGGGCAGAAATATGCTAATACGGGACAGTCCGTCAGTGGCCGTGGGCGGAGCATGAGCAATATAACAAAAATGAGAAAATCCAAACAAAATCCAAATCCAAATTATTGAGACTGTTTAGGCTTTTTGAGCATAAAAAAAGGATTGAATGGATTTTTTTCATTGTATGGTGGTTG
Source organism: Chrosomus eos (assembly GCA_036326025.1). Classification (NCBI taxonomy): domain Eukaryota; kingdom Metazoa; phylum Chordata; class Actinopteri; order Cypriniformes; family Leuciscidae; genus Chrosomus; species Chrosomus eos. The sequence goes on along the minus strand of CM070830.1, from coordinate 31,664,117 downwards.
TGTCCACACACTGCAAAGACACATTTATTTGCAATTATTTTTCATCCAATGACCCCTTTAAATAGGGCACTATTTGCCATTTGTAGTGGTGGCCGAAACCATAGTGGACGTTATCGAGTCCACTCATTCAATCCTATAATGCATCACAATAACGAGTGTAAAGCCAATGTATGCTCAATGGCTAGAAAATACCCACAATGCACTTTGAGAGTTGCACGCCGAATGGCCCCCAGATTGCATGCAGAACTCCATGCCTGATGGTTAGCAGCTGTTGTTTCCAGGACTCCAGGGTTGATGGCACAGCTTTTCAGGCTCCCCTTGAGGTGGTCCTTGTAGCAACGCTTCTGACCCCCAGGTCTCCTGTTTGCTGCGTATATCTGCCCATAAAGAACCTGCCGGGGTAGGCGGAGGGAGGGCATGCGGATAACATCTTCAACCCATTGCAGTTGCCGGCTAGCAAGGATTGTCTCCATGCTGCTGGAGTTGGTGCGCTGTAGGATGTCCGTGTAGGGGATTTTGTCTTTCCATGTGACACCTAGTATGCACTAGAGACATCTGATGTGAAAGACCTCGAGACACCGAATATGCCTGCGGTAGGGAGTCCAAACTTCTGCACCAAACAGCAGGATGGAAATGCAGACTGCCTGGTAGAAAGCAGCTTTAGTGAAGTTAGGGAGATCTTTATTAACAAAGTCTCGAGATCGAAGTCTACCTAAGGCAGAGGAGGCGAGATTTATGCGTGCCTGTATTTCGCTGTCTATGAGGCAGGTGTGTGATAGGATGCTTCCAATGTAACAGAAGTGCTGAACAACCTTTACTGGTGTGTCATGGATGTAGAATTCAGGGGGTGTGGGGGTGGGACTGTGGTCTGTGCAATGATCTCTGTCTTTTGGATGTTGACTTGTAGGCCACAAGCTTGATAGACTGTGCATACAACATCCAGTGTGTGCTGCACTGCGGTATAGGGCTGTGGGCTAGGAGGACACTAAATGATGTTTTATAAACAAAGTTCGGGAGGAGCACGTTCAAATAATTGATCCAATTATCACATCATTCGAAGCAGCTGTCGACAATCAGTAATCAACATGTCTATCCAATCAGCTTGAGTTGGAGACCTGTATATATACACTCATTTGACTCACCAATGTTCCTCTACAGTTTTTCAGCATCCCTCCACCACCCCGTCTCCTCACACTCGCCTGGTTACTTCTTAACCAGCAATACGGGGGGAGTATTCTGGGTTCGGGCCGAATACCGAGCCCGGAGCCCTCTCCTCGGACAGCACGCCAAATACGCATTTATTTTATCTGACTTATTTGTAAGTGTGAACTCGTGAACTGCAATAGTCATCAGCATATTGCAGGTCATGAATTGTGATGCTGGTGGTCTTGGTGATGGCTTGCAGGCGGAGGTCCTAATACCTTATACAGGGCCCCATCTTAGGATTTGTATAGGATGCTTTGCAGCATTGGTTTCCTCTTTATAAAGATTGGCTTTTATTTGTATGTGTGTGTGTGTGTGTGTGTGTGTTTTGGCCTCAGGTTGCTTGGCTCTCAGAGGCCCTGGTCAGATTCTCAAATCTTTTACCTTTGCTCTTCTGACCTGTCAGTTCAGGTCTGGTTCTTCCTGTTCAAGAACATTCTCTCACAAGGGAGAAAATCATAGCTTTATCCATTATTTATTTGACTTCGCCCTCTTTTATTCTGTCTTTATCTATCTGTCTAGGCTAAAAGAGAGAGACTTTGTGGAACTTTGCAGCAATGAAGGACGCTGCATTATAAAGCTGTTGCATACATGCAGTTTTAGTTTCTGTGCATTTTGCTAACAGTTTAAACCAAGTCACAGTTCTGCAGAATTTAGTTCCAACACACATACATATAGGCTGAATCCGAAATCGCCCCCTAAACCCTCATTCACTATTCCCTATGTTAGTCATAAATTAAAATTAATGAAAAGGAGTGAGTGAATTCGGACAGCCGTTGAGCGTACATCTATTGTGCAGTCGTTATTGCAGTGCAATGTGGGATTGAAAAAGTGCACTCAATAATGTCCACTATGGTTTCGGACACCAGTACAGGCTGGTGTCGCCTCAAATAACGCCCTATTTGAGGCTATAGGTGGCGATTTCGGATTCAGCCATAGTTTTTAAATAAGCCTGAAGGACTTGATTAGTTGGGTCAGGTGATAGGGTTGAAGCTACGTAGAAACGGAGAGTTATGAAGAAGGCTTTATTACACACACTTGAACACGTTATTCTTTTCTGGGCCACTGTGATTCTGGAGTCACAAATAGCACTTACATCACTCCTTAGTTAGGAGCTCCAGTATGCTGGAGGCCCATTGTTGGATTTGGACATCAGTGTGGATTCCACAGCGGAGAGCATAACGGGTCTATTTTGGTCTCATCTCACCTTAGAAGGGCCTGATTCTGCTTGTGTCAGCAGCCGAGCCGAGCGTCTCTCGTAGTGTGTAATTTATATGCCATCGGCTCTTGAGTAAACTGACCGAAGCATTTATTTCCGGTTATTTGCCAATGTTTTATGTCTGCCAGTGTTGTTTAAGAAAACAAACCTGCTAACTGCCAATTTGGGTGTATATATCCTTTCTCAGATAAAACGGCAGAAGCACTCAGGTTCTCATAGTGCCAATCATGCACTCAACATGCCGATGTATAAGGCAAGGCAAACAGACACGAACGGCTTTAGCTGTTCATCTCCACTAAGTGAGAATGAGCTGAGGGGGAGGAAGTAATTTTTCCCTCTGATGAATTTGGACATGAGTTTCACCCTTTTCTGCTCCGATCTTATGCAAAACGGTTCTCTCTCTCTTATCATGTCTTTTTATCAGGCTATAATCATGCGTGAACTCCAGAGCACGTCTATCCCGCTGTCTCGCTCTCTTAATGCGGTTCTCCTCCAGCAATTGCGCGTCAGGATCTGGTTGGTGTGTGTTTGTGTGGGAGGAAGTGCATGCTGTGTGGGTGATATGGGATGACTTTTCGTTTCCAGGTTGATGCTGAGGCCACCTGATTGGTGCTGAATCGACAGGATTGCAGAAAGGTAATGGTTAGAAGAGTTTGTGGAAATGTAGTCAAAAGAGAAGAATCCTGGGGGGTGAGGGCGAATCCAGGGCTTTGCCTGATCAGGAAATAGCAGCTGGAACTCACAGTAAGAGATCCCATAAGTCTGTGCAGCTGTCACTGTGGAAACGAAGGTGGTTTGGCTGGTGCTTCTGTCTGTTGTGTTTAGTTGGAATACTATTAGCCCACATCATTCCCCCATCAGATGTTGTGCATAAAAAGCAACATGATATGAAGAAAACAACAATTGTGTGTCGATGATATGAGGATTATCCGATTGATTATCAGACCATGATTTATGTACAAAAACAGGTCCTAAAAATGCATGGTGAGAGAGAGAGAGAGAGAGAGAGAGAGAGAGAGAGAGAGAGAGAGAGAGAGAGAGAGAGAGAGAGAGAGAGAGAGAGAGAGAGAGAGAGAGAGAGAGAGAGAGAGAGAGAGAGAGAGAGAGAGAGAGAGAGAGAGAGGAGGAGAGAGAGAGAGAGAGAGAGAGAGAGGAGAGAGAGAGAGAGAGAGAGGAGGAGGGAGAGAGAGAGATTCTTAGAATTTTAAATTATATTAGCTAAACATCTGTGAGGCACACTTACCGATCTAATTAAAATATACATTGGTTTGGGTGTTTAGGTGTGAAATTTCATTTCAGTTGCATTGGCTTTTATGGAAAATTACAGTTTTTATTTTTCACTAGAAAAATTATAGTTCTGCTAGAGCAACCTAAAGTTAACATGTATAAAAGTACCATAGTAGTATTGGCAGTACCCTCAAATCACTGATAATGGCAATTTTGAAAGACATATTTTAAGTGGCAAGGTAAATAATGGCATGGTAAATAGTAAAATACTGTCATATTTTTCAGCCTGAATATCAGTCTGCTACTAAATTGTATTTATCAAAGCAACATGTTATTACCTTCCGAAACTATTACTTTACGATGATATATCACAATACACTTCTAGAGTGAAAAGTTGACAGTGCTAAAGAATGCTTCCCCATCTAAGCTGTGATTTTTGTCAGGAAAAGTCAACTGAAGATGAATTTTAAGTTTGTGAACCTGCTGAGTGGCGCTGACGATAATTAGCAAGCCTCGCTAGCACGTGTTTGAACTAGCCTGAGGAGAGAGAGAAAGGAGAGAGAGAGAAGAGAGGAGAGAGAGAGAGAGAGAGAGAGAGAGGAGAGAGAGAGAGAGAGAGAGAGAGAGAGAGAGGAGAGAGAGAGAGAGAGAGAGAGAGAGAGAGAGAGGGAGAGGGAGGGAGGGGGGGGGGGCACATAAAAAGTGAAATGAAAGCTTTGCTTTAAACAACTGATAATGAAGTGGCACTCGGGCCGGACACACACAAATCCGCTCAGTGTGAAGCAAAGGGGGAGGGGGGGGGGGGGGGGGGAACATCTATTATTGCGCCGAGCACCTAAAAGCAATCCACACTTATTAATATTTAATAAGTTTTCCTTTATCTTTTAATCAAGTGCAGGAAAAATTGGAAGGAATGAATTAAGCAGAGAAGAAAGGAGAAATCACTTTAATGAAATGAATGCTGCGTTGTGTCATTAGTGGGCTCTGGAGCGTGATGTTCAGAGGATGGGGGGGGGGGGGGGGGGCAGAGGGGGATGGATGAATCTAGCCAAGCATATTTCAGTGCAGACCTATTGAGAGCCTGGAGAATTTCAGGTTAAGGGAGATAGTTCACCCAAAAATGAAAATTAGGTCATCAATTACTCACCTTCATATCGTTCCAAACCTTTATGACTTTCGTTTTTTTGGCTTGTAACACAAGGAAAGTTATTCAATTTGGAATGGCATGTGGGTGAGTAATTGATGACCAAATTTTTATTTTTGGGTGAACTATTCTTGTAGAATAGTGATGGAAAGATGATATGTGGAGATTTTGAGCTGAACTCTCTCTTCTCTTGTTTCCTTTACTTCCCTGTAGTCTTGTGGTTCTTACCTCTTTCCCTAATACATAATCAACATTTCATTTGTGATTCTGCCTTAAACTAAGGGAATAGCTTGTTTTCATATGACGTCACGCCACTGCGTTGCCATGGCGCGAAATGCAGATGGAGGGCAGGAAGTGATTTGCTATATTTAGGAAGCACTATAACAAACTCAAAATGCCTATGTTTTGCGTCGTTTATGGTTGCTCAAATCGATCAAATCACGAGGAGTTTTTATCGTGTGCCAAAAGTTGTTGTTCATAAGGGGGAAAAATACAAGAAATTGACAGAAAAACACCGGGGAAAATGCCTTGCAAACCGGCGTCTGCGGTGGAGAGGAGCCGAATGGGAAAATGCCTGTGTGTGTGTGTGCAGTGATCACTTCGTCAAATGTGATCACTGCACACACACACACGGGCAGTGATCACATTTGACGAAGTGATCACTGCACACACACACACGGGCATTTTCCCATTCGGCTCCTCTCCACCGCAGAGGATCACTTCGTCAAATGTGAGTTAATACATTATTTATGTGGCTTATAATTACATAATTCAGGTGTTTAAATACACTTATGTGGCTGTTTGTGTAACGTACCAGTTTCCGAACTTTGTAAAGTCAAAGTATGTCTGTAAGACAAGGTAGTTGCTGATATCTACCGCCTCGATGGCAGGCAAATCTCTCAATTCAGTTGAAAATCGGTCCTCTTCATAACGTAAGGATCATTTCCAACATATGTTTCGATTTTCTGTTATATATATTTCTCTTGTAATAGCCTCAAAAGTAGTACAGTACGGACTTTCCTCCATCTCGTCCATTGTGCTCTTCACTTCCTGCCCTCCATCTGAATTTCGGCGTCAACACAATCACGTGACTGCAAACCACCTGTTAAGCCTCTAGGATTATCTGCTCACAAATGACTACATTTGAATATCACCATTCAGGTGAAAAATATATATTTTCAGCTGAATGGTGATATTCAACATATTATTGACAACTAAATTTAACACAATAGGATGGATGGATGGATGGATGGATGGATGGATGGATGGATGGTGGATGGATGGATGGATGGATGGATGGATGGATGGATGGATGGATGGATGGATGGATGGATGGATGGATGATGGATAGGATGGATGGATAGATAGATAGATAGATAGATAGATAGATAGATAGATAGATAGATAGATAGATAGATAGATAGATAGAGTGTGAGTCGAAAGGACGTAACTGACTGTGGTGTCAGTGTCTGCTCTGATTGGTCAGCAGTTAGTGTTGAATGTGAAGGTCAGGGGTCATTGCCCCTGACAGTGAGTTGGCACCTGGCTGTTTACACTGGCCAGTCTGACTCAACCTCCTGTTGTTCATTCTGTCACCTTTTATAATCTTCATTTTTGTCTTACATATGTACAGTATCCTTTTTATAAAGTGTACCATTAAATCCCTATGGAATACACAACTCACAGAAAGCCATTTTTTCCCTTTTGTATTAAGACCCTTTGAACCAAAGGCATTTTAAGAATTTAAGGCGATTTCTGCTTTGTCATGCCATCCATTAACAGTTTAATCTCATTTTGAAATCAGTTGTAAGACTTAGTCATCTGGGAAGATTTGAAAAGGATTTAGGTCACATCACTTGGGTCCTGAGAATCTATCATGAAGGATTTTGACTAAATGTCATGTTGTTTCTATGCGAGTGTATACATTGTGTGTATGTGTGTTTATCAGTTTCAACGTGATTCTGAACATCCTCGTGTTATTTCAACTTCATCATGCTTTCACAGAATGCAACTGGTGTCCTCTTGTTATCCCATGACCCATCATTTATATGCCCTCACCCAATCACCTTGGATTGGATGGCTAGTATGGATTATAGATTGTGTATGAAGATTGTGATTGAAGCTTGACTGAAGGTAGAAGGCATTTAAAATATAATTTCAACTACAATGTTTGAGAAAAAAGAGCAGGGACCTTGTTGCAGTCTGGACATTGAAAAGAGTCGTGGTTGGTGTCTGTCCACCTGAGTTGACGTCATTCGCCACCGTTGCTTTTTCAATGACATAGACTCATTGACGGAAATATCCAATCTGCCCTCTTACATAGCAGAAGCAAATTCATATCTGATTCATAACATATTCATTTCCACATATGATTGCGGCCTGAAACCGATCTGAGAATATCGGAATCCATGTGTTTTTTTTCCTGCTTACACGTTCGGGTCATATCCGATCTGTGCCACATGGGAGGAAAAAGCGGAATTGGGTCACTTGAACCATGCAGTTTAAACGCAACCTTTATATCTTGCAGTCTGGCTTTATTTCTCACAATTTTACAATGACACTACCCTTCAAACATGAAATAGTTTTTATTGTTTTTGAAAGAAGTCTCTTATGTTCAACAAGCCTGTATTTATTCGATTACAAAAACAGTTATATATATATATATATATATATATATATATATATATATATATATATATATATTATATATATATATACACTCACCCGCCACTTTATTAGGTACACCTGTCCAACTGCTCGTTAACACTTAATTTCTAAGCAGCCAATCACATGGCGGCAACTCAGTGCATTTAGGCATGTAGACATGGTCAAGACAATCTCCTGCAGTTCAAACCGAGCATCAGTATGGGGAAGAAAGGTGATTTGAGTGACTTTGAACGTGGCATGATTGTTGGTGCCAGAAGGGCTGGTCTGAGTATTTCAGAAACTGCTAATCTACTGGGATTTTCACGCACAACCATCTCTAGGGTTTACAGAGAATGGTCCGAAAAAGAAAAAACATCCAGTATGCGGCAGTTCTGTGGGCGGAAATGCCTTGTTGATGCTAGAGGTCAGAGGAGAATGGCCAGACTGGTTCGAGCTGATAGAAGGGCAACAGTGACTCAAATAACCACCCGTTACAACCAAGGTGGGCAGAAGAGCATCTCTGAACGCACAGTACGTCGAACTTTGAGGCAGATGGGCTACAACAGCAGAAGACCCCACCGGGTACCACTCATCTCCACTACAAATAGGAAAAAGAGGCTACAATTTGCAAGAGCTTACTAAAATTGGACAGTTGAAGACTGGAAAAATGTTGCCTGGTCTGATGAGTCTCGATTTCTGTTGAGGCATTCAGATGGTAGAGTCAGAGTTTGGCGTAAACAGAATGAGAACATGGATCCATCATGCCATGTTACCACTGTGCAGGCTGGTGGTGGTGTAATGGTGTGGGGATGTTTTCTTGGCACACTTTAGGCCGCTTAGTGCCAATTGGGCATGGTTTAAATGCCACGGCCTACCTGAGCATTGTTTCTGACCATGTCCATCCCTTTATGGCCACCATGTACCCATCCTCTGATGGCTACTTCCAGCAGGATAATGCACCATGTCACAAAGCTCGAATCATTTCAAATTGGTTTTTCTTGAACATGACAATGAGTTCACTGTACTAAAATGGCCTCCACAGTCACCAGATCTCAATCCAATAGAGCATCTTTGGGATGTGGTAGAACGGGAGATTCGCATCATGGATGTGCAGCCGACAAATCTGCGGCAACTGTGTGATGCCATCATGTCAATATGGACCAAACTCCTGAGGAATGCTTCCAGCACCTTGTTGAATCTATGCCATGAAGAATTGAGGCAGTTCTGAAGGCAAAAGGGGGTCCAACCCGTTACTAGCATGGGGTACCTAATAAAGTGGCCGGTGAGTGTGTATATATATATATATATATATATATATATATATATATATATATATATATATTATATATATATATATATATATATTATATATATATATATATATATATAACACAAACCTATATATATATATATACAGTATATAGCCTACAGGATTTTTTTTTTATTATTATATTCTGCTGCCTAATATTTTTGTGTGAACCGTGATACTTTTTTCCCAGGATTCTTTTATGAACAAAGTTCAAAAGATCAGCATTTATTTTATATATATATATGCATTGCTAAATAAAAGTATGGTGAAAATGGCTTCCATAAGACAACACAATAGAAAGAAGCGTTTTATGTTTATAGTACATTTTATCACATTCAAGACTGCAAATTCGCAACTTTTATGGTGTAGCTGTATAGATTCAGCAGTGGTGCAGAAAACACTGTGGGAGGGACGTGTAACTGACTAACTTGCTAACTTGATTCCTGTCAAAGTGTGTGTGTTACGGTGTTTTGTTTTATTCACAAGATCACAGACAGAAATATGATTAAAAAACAGCAACAAAAATCCATAATGAGCACGTTTTAGAAACCCGCAGGTCGTCTAAGGGTCAGTGTGGATACACAGTAATTGTGTAGGCCTATTTTTATTTATTAGAACACATATTTTGTCCAACTTTTTTATATTTGTATTTACAAGGTTCTATATAAAATAAACTCTCCCGCTCCCTCTCCAGTATAGTGGCAGTTGTTTCAGTAGCTGTGATCTTGGAACTGTCATTTGTGATGCTATAAAAGGATTTGATTTTGTTAAATATAGACTCCTGAGGAATTCACAGAGCCATGTTTAAAAGAGGAGGAGACAGAGAGAACACTCAAAAGACTATCTAAAGATCCCAGTTTTCTATCTTGCATTAAGGAATGTCGATCTATTTCAGCGGCATCGTGTGCCGATCTATAAAGCAGCTCATTGTGAACAGCTGTTGAGCACAGGGGATAATGATGATAGCATTTGCATACTTTTATTAATAATCAAAAAATGCGAATGAGTTACACATGCAAATGTGCCATTTGCAAAAGTAAAGGCAGGGGAAGAGACACAAAGGAGGAGAAGCAGAGGAGGACTAGAATCAGACTATTGTGGACTGCTGTGCTGTGTGATCTATCCATCCATCCATGCATCTATATATCTATCTCTGTCTGTCCGTCCGTCCGTCCGTCCGTCCGTCCGTCCGTCCGTCGTCCGTCATACATATATCCATCCATCTATCTATATATCTGCCCGTCTGTCCATCATATCTATCTATCTATCTATCTATCTATCTATCTATCTATCTATCTATCTATCTATCTATCTATCTATCTATCTATCTCTGTCTGTCTGTCTGTCTGTCTGTCTGTCTATCCTTCTATCTACAGTATCTATCTATCTATCTATCCATCTATCCATCTATCCATCTATCTATCTATCTATCTATCTATCTATCTATCTATCTATCTATCTATCTATCTATCTATCTATCATCTATCCATCATTCCATCCATCTGTCTATCCTTCTATCTATCAATCTATCCATCCGTCCTGTCTGTCTGTCTGTATGTCCGTCCATCCATCCATCTATCTTTATATCTTTATATCTATCTATATATATATATCTATCTCTCTATCCATCATCCATCCATCCATCCATCCATCCATCCATCCATCCATCCATCCATCCATCCATCCATCCATCCATCTCATGTTCAGATGGATTGAAACTCAAACGGTCCGCTGGCGGGTCAGATAGTTTAGCATATGCTGAAGGGGCTCCTTGCACGTAACTACTTCCTTACCGGAAATGCGGCCTTGTCTTTTCCGGCGCTATTCTACACTATGAGATGAGGTGTTTACAAGAGTTGCCGAAACTTACAATAACGGACGTATATCGCCTTTGTAAGTCCTCCTCCAAATCACCTACCAGCAAATTAGAGAGAATGGCTTTAAAATGTATGCCTCTTCATATATCCACGGATATGAAGGTAAGTCTATATATCTCAAACTTTATGGCTTACGTTAGTTTGCTAGCTTACATTAGGCTAATAAACAACCCCAGGCTGACAGAATATGCGTGTTATAATGCTGTACTGTTTTCTAGTATTAGGCGGAAAATGTCTACGTTGTGTATGTATGCCTTCAGACAGGAAGAGAGCGAGCCGTATTTACCCGTTGCAGATATGACGTCAGGTTGCTATGTGCAAGGAGCCTAGTGCACGGTTTGAAAACCTGCCACGCTGGTTTTGGAATCGGAATATCCAAACACTTGGGGGTCATGGCCATCACATCACTCGCCGTCTGTGGAAGATAGTGTAGTGCACTGAGAAGAGGTGAGCCAGTGCATGTCACATCAGATTGTGCGTGTATCATATTCAGAACAGCAAGGCTAAACTTACTGGATCTGACAGCGCAGACTTTCACGGATGTGTCAAACAATGCATTTTCTACTTTGCTGGATTCGCTTTGACGATTTCTTACTCCTTGACATCTCTCTAACCCCCTACCATAGGCAGAAGAAGTCCTGATGCGAACACATGAAAACATGATGTCAATCTAATATGGGGAAGTGTGAAAAAGAGAATGTGAGCGTATCTTATTATTATCTGTGACTATATTCACATGTGCGGTTGAACAACTTTGTGTCGTTGGTTTTTGATCAGTCATTCCTCATAGTTTGCTGCAGTATTATTCATATCACACTGCTAGAGGCTCAGACACCTTCAGGCTGCTGTTGACCGACCTTCTGCCAAAAACAGCACCCTGTCCCACAAGGCCTGGCGTGACAAATTGAGAGCCCCCCAGGACAACTAAACTACTTTCTCAGGAGTGACACTTTAGGTGACTGGAGTCAAAAAGAACCTAAGCACAGAATTAATTAATGGAAAAATATGTTTTACACTCAAAGGGTTCAGTATTACAGCCACATTTAGGTGAATGTTGTTCTTTGTCATATTCATGTGTAAAGCAGGACTAGATCTTATGACGTGTTGGAGGTCGTAAATTAGTTTTTGTCATACAGGACATAGGTCGTATGATTGGTAGTACATTTGGTCTGGCTTCAGATAAAATGAAGTCACACTCAGTTGTCATTAACAAAAAAATTTAAAAGCATTTTTATTAAATAAAATATTAGATAAAAATGGAGAAAACTAAATTTAGAAAATGGTGTCTTGCAACTAACTGAAATAAGTTGAAGTTTAATGTATTAAAATAAATTGAGAAGACTGTTTTTAATAAATGACAACAGCATAACAAAATGAAAAAAAAATATATAAAGATTACATAAATAATACTAAAATAAAAACAAGTTTATATATTTCTAACTTTATAACATGCAATTGCGGCTTTTTATCTCACAATTCTGACTTCTTCCTCGCAATTGCTATAGTTTGCATCTCGTAATTTTGACTTATTTACTGACTGTTCTGTTTTTTTTCTTACAATTCTGACTAATATCAAGCACTTCTGACGTTGCGGGTAACTTCAATTGCGAGTTTATATGAGAAAAAGTCAGAATTGCAAGTCATGAAGTCAGAATTGTGAGATATAAACTAGCAATTGAAGTTATAAAGTCAGAAGTGCTTGATATTAAGTAGCAATTGCGAGAAAAATGTCAGAATTCTAATAAAAAAAAGTCAGTAATAAAGTCCAAATTGCGAGATACAAACTATAGCAATTGCGAGAAAAAAGTCAAAGTCAAAAAAGTCGCAATTTTCTTTTAAATTGTTTTATTCTGTGGCGGAAACCAGCTTCCATACTTTTTAATATGTCACATTATACAGAAGGAAAATAGGTTGTATAAAACATTCACCTTGTCTAATCAACATTCATAAAATGCCCTAAAACAATTTTACCCTCAGCGTTACCCTCTCAGACACGTCCCATTCTAAATCTGTCAGGCGTTAAGAGTTCCTGACGTCACTTACAAGGCAGACATAAGGAGAGAGAGAGAGGTGGTATATTTAGGCCGACTGGGGAAAGACAGAGAGAAAGAGATGCAGGGAAAATTTCACAGAGAGAAAAGACCCCTGAGGTCTTCTGTCAGTCTTTGCATTCGTACCCTCAGCTCTCAAACACATTATTTATTCAAAGTCCCACAATTCACCAGGGAGCAGAGGAAGAAAAGCAGAGGGGTTCTGTGGAATAAAGCGCTACACTTTTTAAACACTAACTTTCACAAGGCACCTTGTTTCACACCTGTGTGTATTTTAACTCTCTCGCATACTACTCCCTCGCGTTAAAGAATGAGGTGCAGATACTGAGCAATGGAGATGAAGAGAAGCTGCATTTTGCATTTCTTGAAATAAATAAACGTGTGTTCAAGGCAGCAAAACAGCTTTGGTTCTGTGTAAATACATTGGGTAACACTTTATTTGACAGGGTCATTGTCACACATACATGTAGTTACTGTAGTAATAACAATACATTATGCATAATTACATGCAATTAAACCAAACCCTCATCCTATCCCTATAGTAAGTACATGTAGTTTAGTATTACTCAGTACTTCAATGTAGTTAAATAAATAAAGTAAATAAAGTGTACTGTAAATTGCATCAGAGTCCCTTTTATTTTTTATCATCACATGCAGAATGTGTCGTGATTTCTCTTTCTCTCTCAGTTCTATACGAGATTACTACTCAACATGTAATGTAAAGGTATGGCTTCGAACGAATCGCTGAATAAACATGATCACTTGTGATTCAGTGATTTTGAACGAATCGGTTGAATGAATGACTCAGTGGCTCGCTCATAAAGACTGGGTGTGTCAGAAATGGCATACTTCCTTACTATATAGTAGGCGAAAAACAGAATGTGCAAAAGTTTGCTTGAATTCACAGTACTCATAAAAGAGAAGAGAAAAATGGATTCTGAATATGCATATGAACTCTTTACTATCCCATGAGGCCATGGGAGACAATTTGTGAACAGCGGTGAAGCGTTTAACTGATGCTAGGTCACATGATAATGCAACATGGCAAATGTAGTTGAGATTACAGATTACATTTTACTACACACATCCATACTATCGAATATACTTTTTTAGTATGCGATATCGGACGCAGTCGGTCACTTTAGTTCATGAATGTATTATTTTTGAACGAATCGGTTTAGTGAATGGTTCATTGAATCACATGTTGCCATTGCAAACCTAATTGCAGTCTGTAAATATTACAGACTAATTTTTGTTAGATATTGAATGATGTAAGTTTAATCAATAATAATCAATTGGATATTTTTCGGCTTTTGAGATCCATCTATATCCCAACCGCCTTTGCTATAGATGAAAGGAGGAATGTGTGAATGCATGATGAGGAAAGGAGGAGGGTGGTCAATATTAGAGTGTTTAAGACTTCTTTAAATCACACTTTTCTTTTGCACTAATGGAAAAAAGAGTGGCCAGGGACAGACAGAAACAGTGATCCAGAGAAAGGACTTTGTAATTAATTTATGTAGCTGTAATGGAAAGAATGTTACGTCCGAAAGGTAAAACCTCCTAAAAAGGTTTTTATATCACATTTACATAGCATTAAAGGGAAAAGTAATAGAAATGGAGAGAGGTATAAAAAGACAAAGACGAAAAGCCATAGAGACAATGATATATAGCATCAAAAAAGACCTTAAAAGAGAAAGGATTTATTAATTTATGACTGCTGGGTCCGAGACTGAAAATACTCATTCAGATTTTCTTTTTTCCCCCAGCTATCTGCCTCATATGGCCTGGTCTCACTCATTTCAATATTAGAATAACAGATCTCATACCATGTGTGTATACCTTCACTTTAGAAACGATGATGTACTGTACTCATCCAGTAGATCTCCTTATGATATTTACTTTCCACGTATATCTACAATTCTGTAGTTTAACCACCCCTTCATTTATTCTGCGGCAAGACCACAGCCCCACATTAACAACAGGACGGTAGCATCAGGCCATCTTGAAGACATTCCATCAGGAAATGGTATAATTTGGGCATCTGGTTCCTATTGAGTCCTGGGCTGCATTCTGTTCCTGTAATGTCGTGATAAAGGGCTTCTGGGGGCCAAGAGCAGACGTCATACTCTGGCCAGAGCTCACACACTCCTCCTGGGAGTTCACCATGATGGACCAAAGTCTGGCTTGCCTTCATTGAGTCTTGATTTAAAGATATTTATGTTCAGCAACACATAAAGTTGCTATTTTGAGATATAAATTAAGTCACGATATGTTTGTTTGTTTTTTACTCTGGGGAGGAAAAAAAAAACACTACTTACATCATGGATAATTTAATTTGTACTGAGAAATAGTACAAATGTTCAAAAATGCTAAATGCATTAGTGGTCTCGGTCTTCTGGACGCCACTGTGTGTCAGATTATGGAAGTAAAATGAGTAGCAGCCAACATTTCACATCGACTATAGAAATGCACAATCAATTCATCTCAATCACGTGTTACAGATGTTGATAACAGTTCTACTTGGGCTGGGCTTGAAAATAAAACTGATTGTAAGTGCAATTTAAGTGCACTTGGATATTTTGGCAGGTTTTCACATCCAGTCATGGGTTTTGCATGTAAACAGTCTTGAGTGGTGTAAAATAACTACCACATGGAAGCGATTTGTGGGTTTCCTTTAATGAATGCAGAGGATGGCAGAGATTCAGAACTGTGTGACGGAGGGGAGGTGATAACCCTCGCTCTCTCTGCCCCACTGCAATGTCACTGAGAAATCAATAAAGCCTGTTTGTCCGTTAATTAATCTGCAGTCTGCATGAGCGCACTGTGTTGTGTGTTCTAATCAGCAGCGTCTGCATTTCTTCCAATACGCTCTACCTCTTTTCCCAGTTCAATAAAGGATAATACTGTGGCAATGTATGTTAATCCAGTGAGAGCTTATTTACAAAAAGGACAAATAAGCGGTATTTATAAACCCAACGCCATGATGTCACTGATCCCCATCAGAAGGACTGGAGAGTCGAAGACAAAAAACAATAGCATTATCACAGTGGGATTACAGCAATAGGATTGGGATGAGATTAGAAGGACATTAGGTGTTGTGTGTGTGTGTGCATGCGCGTGCACATGTGTGTGTGTGTGTGTGTGTGTGCGTGTGCGTGCAACAGAGGGATGCAAATTGAAAAATGTAAGTATTCTGGTTCTGATTACACCTAATATATATATGATATATATATATATATATTATATATATGTATATATATATATATATATATATATATATTATATATATATATACAAAACAAAAACAAACTTCTATTTTAGAAACACTATTTCTTCTTAATCTTTTATTAATTTTTCTTTCTTTTTCTTTAATTTTTTAAAGCATTTAAAACATAAACAACAGAGTCAGAACATAAATTGAATGAACAGTCAAATGGAAAACAAAAATTTGCTGTTTATTATTAGTATATTTTATTTATTGTTTGAGTAAAAACTTACTGAGCTTTCAAAGAAATAATTATAATAATTTGTTTCATTTATCAATTCATTAAGTTCTGACTCATATGAATTGCAATATATCTATCTATCTGTAATGGTGGCTTTTTCAGAGGAACGAGAGTGGGATCCAGATGCAGCAAACATTTATTCAAACAAACATAATTAAAGTAAATCCAGGCAAAACTGATAAATGCAGACACGGGCAAGAAGGCAAACAAAAATGACAACAAGCGCACACATAATATCCATAGAAGGACAACACCAGACAAGTTATCTATTATATATCTATCTACTTTATTATCTATCTATCTATCTTCTATTATAGATCTATCTATTATCTAATCTATCATCACTATCTAATCTATCTATCTATCTATCTATCTATCTATCTATCTATTCTATCTATATCTATCTATCTATCTATCTATCTATCTATCTATCTATCTATCTATCTATCTATCTATCTATCTATCTATCTATCTATCATCTCAGGAATTGTTTTAGGGCCTTATTTTGTTTAGGCTCTGGGTTTTTTGTGAGTTGAACACTGTATGTGACGTCAGGTTTTCACTAGTCTTCTACAAGCATGTTTATGAACACACAGATGTTAGATCTGAGCAGAACTGAGAGGGAAAGACAGAAGTTGCTGCTGCTGTTGCTAGCATGCGTTGTGGTCATCACAGGTCGATCACGGCCCCTCAGTGTCAGATTAAAGCTGTAATCTGCCCCACCGCAGGTGACCTACTTCAGCCCGGTGGGCCTTGAGAGTGTGGGATTATCATGTAATCCTACCTCATCACCCTCAAGTGGGCTGAGAAGAGACATCAGATGGTCAAGTCCACTTATGGAACACAAAATGCTGACTCTTCACTCCTTATCCTGCTCTGTTATGCTGATGTATCACAAGGATGAATCTCGGGAAGAGTTCCTTGTCTTAGTTCAATGACTCTTTATAACATAGTTCACCCAATTGAAATCATTTACTCACACTTGTGTTGTTATCAACCTATATAACTTTCTTTCTTCTGTGAAGAATATTAGAAGATTTATTTTTCCATGCAATACAAGTCAATGGGGTCCAATGTTGATTTGGCCCCTACATTTGTGTGATAGCTTTTTTGTGTTCCAGAGAAGAAAGAAATGATTTTATTGGAAAAACGTGACTGTGATTAAATAATGACAGTATTTTCATTTTTAGATTAGCTGCATTGAAATCCATATAAATGAAGGACTAATGTTGAAATTGATAGAGTAGCAGATAAGCAAAGGGAAAAGGCTGGACATTTAAGTTATTCTTTGACACCCTTCTTCAATGTATCTTAAAAATGTTTGACATGGCATTTGCTGTTAAAATGCTTTGCCAGGTAATCTAATACTGTATATGTGCTTCATGTGGGTTTTATTGCAGTCAAAAAAGTTTATTTTAATATGAATAAATCCAGCAGAAGTAATTTAAGTGTCCGTTCAGCTAGCAATATCTTATATTTCAGCACAATAACAACTGCAAAATACCGTCTACCCATATGTTTTGTTCTTCTTATTTTGGAATGATATACAGAGATGGTGGAGACCAACTCAGTCTTTCCATGCATAAAATTATGAATTCATTAAAATACATTTATTCATAAATATTTACAACATTACCTCCCTATTTCTCCAGCACGCTATTTTTCTAATTGTAAAATGCTTGATGAGAAAGGCAAAAGTTTTCCTCACCTTCAGCTATAATCAAACTCAACAAAAAGAACTAGATGTAGGTTTGCTGAGCTTTGCACTGAAGGAAAGAGAGAGAGAGAAAAAATCCTTATTTATTAATTTGATTATTTTAGAGCTTGGTTCTCTGTGTATTTTAGCAAAATAAAAGAAATACCACAAATGGGCAATTTATTTATTTTGTTTTTTATTAAAGCAACACTATGTAACATTGTTTACCTTAAAATAATGTTTCCAAAATCTTATCAGTGGTTCATCAAGTCGTAACAGGGTGAAATGCACTTCTGCCGTCGCCTGACGGGGTCTGTATCGCTTTTACTGGCACTATGTAACTTCGGGGTTTCGGGTAGGAACCCGACCACAAAAAGAACTACAAAATTCGACTGCTTTACGTCAAGCGCTACAATAGTCATTATTTAGTTTTTCTTCGTTTCTGATGTCGCAATACATCATCCTTTCATGAAATATGTAACATACTCTACCTTGTCTGTGGACATCGTTCATTCTAAAGTCGGTGCTGGGTAAACAGCGAGCGTGCGTGCGACGGTAGGCTAATTATTTACGACAGCGGCAATGGACAATTTCGTTTCCAACCAGTAGGGCGACCGAAGAGGAAAAGTTACTTGGTGTTACTAAAGAAAGAAAGAAAGAAAGAAAGAAAGAAAGAAAGAAAGAAAGAAAGAAAGAAAGAAAGAAAGAAAGAAGAAGAAAGAAAGAAAGAAAGAAAGAAAGAAAGAAAGAAAGAAAGAAAGAAAGAAAGTCTGGCTACCTTTAAAGTGAAAAAACCAAGCCATATTTCTGTTAGATTTCTGCTTTTAATATATTGCTCTGAACAGTCCAAAACGAGTGGAATTAATTTGTCATAATGTCAAATAGTTGATGAAGTCAATACATGTGGAATAACGTACACATGGCCTGGGAATTGAGAGCAGAAAATGTTTCCTGTCATGTGGAAAGGCAGCAATTAACAGGGGATTTCATCCCTTGTAAGCTATAATTGAGTTCAGGATGAGAAATGCAGGAGACATTTCAAATCCATCCTGGCCTACAGCCTCAATCTTGAATGTGAGTGTGTGCACTTAAGGAGGACAGATCCCAAGGGAGCCGTTTTTTGGTTTGTGTTGTTTTGTCGCCGAGCCGCGCTTCTCAGAACATGTTAAATGTTGACATGTGTTAAATGTGTCTCTTAAAAACAGACAGTGACTGATACAGGGTTTTGTACTTTGTTTGACACAGAGCTGCTTTTAAAAGTCTGAAGCCAGCTGTCATATCAGTGGTGATGTGTACGTTCAGTTTCTAGTCTTCCGTTTCTTTTTCTGGCTGATGTATCTCCATTATTTCATGCTACCTTAGAATAAGGAAGCCTTGAAGCTAGAAGAGCGTTGTGGTCAGAGAAGTTTTCCAGAACATGCTCTTGTTCTTGACCTCAGCTCTAAGTTTCAAAATGGCTGTAAATGGGTTGCAGTGACCAGGCACCTTTCCTCCAAAGGCAGGCAAAACAAAAGGTTATTCTCCTGGAATATTTATACTAAAACAGAAATTTGGTATTTTTACAGAAAGGGATATTCACCCAAATATGAAAAAATATGAACTTACACTTGTGTCATTGAAAACCTGTATGATTTTATTTCTTCTGTGGAAGACATTGTTATTTTAATATTATTGATATGGTGCTATATAGTATTCATTATTATTTTGAATTACCTTTTTTTCTGTGTTCATTTTAATTTCAATTTTAGTAATTTTGTTAGATGCTTTTTTCATATTTTTTATATTCTGATTTAACTACTTTTATTTTAGATTTAGTAAGTATTTTTTTTTAAGTTTGATAAGTTCTTCATCTAATATTTAGTTAACAATTTACATAAGGTTTCATTTGTTAACATTAGTTTTACCTACACTAATTACCATGAACTAACATGACGTGCAGAGGATATCAAAACAAAACCCTGATCACAAATTAGAAGTCTAAAACCAGAATTTTTAAAGAGAAATGTCGGAGGATTTTGAGTCAGAGCTTGAGTTTGTTGCCCAGCCCTATTCATCACCTAAGCTTACGCTACTCCTACATCCTAAGTCATGCGTCGGGTCAGAGGTCATTCTGGATCTAGACATTACATCACGTACAGCCATTACAGGAAGCCGGTGATTATAGTTTATAAAGTTATAAATATGGATATTTTTTCTTACAAAAAGGCACCACTTCGCTTCAGAAGGCCTTTATTAACCCCATGGATATTCTTTGTGTTTGGCTGACTGAAGAAAGTCAAATACCCCTAGGATGGCTTGAGGGTGAGTAAATTATGAGTAATATGATAGCTTGGAGTTGTGAATCAGACAGAAATTTCAGATGTTATTTACAGATAAACTTCATCCCCAGGCTGCTGTGAGCGAATCTGTGAGACCGTATGCTGAATTCGAAAATCAGATCAGTCTGATCTGAGAACAAATCATTCAGACAAAATCAACAAATAATTGAAATGATCTGATTTATTGATCTTTAAAAGGATCCAAAAAATACACACACACAACATTTAGGAAGACATGCCTTTGTATTTTTCCCCCCTGAGGTAAAGCGAGACTATTGTTCTGTTATTCTACTCTGAGACTCCATATCCATGAGAGATCTTAAAAGCATTAGTGGGGCGGATGGGCATAGTTAATTAGAGTGCGATTAACACAACAGCACTCAGAAGTGATCTGTTTGATTGAAACCACTTCCAGGTGTGTGTTAACAACATGTCTGAAATGCTCATGTGGAGTTGTTCAAGGTTGTCCAAGTGCTCCACAATAACAAAGATTTGAATGCAGTTGAGATTTTCCATATTTCCATTCACTCTTTCTTTTTTTTTAAATGACAACACATTTACAAAAATCCTCAAGAAATACCTAAAGTTGTTTCCCAAGTTTTTACTTTATTTATATTTTATTGTACTCGTCTCTGCTTTACTGTTATTGTGGGACAAATGAGTGGTGTATTGAAATAGTAACATTAGAAACAGTGGGTTACAGTCAATTACTCATTTACCAGACGACTGCCTCTTTCCTTTTTCACATTTTCTATTTACCTGCTGTACTATTGCCTCGGAGGAGTAAATTACTGTGCAAACCATTGCCAGGACAATAAAAATGTATTAAACGGCCTCCTTTCTCTAAATGTCGGCATTCAGAGTGCTGAATGCTACTATCTGGAAATATGGTTCAACCTGAAGGCCTTGCAGAAACTTAGTAGTTTGAGGACTGAGTGTGTGTTTTGTTCCCACTTGTGTTTGTCATGCAATTTAGGTTTGTCGTAATTGTGTCCTGAGAAACAAATCGACATACATGAAGTTAACATGGTGCAAATTTTTGATCATTTGATCATCGTTTTAAGGCTAATTCTAAATCGTTTAATGGAATATTTCTGTTTTAAATCTAACAAAAGTCTCTGCAGGAAGGATGAAACTGATGCCCATATGGCTTTTGAGTCTTAAAAAAAAAAAAACGTTTTAATATGCCAAAAGCGGGTAAGCAAGGCAGGTTAATGCGCATTGGCAAAAAGGAGCACCTTGGCAAGTGTGTAGTCATTATGGCATTGTGTCCTGGCAAGATCGAGAGTATTTCTTTCTGGAGTTGTGCCTTGGGGTTGATCACAGCTCTGGTCCTGGAGGCTAGTTTGGCTGGTCTTCATTCTCACCGCTTAGGAAGGGTATTCAAGTAATTCACATCTAAAGAGGTGTTATAATCTCTTATCATTAAGCAGTGACCATCAGAAGCTTGGGGATCTGAACTCAACTTGGCGTCGATACACCTACACAACTGTGTTCACTAATGTGGATTTCTTTGAATTCCAGTTCAACTTCTTGTCCAATTTAATTCGATTTTACACTCATGATTTGAATTGCAATTCATAAATTCTGAATTGTGCATCTCTTTGCATCTCACCTTCCTGAAAAGAAGGTAATCTCTGCTTCAAAAAGGCTGAAACCTGTAGAGAAATAACTTTTATCTCTTCCAAATGAAGCCGTGTGTGGCGTACCACCTCTTACCCCTTTGTGTTTTGAAGAAAGAGAGCTTAATGTATAATCAATTCCCATAGAAATGGACTTTCTCACACAGGTAATTAAAAGCCAATAGAAAAGCACTGTCCATGCATAACATCTGAAGGTCAGATTAACAGCCAAATAGATCAGGCCCGGTCACGTCCGTCCACCCATTCTGACTGCGAAATGGATTAACGACCCCCCCGCTCCCCAATAAAGATGCGTGCTCATTGATTCACATTGCTGAGTGTCAATTTGTCCCTTGACTGAATGAGTCTTTGCGCAATTATCCAAGACATGCTGCATAAGGTATGGTTTAATTTCTGTTTGCTGAAGCTAAAATCCATTAAGTCATCATTTACATGCAAGGCTATAGGGGGGAAAAAAAGAGAAAAAAGCTCTCCGGTCCCGCTCAGTCTCACACTCCAAACGTGGTTTTGTCGTTTTTAAGTATGTGGAAAATAGTATTTTTCGACTGGAAATGGTACATTCGTAGCTTAAGAGAATCATTTGAGATGAGTTATTTGAACTCTTCTCTGGACATTTCTCCCATAGGAATATGATTAATGTGCTTTTGTGATTAAAGCTGAATATCCTTCGCCGGGTTGTGATAGTTTTGATTTATTGCTATTTCTTTTCCAATTTCTCACGTCATCTCTCTCTCAAAATACAGTACATGGCTGAAAGTATGCAGGGTGTCTAATTAACTGGTTCGGTTGGTCCTCTTAATTCCAGTAAAGATAAATCTATGCTATTCGTATTTGATAGAGTGTTCTATGCTTCAAATTTTGTGGAAATTATTTGGAAAGGACCCTTTTCTGCCATGTGCACATAGCAAGGTCCATCTAGAAATGGTTTAATGAGTCTGTGATGGATTGGAAGAACTTCAAGGATTTGCACAAAGCCCACACCTGAACCTCTTTTGAACACCTTTAGGATGAACTGGAATGCCCAATTTATGCAACTGCATTCATGCTGGAAAGCTGTCCCAAAATAATGAGAGCTGTTTGGTTGGACCAACTCTCTATTAATATCAATATTTTTTAAATTAAATTATGTTTTATTTGCAAAATTGGGGAGGAGCATGTTCAGATTATCTACCCAATCAGCACGAGAGCTAGCTTATATATTGAGCCGACTTAGCTCGGAGCCCTCTCTTCAGACTGCACACCAAATATGCATATTTTATACTGATTACATCTGATTATATGTAAGTGTGAACTCAAGAAATGCTCAACAAGAATATATTGTGCTGTATCTTTTTTTTAAAGGGCCCGATTTATTAAACAGGTCAAATTAGTGTGAGAGCGCAATAAAAAGCTCAGATGGGAGTGGAAAGTTCCCAAAGTTTTACCAAAGTAAATTTACTAGCGTAAACCTTAGTAAATCACCTTGCATGATTCATTTAAATACTCTCCTCCCATAAATGTTACCCTCCACAAAAATAACCCTGTCCATGCCTTTTCAACGCAAATTATTTTTTCTTAAGTAAATCCACAGTAGTTTTTTTAACGCCAAAAGAGGGTTTGCGCTGGAGCAAGCTGTTAGTAAATCTGGCCCAAAGTGTAGTATGTTATGACTGTCTTAAAGAAAAGATGTGTATTGCGTTTGTGTTAGATTATAAAGATACATTAGGAATCAAATCAATCTAAAAATGACAGAACTACAGGCATGAAGCCATTTAATTGTTCTGTCCTTGGCATTATATTTACCGTTACCTTTCTCTCATTAGCTTCGGTGATCACAGGCCACATTACACACTCATTAACTCCAACCCATAAAAGATTCATATATTCTTTAATGAGGACATTTGCTGTTGTGTTGTATTGGCCTCATGCTGTTGCTCCAGTGGATGGCAATCAACTAAACATTTTTCAGTATTCAGCCTGTTCTTTTGACTCTTTTGGTTCAAGAAAACAGTTTTGTTGTTGTTGTTTTTTAAAAAGTCAAAAGAGCTTAATCCTTAGTTAATGGCAGCAGAACTCTGGTAAAGTGAGAGCTAGCTACAGCGCTAATCTGAGTAAGCAAATATATAATCCTTTTTGTTTTGTCGTCCTCCTTAATTTATAACTCTTCTGCATTTTCATATCAAGCTGTGTTTTACCTTTGTATTGGTCTTATTTTAGTGAACTTCCTGTAGACAGCTTTGCTGTTTTTATATTATCTTAATTAAAAAAGTTTCTCCCTTGGAGAGAAGAACTGCCTTAATTAACCCAGACTAAGTGGCTGAAATGACTTTGGCGTGAGTCGCGTGACCTTCCCAGCATCACGTTTGGTGTCCAGCCTACGGTCTGTTCAATGACCCTCTGGTGCACAGAAATGCACACACACACGTGTAAACATCACAAGGCCCAATCAGATGGATTGTCAATAACTTTCCAGTTTGTGAGGTGGAATTGAATCTTAATAGCATGAGCTTACTTTAAATTTAAACCATTTTTAAAAAGAAGCTTGTTACATTTTAAATGATTAAATAATGTATGTAAAATGTGTATGCATATGTATACAAATAAATGTATTTTACTAAAAAATTATATTCTTTACCACTCAAGTTTCTTATGCTCACCGATGCTGCATGTATTTGACCAAATATATTAAAAACAGTAATATTTTAATATATTATTACAATTTTAAATAATTGTTTTCTTTTTTAATATTTTAAAATGTTAATTTCCTGTAATGCAAAGGTGAATTTTTAGCATCATTACTCCAGCCTTCAGTTTCACATGATCCTTCAGAAATCATTATAATATGCTGATTTGCTGCTCAATATTTTTTTTAAACTTATATTCTACTACCATATGTTAAAAACAGTTGCTTAACAGTGCTGATTTTTTTTTTCGGAAACTCGAATATATATATATATATATATATATATATATATATTGTTTTACAGAATTGTTTGATAAACAGACTGTTTAAAAGAATATAATTTATTTGAAATATATTTACTGCACTGTAAAAAGTGAACAGTTGGATCAACCTAAAAAAATTACTTCAATTGGTAACACCTAAAAAAATTAAGTTTTCTCAACTTAAATTATCACGTTTTAACGTGATAATTTAAGTTGAGAAAATGTAATTTTTTTAGGTGTTACCAATTAAAGTAATTTTTTTAGGTTGATCCAACTGTTCACTTTTTACAGTGTGTCACTTTTGATTAATGTAATCCATCCATTCTTTATATACAATGGTAGTGCATTTAAGTCAGTCAGACTGTCTTGATGCTGATAATCCAGAATCTGGGTCTACTGGTGTACATACACAATTTACACATATTGATATGTCTGTCTTTTAAATGCTCTTAAGCTTGTTTCTTTGTTGGGTACCGGAGCAATAATCTGTTATCTGCTGTATTCCCCGTATCACTGGCTAATAAGCTTATAGAGAACAAGTCAATTTTGATTCCCCACCAAAAAATAAATTGAAAAAATTGATTCCCATCCAAAGTCCCAAGTTGCTCTGACAATAGATCTGCCTGGAATGATCTTTTTGATGTGTGTAATCAGACGGGCTGTTGCTTCTGTGGCGTTGTAGGGCTCTTTAAAACTGGAAGATGCTGTTTGATCATTAGACTGCTGTGGTTGACACTGGCACAGACAGTTACTGAAGTCTCTCTTGTAACCTGGAGCGCCTCTCTCTGTAGTTATAGCAAACTAACAGAGAAACCTTCAGATAGCTGTCAATTGTGAGCTTTCCAAACAGTACAGACCCGAGCAGGATTGTGTTAGAAAGAAATTGCTGGGGGGAGAGAGATAGATACAGGTTATTATTATCATTGCATGCTATGTCCATTTCATATGTACATTGGTCTGGTTTGTTTGGCTGTTTGTATCTCATCCCTTCAGGCTTGCATTATCAGAAATGTTGTCCACATCTGTTCACAGACAGTGTAAAAGCCGCAAGGCTATATCACGAGGCCCGACTGTGCCATTTTTCATTCCTCTTGCCTTGAGCAAAACTTTGCTGTACGATAATGAAATGTCTGGTGTTGTGTTGGAGGTGGACAAGCATCTGGTGTCATTGTTAAATGTTATTTTTATGTTTCTTTTCTTTTCTAACACACTGTTTGCCCTAGCGATTTGTCTCCTCAGATTAGCCGCATATCAGTTTTCGAATGTGAATCCGCGTGTCTGTGTACCGCGGTCGGATATTTAATGAAACCGGTGCAAAAACAGCTATCAGAGTGAGTTATTTGAGCCGGGAGTCTTGGCAGCCAAAGGGTGCTATCTCGAGGACATCTCCTTGATCTATGAAGGAGAGAGACGATCAGGAAAGGCGATTTTCAATGGATTTGGAAAAGCCTGAGCAGTGCATCACACCATCCGAAAGCAGCCACATTAGTAAAACGGTGACTGCGGGGAGACATCCAGACCCCAGGCGTGCAAAGGGGACTGTAGATCAGATTCCACAATGCAGATGAATAGGGACTGACATTGGGGAAAAAATTAATTAAACGCTGGCTTTTTCAGAGCAAAATGAATCACAGATAGCTTGCTTTGACACAAGTCAAAATGAATGACGTGATGCCTTTGAAACAGATGTGGTTAATATTTTCACTGCAGCCCTTAAGCAGGAGTATTAAGATTTCTGTGTGGTGTGTGTGGGCTTTGTTCTCAGAAAAAAATCATGTCATGTGTCATATTACAACTTTTTGGAGGAGCACAGATACTAAAATATTCTAATGTGTCTTTTTTCTCTCTTTCTTTTGCTCTTCATGATGCTTTCAATTCATCCGGTGAACGAATCAAGGTAAGAAAGATTCAATATTTCATATAATTAACATTGGTCATGTAACTTTTTTTTTAAAACAGCATTTGCAGTTTCACATAATATGAAGGTTATAGTGTGTGTTCCATGAATGTGAAGTGTTTTAATTAATGATAACTACAATATTTCATTCTTTAGATTATATGAATCACATTTCTTTTGCCTTACATAAGCTAGGGCAGATAAATTTTTCTGTAGGTCTTTTTTTTTTTTTTTTTTTTTTGGATGTGTATTTGTACAGTGTGTGTGAATGGTTGCCAGTTTTTTAGCCAGTCAGAAAACGAACCAATCAGAAATACGCTCTTGACTCTAAACCAAAAATACTGCGCATTCAGATTTTGTAGCAGATCAAATTAATTTTTTGTAGCAGATAAGAGCTTTTTGATAAGAGCTTTCTGTATTCATAGTAAATCCTATAGTAGATGACCTCATATTTTAATTTCATGGGGTTTTAAAAATGGCCCTCAACGGAGACAGATGCAAACAGATTTCTTTGATATCAGGTTGGCTGGCATGTCTTTGTAGGGTGGAGTTTTTTGTTTTAGCGAGGTCATGTGGTTAAGGTTAACAATTCGGCTGAAATCCCTTACAGTACCATTAACGCGTTAAAGTCATTCTGACACGTCTATATCAGTGCATGTTAATGTCAGTCGACCGACATATACCACTGATATAGCTGGAACTCTACAGCAGTAGTGCACTTGAGTCACAGTTCCCATGCCAAAACTCCCAATGCTGTCAGAACGCCTCTTCCTCCACTCTGTAAGTGTGTATTCTGTTTGTCAGGCTGAAAGGTAGATCCATAACAAACGGTAGACAGCATTTCCTCGCCTCTCCTGCAGCGCAGTGCATGGATGGCTGTAGACGCTGACAAGCGACACGTTCGACCAATCAAAACGCTCCCTGACAGCTCTGACACGCCCTTCATCCCGTGCCGTGCCCCCGTGCCGCGTTCCTGCCCTGAATCTACAGGTGCAGGCGGTTGGAGTTTTAAAAGCCCGGAGAGCTTCAAATATGGCTTTCATTTGTTTCATTTTTTTTTTGTGGTTTCTTGTTATGCCGAAGGTAATGTTGTCTGACTTAGTGCAACGTTTGATCTCCGTCTTTGCTCTAATGACTCCAACAGCAAAACGCAACGTCGACAAGAAGCCTCAGAAGCATATTTAATGTGAAAGGATGGAAAAATGAGGACAGTAACATAACGAAAGCTGAATATGAGAACTCTTCACTGTGCATCTGCTCGGCCTTTCTGTCTGCCGTATCCATTTGAGGACAAACAACAACAAAAGCCTGTCAAATTGGTATATAAACGTGCTGGGATTATGGAACATTATTGTTTGGGCCTTGACAGATGTTATACTATCAAATGAGGCTGTCTTTAGTGGGGGTTTTTGTTGTTGTTGTTCTGTCGAGTATCTCATTCTGATCAAATGCGATTACACTGGTCGTGACACATATGGTTGTACTGGTCACCATTCTGTTGGTCTTAATAAGGAGGATGTAATCCCAGTTTCATCTGTTCGTCCCTAATGGTGCAAGTGGGGGTCGGCTCGGGATTTGCCTGCCTCTTCATCTGATGTAATGCATCTGTAACAAACCCGACCTCTGACAGTGACCACCCCCAAATGTGAGAACTTGATCAATTCAGCAGGCCAGACAGATAGACCGACTGGAAATCACATCTGACAAGGCAAGAAAGTGAGGGAGAGACTTTGTTTGTGGTGTTTTATGTCTAGTTTTCGGTTTTCTTTCATCTCTGTGCACCCACTATCAAACCCAAAAGAAGGAAAAGAACACAAGGAGGATGAAAAGAAAGAACTTGAGATTAAAGGGGAGGAAAATAACAACAGTTTGTGGATTACAGCAGATTTGTGTGAGGAATGCATGATAGCCTGTCTCATCCTTTTATCGGCTTGACTGAGATTGGATGTAATCTTAAGGAGAGAGAGGGGGAGTGAATGAGAGAGCATGGGAAAGAAAAGGAGAGAGAAGAGGGGGAAGATGAGGGAAATGAAGAGTGAAAATAAGAGGTCTGTTTGGTGGCCATGAAACTATCAAAAACCTGTCAAGAACATGTCTAGGTCATCCCATATGAAAAGAAAAGAAATGAGTTGTAATGAAAATACTGATAGTGTTCACATATCACTCACAAGTTTACAAGAGTGAAAGCAAGCAACTTCCCCTTTCCATTCATATAAAAAAGATTATGGAGTATGTTTTAGAAGAAAATGCTATTATACTTAATAAATTCAATGTGTTATTTACCAGATCTTTGTAATTATTTGTGACATCTACTAGCAATTTCTGACTGAAAATTCTTTCAAAGTAAATCCTAAACCAGAATTTTGTCCTCACCACTTTTTAATTTCCATATCTCCTCCAATCCCCTCTAGATAATGAGCTCATGGCATCAGTGACTACTATCTCATTGAGCTTTGAGTTCTCTGAGGGAGGTCAGACTCCCCTGACAGTGGCAAGCACGAGCTAGATAACCACTCTTATAAGTTTGATCCTATGGGCACACTCTTTAGAGACCTGTGTGGTCCTGCAATGATAAAACGAATAACTGCAAATTCATCACTATTAAATCATGAAGTGTTTAAAGCACTCTCAAATCTGATTTAATTATAAGTCTTTGGGATTCTATTGTATTGGCTGATTTATTGTGGACCGTGCGAAACATATCTGCTCAGTGTTTACAGTGTGACACCACAGTAGATGCTATTTGATATAGCAGGATCAAGTAAAGTGTCACAAATTATTCTCTCTTCGCTTTGTCATTATTTGTGTGTCTCTGGAAGCTTCTGGGTCCATTCTCAGTCGGTTCAGGGCCTCGCTGCCAGCCCTGCAGGCCTGTGCCAACAACATAAACATTTTAGTGACAAGGACGGTCGACTGTTTACTGACGAAGCAAAAGTGTTACTGGCACCGGCCACTGTGTGTGTGTGTGTGTGTGTGTGTGTGTGTGTGTGTGTGTGTGTGTGTGTGTGTGTGTGTGTGTGTGTGTGTGTGTGTGTGTGTGTGTGTGTGTGTGTGTGTGTGTGTGTGTGTGTGTGTGTGTGTGTGTGTGTGTGTGTGTGTGTGTGTGTGTGTGTGTGTGTGTGTGTGTGTGTGTGTGTGTGTGTGTGTGTGTGTGTGTGTGTGTGTGTGTTGTGTGTGTGTGTGTGTGTGTGTGTGTGTGTGTGTGTGTGTGTGTGGTGTGTGTGTGTGTGTGTGTGTGTGTGGTAAGCTCTTCTAAAGCAGCCCCCCTGCAGATCCTGCAAGAAATGTAAAATGTACTTTAAGTCAACATGACATGCCATTTGCAACCTTTTACTTCTGTAACTTGACATACTTTTAGGTGAAACAGGATATTCAATATTCAAGGAAAAATGTAGGACGGGACTTGATTGATTGTGAAAAGTGGGCATTCCATTGTAGAATGGAGCCAGACATGAATTGTGCAATTGGTAAACACTTTGAAATATACTGCCATGTCAGTAAAGTCAGAGAACTATCGATCTATCCATCCATCCATCCATGCATCCACTAGTTTGGGACCAAATGTTGGTTTGTAGTTACTCATAAAAACATAGAAAAATATGTTTTAATTATTTTTTACAGGCAACATTCATAATCTGTAAGTACTTGTAAAAAAGTAAAAAAAAAAAAAAAAAAAAAAAACATTTAAAAAAGTAATGAAATTGTTTATTAATTTGCAAGTTACTTGCATCAGTTTTGACATGTCGACTTTAAAGCTACAATATGTAATTTGTTTCGCCTCCAGAGGTCGCATTTTCAAAACAATAACAAAGACAAAGCTTGATGACGCTATGGAGAGTGGAACGATGGGAGATGTCGTTTTCACCATCCAGAGATGTATAGAATTCACGAATCGTATAAATTATATATAATTATATATACATTTTATATAAAAAAAAAAATAAAAAATTATATATCAGCTAATATATTTGTTTATGTATTAGGCTGTACATTTGATCACACTATGTTAAGTCACCGTAATGAATTAGCTGCCAGGAACATAACCTAATGCTTTATTAGCCTGTTACTAATATGTAACTCTTTGTCAAATGAGTTGGTGGGTTAATGGTGCGCAGTTTTACACGTTTAAAACAATCAAACTAAAAGTGCATTTGAACAAACCCACAGTATTTGCAAGTAATGGCTAAATATTTTTGTGCACATAGCCTACTTAATTTCACTGCCACAGACTTGATACAAAAGTGTTACAGAAGTACAAACAAAGTGCAAGATAACTGTAGTGTACAATAAATAATATGCCTACCTGTCTATTAAAACACATGCTCAAGCGGAGTCTCTGTGGACAAATCAAGCCTAAGTTTGTCGCAAAGCTCTCCCCATCCTGAAAACACCACGCCGATATTGATCCTTTTATTCCTCCGTTTTTCCCAAAGCTTGCCTTAGTTGATCAATGTTTAAGTTTTTTTGGGATTTTTTGTACCCGCCAATCTATATTCATGAACAAAGATGACTGAACGACACAACAGCTGTGTGAGAGACATTGTATCATAGATATACATACATAGATACCTCATTAGCATATTATGTATAGTGGCCCATTGAAATGCCAGCTAATGAGGATTCTATGTATTGTGTCTATGGTTTCTACAAGCGGAAACTGAGGATAGCGCGGATATTACGTCATTGATAGGCGACAATGACCAGGGACGAGCCATTATTAAAAACTGGAATTTCTCTGGATTTAAAAATCCTTGGGAATCACACTGAGGAAGTGTTTTTTGGAGAATTTTGTTACATATTGTACCTTTAATGTCAGGTCATTCCTTGAAACCTTAATGTGGAGGGCAAAGATAGTTAATAGGTTCTGTCTTCCTGTCTGTCTCTCCCTCTTCCTCAATCACGTCAAACAGATTGATTCCAGGATCCCTTCTTTTCACCCATGTCTTTAACAGCGGTGTAATGGAGAACAAAAGCAGGGTTGCCTGCATCCTGCAGGTTAAGTTCATGTAACAAGACAGTCAATTAAGCTTGACCAGTGAATTCATTAAGCGGGTCAGCACTCTAGTGTTTCGGTGGCACTGAGAAACAGAAAATGCTATTATCTGACAAAATGCTAAAGATAAAAAAAAAAGGAGAATTGAGGATGATTCTGGCATTGTGACGTTCCCTTAGGACCCATGTAGCTCAAATCACATTTATGTCTGTGCACACAAATCAATCGCAGCAGGAAGCACATGTTAGGCATGTGCAGACAAACACATGCACACCCACGAACTTAGTTTTTTCTCCCATGGAGCCGTTCTGCCACAGCAGGAGGATCAAGATTCGATCACGTCTACCTGCTGCTTGAAAACCCCTGAGTGGCGGCGCTCCAAACATCCCAGCGTTCTGGATCAGCCATGCCCTCGGCGGTTGTCCTTGCACCATGCCCCCCCCCCCATCTATGTGCCAGCCTAATTCAAACCGCCCTGTAGGGACTAGCTGCCACATGCATGGGAAAGAGTGCCAGGCATGCGGTCAGACTAAAAGCCCTGGCATGGCCCCCATAAACAGGTCCCCTGTGTGTTGGCATGACCCGTTGTGCCAGACCATTTCTACCACCTGGCTTGCCGTCTGTGGTTCTGGACTGACAAAAGCAGCCTGACAGGCATGGAGAAATAATGTTTCCCCTCTAACATATCCTTATCCGAACTAAGTTTCTGTTAGTAAACGGGATATCCTGTTTGTCCCACCAAGTACTTCAATATTGTGTTAAGTCTTGTGTCTGGGCAAAATTAAGCATGTTACCTATAATTAAAAAATACAGTAAATTACTGCTTGTTAAAAGAGTTTTTGTGGATGTGGACGGCTATATGATGACAATGGTACCATATGGTAACATGATAATATGTGTTATTGCTAGCTAGTAGTTCTGACACAAGAATTGAAATTTAGAGTGCCAAAGATTTCCTTAATTTAATTACATTCGTTGAGTATTTTTGGAGTGATAGGTTTCATAACCATGAAAAACCTTTCAGGTTCAGGTTCAGGTCTAACATATTTAGTTGGCTTAAACTTGCTCTTTGTAAAAAAAATATTATTTTATAAACTTTTTTTCTTGTGTTTGTACCTCTAGTTGAGTGTCTGTATTCATAAGAGCTTTCATATTGTTTTTCCTTTTTCATAAAGTTAGTTTTTCCGTGTAGAGATCGTGTGCAAACCAGTGTTATTTTAATAATATATATTTTATTTGTATTTTTTCAATTTTGATGTGTGCTTTTGTCATTTTTAGTGTTTGTATTTTTAATATTTCTATTTAGCCTCATATTCATTTCAGAATTTTTGTTTTATTTACTGATTAAACTGATATTTACATTTTAATAAATTCTATTTCATATGACGAAAATGATTTTTGTGAAATGCGATGTAAATGCCAGATCACATTTAGTCTAGAACTACAATTTATTTTAGTTATTTGTAATGCATTATTACACCCAACATTGGTAGTACGTATAAAAGAAGAAAAACTGTCACGTGTGTGAATGACATGTGGCACCTTACGAGTTTCGTGTGTGAAAGCGTCTCGTGTTTATCCCTAGATGATGCAAACACACTTTCAGACAAAGCTGCCAGTGTCGACCGCCACATTGTTCAGGTTGGGAAGAAATCAGAATAACAATCTTTTCTCAGGTGTACAGATTGTATTGATTCCTGATGCATGTTGCAGTGCTGATGAGGCGCCTATCAGTAAACAAGAACGAGTGTAAAAAAAAGAAACGGAGTGAAAGAGGAAAAACATAGAGTGAAACAGAACGTGCTTATAGCGTGTATTGATGTACCCGTTAAAAAGATTTCTTTCCAGCCCTTGTGTTTTTCTTGGTTCCCAGCTGATGAAAGGCAAAACTCCAGCGCTAACAGTGAATCGATTGGTCCAGATTATTTCTCAGTTCCAGTGCAGAGGTGGGCAAAATGTCAGCGGGACGCCAGAAAACAGAGAGCAGTGTTTGAAGCGGGACCTCACCTATTTACTCTGTGGTCTTAGACTCTCCTTTTATATTTCCACATCAGCCTTTCTCTCCTCTAATCAATGCTCATTTAGCCGTTGTGTATCCAAATGCCATCTTAAATCGAATAATTGCTTTTTGCCCTTTTCATTCAAAGCTGTTTGCCTGTGGTCACCAAGGCTTCAATAGGCAATGAAAGCAACCGTGGTTTTGCAAAGAGGCAGCCAACGAGTTTCTGTTTCTTTACAACTCTCTGGGAGCCGTGGGGAAGATCGGTGCCGTAGGAGGCAAACAAGAGGAGAGGTGATGACAAACTCATGCAATTAGTTTTTCATGCAGCTCTTAAATCAAAGATCCAATTATTTGACTTTGCCATGACACATAGTCCCCTGCCTCAGCACCTGATTAGGTTCACCTCAGGATCCGGAGATAAACCAACACAGGGGCCCGTACGGAACCGAACATGCTGCGAAAAAAAATGTGAGAAATGAATTACCTAAACTGTTAGCGGCTAAGAAACGGGTTATTTCTTCCTCTGAAAATAATAGTAGTAATGAAGTAACTAATCAGGTTTCAGGATGTATTCTTTTTGTCGGATTTTTCTTTCCAAGAAATGTTTTTCTCTGAAGCTTTTGAGTGTGTGTAAGATGTAAGCAGTATCACACAGACCTGAATAACAGCATTTCCATTTCTTTTTTGGTCTACTTTTCCCAGAGGTGATGATTCCGTTCTCTTGAACACATGTTTGACTGAAAAAAAAAAACACATGGCAATTCTTGTTAATCATTTTCATGGCAAAAAAAGGTGCTGGGGTTTTCTAACAGAGTTCTGCAGGAGGGCTTAGGGGGTTCTGGGAAATTTGAGAGGAAAAATAGGTTTTTAGTACTGATAATATTTTAAGGTATTTTAACACGTTTACTGATATTTGATATGAAGGCTGCTGAAAGTCATGATATTAATCACAAATGTTTTATTCTATTCACATAATTATATTAAAAATAAAACTTTTAAGAATTGTTTTCGGTAATTGAAATTAAGTTGAAATAAAATGTATTAGAAATATTAGATTAAAATCTAATATTTAAAAAGTGAATAGAAATATTGCCTTGGCAAAACTGAAAAACAATTACTAAAACCAGAATAGAAATAAAATGTAAAAAATCACAAAAGCACATTCAATTACAAAAAAATACTTTAAAAAGTAACATTAACATATATATAATAATATATATATATATATATATTAGCTTTTATTTTACATCTTTGGTTTTATTTTAATATATTAATAGCAATGTCAAATCTTTTTTGAAAAAAAAAAAACAACTAAGATAAATAAATGCTGAAGAAGTACTGCTCACTGTTAACTAAGTTAGTTAATGTTAACTAATGAACCTTTTTGTAAAGTATTACTATTTCTTCTTTATACATGACATTATAGACAATATATTTTAGGATGGGGGGGTCAAAACAAACAGTAAGTTTGGACAAGCAGATGTTTTCTTATTCTTTCTCTTTCTGTCATGTTCATAGAGTCCAAGTAGACTTGACAATCGGGGCTGGGTGATAAAGTCAATTACGGTAAGGAGAATTTACTGTACGATAAGAGCCTGGCAGGTCTGCGCGGATAACATGCCCGTGTCTCTTCTCTAAAGATAATCCATCTGGTTATTGCTACAGAGAGCCATCCAAGCTGGCACGGCCGTTGTTTGGCTGAAGCTCCAAAAGGGATACTGTACAGTGTTTGTGTAGGGTTGTAAAAACATCCTCACAGTCCCACAGCCGTCCCGTCACTCGGTGTTGATAAGAAAATTTGTATTAAAGCCTCTTTTAATCTCGGATTTTGCACTGAACCCTTTGTGCCCCGTCGCACCTGTTCTCGGAATCAGGCAAAGCGTGTGGATGGCGGGGGTTGCAGCATTTGAACCCCCCGCTTGACCCCCCCCACTGCAACACCTGCTCCCACCAGACACAACTGTACCTCAGCCAATCTCCACGCCAAGTCTCCCGGCCTCATGAACCACCGGACCTCATGCGTGGCTGGCATGCCTCAAGCATGGCATCTGAATTCTCCATGCATTCCAGAATGGGATTATTCACCGAGGGCCGGCCAGTCTAGAATGGCATATGACATGACAGCTGGGTATGGCCTCGAGTCCAAGGGGCTTCCGTTTCTAATGCCCCATGTGAGAAGTGTGGGAAGGCTGAAGTGTCGTCATCGACTTTGATATTTTATAGATGTGAGGACAGCTTGTATGGATTCGTTTGGGGAGAAAGCATGCTTGGAGCTTGGTTTGGGATAAAACCGGGCAGCTGTTTTTGGCATTTAAAACTTTGAACTACTTTAATTGAGCCTGTGGGTTCAGACATTATGTCTGTTTTGATATCATCATGAAATTGCTGACCAAAATGTTTCTTGATGTTTGTTTTTTTGATCAGCGTAAACAGAGATGAGACAAAAAATACATCAAGATGCCAACTGAACATTATTAATTTTAACATACTGATGAAAA
The DNA here is from genome assembly GCA_036326025.1 of Chrosomus eos. Lineage (NCBI taxonomy): Eukaryota > Metazoa > Chordata > Actinopteri > Cypriniformes > Leuciscidae > Chrosomus > Chrosomus eos. The sequence goes on along the minus strand of CM070830.1, from coordinate 31,627,960 downwards.
GAATAACATTGCAAGATACCAGTAAAACATTACCAATGTTTTTAGAAAAATGTAGAAAGAAAGGATTCAAATAATGCAATACTACCACTTCGCTAATGGGGTTGTTATCTTTATAATGTATATTTGAATATAAATGTATTCATAATATAAATATAAAGTATAAAAAATATACATTTTGTGCAGTTTTTGCATTAGTGGTGGTGATTTTTCAGGCTACATCATTACATCAGTAGATGGCCCTTAAGAAAAAGAAGTATTCAAGTGTGCTTCCTTTAAACTAAAAATAAGAAGGTATAGTTTCAGTAAACTTGTTATGTACCTCTCAGAAATATACTTAAAATTAGACTTGAGTATGCTTGACTTGTACTCACAGAAAAGTCTAAGTATACACTCACCTAAAGGATTATTAGGAATACCTGTTCAATTTCTCATTTATGCAATTATCTAATCAACCAATCACATGGCAGTTGCTTCAATGCATTTAGGGGTGTGGTCCTGGTCAAGACAATCTCCTGAACTCCAAACTGAATGTCAGAATGGGAAAGAAAGGTGATTTAAGCAATTTTGAGCGTGGCATGGTTGTTGGTGCCAGACGAGCCTGTCTGAGTATTTCACAACCTGCTCAGTTACTGGGATTTTCACGCACAACCATTTCTAGGGTTTACAAAGAATGGTGTGAAAAGGGAAAAACATCCAGTATGCGGCAGTCCTGTGGGCGAAAAATGCCTTGTTGATGCTAGAGGTCAGAGGAGAATGGGCCGACTGATTCAAGCTGATAGAAGAGCAACTTTGACTGAAATAACCACTCGTTACAACCGACGTATGCAGCAAAGCATTTGTGAAGCCACAACACGCACAACCTTGAGGCGGATGGGCTACAACAGCAGAAGACCCCACCGGGTACCACTCATCTCCAATACAAATAGGAAAAAGAGGCTACAATTTGCAAGAGCTCACCAAAATTGGACAGTTGAAGACTGGAAAAATGTTGTCTGGTCTGATGAGTCTCGATTTCTGTTGAGACATTCAGATGGTAGAGTCAGAATTTGGCGTAAACAGAATGAGAACATGGATCCATCATGCCTTGTTACCACTGTGCAGGTGGTGGTGGTGGTGTAATGGTGTGGGGGATGTTTTCTTGGCACACTTTAGGCCCCTTAGTGCCACTTGGGCATCGTTTAAATGCCACGGCCTACCTGAGAATTGTTTCTGACCATGTCCATCCCTTTATGGCCACCATGTACCCATCCTTTGATGGCTACTTCCAGCAGGATAATGCACCATGTCACAAAGCTCGAATCATTTCAAATTGGTTTCTTGAACATGACAATGAGTTCACTGTACTAAAATGGCCCCCACAGTCACCAGATCTCAACCCAATAGAGCATCTTTGGGACGTGGTGGAACGGGAGCTTCGCGCCCTGGATGTGCATCCCACAAATCTCCATCAACTGCAAGATGCTATCCTATCAATATGGGCCAACATTTCTAAAGAATGCTTTCAGCACCTTGTTGAATCAATGCCACGTAGAATTAAGGCAGTTCTGAAGGCGAATTTGGGTCAAACACAGTATTAGTATGGTGTTCCTAATAATCCTTTAGGTGAGTGTATTTGGCCCAATTTTTTTATCGAGATATACTTAAGAATAATGAAAAATATAATATAATAAACAAGGGTTATGTTTACATTGAGAAGCCTATTAAATACTTTTTTCACGTTTACATACTGTCTTTTAAACTTACATTGTTACTGTTCGGTTCTGTTTTTCCCCCTCGTCGTAGTTTTTGTTGTTTGTTCTATTTTATTATTTAATAAAGAAATGAAACCCTAACCTGCATTTAAGTCCTCGCTCCTACCACTGTATCGTGACAATAAAGTATACTTAAGTTAAAATATACTTGAACTTAACTTACTCAATTAAATGAATAAAGTATACTTATTTTTTTGTAAGTGAAGTGACTATCTTTAGTAAGTGAGTGAGTCAATGAATCATTCAATCATTTTTGAATCATTTGTTTCAAAACACCAATTCATTCAGGAAGTGAAACAAATTAATATTTTCAAGTTTTCATTGAATCATGCACTCAATTTAAACACTGATAATGCAGTGACTCAGTATTAAATTATTGTTGATTCAATTGTTGTACAAAAGCAATATCACAATCATGTGAGATTAATGAGTAAAATTCATAACTTGTGTTGCCGTAACAAAGTGCTTCACACAATGCAATATCCTATAAAATCTCAAATTGTGGAAAATTAAATAATAAATAAACATGGGAAAAATAAATAGGCCTAAATAATTCAATATGTTTGAAAATTTGTTTAAACCTTGGTCTGTTTCTCATTGCCTGAAGACTGTAAGAGCTGTGATGAAACTTGCTCGACTATCTCTACCCTGCAGGCCTCGGCACTGCTTAATCATTTTTTTCCCGCCGAGCCCCGTGTCATCTTTCCCAAAAGGGAAGGAGAAAGAGAGGCAATAGGGAGCCAGAGGAGAGTAGGACATTTACTAAGTGGGAAGCACACTTTAATATAGAGTAATGTGGAAGCAGGGGGCTATTTGATGTTGGTTGCTGTTAATGTTTCCATTCAGAAATTTATGAAGCAGCATGCTTTTGGTTTGTGAATTTTAATTGAGAACAAGACTTTCATGCTCGTGTCTTCTGGTATATAAATCAGTGGCCATTAAATACTGTAATTTGTCCTATGATACTGGTTCTTTCTTGAAGACATTTGTCTGTGAGATGATGAAAAGAGGAGAATCATTTGAAACTAACAGCTAATTAATATGTTTTATGCAGTAAAAAATGACCAGTCAAAATTTAATTTATTAATGTAATAACTTTAGGCGGAGGTATTTGAAGCAACTCATCTTTTTCAGATGAGCTGTTGAAAAGCTGTACAGGGTGATATCTCTAAATTAGCATGTATTACAGCCATTCGTTTTATTTTTGTTTTTATTTTTAGATTTACATGTTCAAAGTTCAGTGAATCACAATAATCTTTTGTTTAAAATATCCAATTAGCTAAAGCTTGACTTATGGTAGCTTAAATATCAAAAGCAGGCAGCTCTATATATATTTATTCTCAGTATTTTTGTCTTGTTTTACCGTACATATATCTAAACATTCTTAAATTAATATACATTTACTTGAGAAACAAAATGATGTAAGATAATTAAGAGGCCATATTATGCCCCTATGCAAAGTCTTTATGTTGTTGTTTTTTTGGGTCTACTATAATAGGTTTTTAAAAAACACAATATTTTCACATATTGACATTTTTACAGTGCCTCTCTTCCCAGTCTGTCAGAAAATTATAGTAGCTATGGATGTGAAGCTCCTCCTACCAAAAAGAGCAATGTGCTCTGATTGGTCAGCTGGACCAGTGTGTTGTGATTGGTCAACCGCTTTGAGCGTGTTTCGGAAATGTCACCCTTACCATAACCGCGGGGTTCAACACACTGCTAATGCAACTCAATCAGGCCCGTGCTTTTTAGGCGTATGCCTTGGGCAGGAATTATTTAAATGAGGAATACTGTGAGCCATACATTCCCAGAGGAAAACTCAATAAAACAAACGGGGTGTTTCAGGGAGTTCAGAAACAGTGTGCACTGATATGGAGAATAACTCCTTTTGGGGTGACTTTGTACTTTGTACACACTAAAGAAAGTTAATAGTGTAAAAAAGCATCCTCTTTCAGTCTTGTTTTTTGAAAAAAAAAAAAATCTAAATTATGTGGGTTTATGGTTAAAACAAGGGAAAAAATCAATAGGGTAATCAAAAATAATCTTTTTTTCCCTTTGAATTAAGTTGAATACTGAAAAAAAAAATAATATATAATAAAAAAAATAATATATATATATATATATATATATATATTATATACATTCTTACCCCCAATATTTTTTTTTTTGTTTTCAATTACCAATAATTAATATCTTAATTCATTTTATTTCTAAAGTTAATGTATCTTGATTTAAGAATGTTTAGATATTTGTACCGGGAAAACCAGAAAATAAGTAGCTATAGTGTAGTGCTTTTTGGTTCTAATTGGCTTGTATCTCAATGCTGTGACCTCATTCATTCCCTTTAATGTAAAGTTGAAGTTGGAATTCAACAAAACGGCACTTAGAGACGGCCGTGATATCTCGTGTGTCAATCACTCCAGTTTTTCCGTATGTATTATTCGCGCAAACTAATTTTCAAATGTCACAGTGGGACTCAATCCCAGCAGACCCCCGCAGATTCTGATTTGGGAGCAGGGGCGGAGATGAATGGTTAATATGTGGAGAGCAAGACTGCTTTTATCTCCTTTGATTTAGACTTTTCTTTAATTCCTCCATGTATTTAATCTGCTGTTTGCTGGGCTCCAGCGAGCAGCGTTGAGGTGAGTCAGAGACTAATAAAGGTCTGGCATGGAGTCTGCCTGATGGAACATCCCTCTCATCTTGTTCCATCTGAGGAGCCTTTTATTTGTTTTGATCGGGAGCTTCCGGGCTTCTCCTCTCTGAAGCTTCCAAAATGTGTTTTTTTTGGAGTGCTCTGACAAAATGTGTATTGTTTCGCCTGCTTCTTTGAAATATCTCTCATTATTATGACATGGAACACTGGAACCTGCTTGCACCAGAAATGTTTGTTGTTAATCAAAGAAGAAATTGAGCAAGGATCTGTGTTCTGCCTTGTCATTCATATTCTTTACTACTATTAATCAAATTTACAGTTAAGAATTTTCTTAAGCTCTTAACTTTGCATGTATTTCATTTTCATTCATTTCATTTGAGAAAGTTATAAAAAGTTTGATTCATTTCAGTGGATCAGTTTTTTTGTTTTGTTTTTTACATTTATGTACGATAATATGGTTAATATAATTGGAAGTGGAAGTTAATTTTGGGGCAATTTTCTCTAGGAATTATAAGGGCACATTAAATATATCAAATGTGACAGTAAATACATTTATAATGTTACAAAAGTCTCTATAAATGCTGTTCTTTTGAACATTCTATTAGAATCCTTAAATAAACCACAAAAGAAATGAAGCAGCATAATGTTTTTAACATTGATATTAAATATTTATTGAGCAGCAAATCTGCATATTAGAATGATTTCTGAAGGATCATGTGACACTGAAGACTGGAGTAATAATAATGAAAATTCAGCCTTGCATCACAGAAATAAATTACATTATCAAAATTAATAGAAAACAGATTTCGGAATAAGATTGTTTTTACTGTATTTTGATCAAATATATCAAGTTGATCAAGTTTTTTACTTAATGTAAAACTCTCCGGCACAGCCATGATATTAGGGCAATTGTGAGTGGTTGGGGTCGGTAAGATTTCTTTAATGTTTTTAAATTTTTTTAAAATGTTATAAGAAACCCTGCTCACATGTGAGATTATTTCATATAATGTATCAGAATATGAGAAGGCTAAAAGCAGTGTTAGAAGGGAGGTGAAGTAAGCCGAGCAAGCCATATCTGATCACTAAAATTTGATTTATATTATTATTCTACCTGCTAAACTGGCTGAAAAACATGGGTTGCTTTTGGTCCATTTTGTAGTCTGAAAAAGCAGGGTTCCTGCTGCAGGGTATCTTGGTTATGGACAAGCTGAGCTATTGAAAAGATCTTTCAGGGCATTATTTGAAGCTGAAATGCAAATCCTGCACTGAAGAGAAGGCTCAGATAGATTTAGAAACTACTTCTTTCTCAAATCCTTCCTCAGATATTTCTACATGTTTGAATGATCAATTCTTCCAAATGTGCTCTTCTCTTCTCCACAGTTTTGCAGTTTAGCAAAAGAGATTCAATTACCTAGTTGGGCATAATAATGCTGTCTGGGCATTGTCGGACATGTCAAACTGTATTTTTGTTTTAGGATTTACATGGACCGTAAGGAACAGTGGTATAGAGATCAATCCTGTCATGTTCCTTCTCAAAAGTGTTACTAGTTCTGTTTTTGAAATTGAATGTAAGATGGTGGATTGAAAGAGACAGCTTTGAAAGTTTTGATCTTTTCCCCATTTCATGTTCCTCTCTCATATGAGCTCTTTACACCTCCCATGTTCAGATGAAACAACTTGTTTGGATTTATCCTCTGTTCTCCCATTTTCTAGCACATTAAAAATGTGCCATTTTGATAAATAAGTTGCGTATATATAGGTGAAATAAAGGTTTGTCTAAAGCACTGAATCATTTTGAAAAAATAAAAAGAATCTGATGCTTTAATGGACTGTCATATGCTAGATACCTAAAGACAATTCTTTGGAGATTCAGCATATATTGACTTAAAGATCAAGCATATGACAGTCCATTAAAGCATCACATTATTTTTATTTTAGATATCTTCTACCATGACAACTCTCATGATTTTTAGCATGCTCGGTTATGTTTTTGGTCTTGGCTGAATAGATCTGTTATGCTTTAGATTATTTTCTTGTAGATTATTCCTGCTGCTGCAGAGAAAGTACTTGCTACTGTCAGTGCATACACCGATACACTGATGTGAGGATAAGACATACTGCTGCTCCATACACATATAGCATTTATATAATGACCCGTGGCAGATATATACAGGTGGAGCTGGGGAGGGTGAAGGGTTTCAGACGAACTCCCAGCTTGTGCCATGCATTAATGATGTAAAAGTCATCAGGTTACATTAAGGACACATCAGGCAGCGCCATCTAAAGCATTTATATATTATTATTATTGTTATAACTCTAATATATAGATACAGTAATAGTTTGACATTTAATCCCAGGTCTTCTTGTACACTAAAGAAACTATATAAGTAAAGTAATACCTCTTACTGAGCTACTGACTTATTAAAAAGTGTTTTTCTCTCTTTGCTCCTGTCTTATTTCTAGTACCAAGTGACAGAGTGTCATGGTCCCTCTTTCCTCTGACTTTTGTCTTTTTAGGAAGTCATGTTGGTCTCTCTGATTGCTTTCCCCCCTCTCTCTGCTCTATCCCCACTTTCTAGTCTTTCTTTCCTCCATCAGTTGTTTGATCTTTCCTGCATCCATATTGCAGTTATGGTGCTTGTCTCCCACCAACAAGGCTCAAAGCGTTGCGGAGTGCCTTTTACATTGATCCAGGGCCCACGCGTCTCCCTCCAACCATATCGATCTCAGACACCGGACAGAGATTCTCCACTCTCCTCGAAGGAGAGATGGAAAAACTGAGTAACGCCTCCTGAGCCGATTCTCAGGAGAGAAATTAGTGGGAGACGGGGGTGTGTGTTTACGTTTGTACGTTTATGCAGGTTTGGCGTTATCTCACTTTTCATTTTCATTCTGCAAAAAACACCTTTCACACATAAGTCATTCAAGTTTGTGTTGATGCAAAGTGTGCCTTTAGCGAGTCTCATGAAAAACTGTTTTCCCTTCACTTTTGCTTGGCTTGCAAGCCCCTAACTAGGATGGATCTTACTTGTGTAATGCCGAAAAGTGTTATTCTTCATCTTCCTTCTGTCTCTCTCTTTCTTTTTCTCTTCCTTTATCTGAACGTAACTGGTGTGTAGGAGCTTGTTTGGTCCCTTCCGGCTTTTGGCTCTGAGTTCTCTGCTGCTGTATTAGTGGAGTGAGAACGGCTTTCATGTTCTGCTCAGTGTGGCTAACAGAAAGCACACAAGATTTTGTCCTTTTACGATTCCCCTTGCGACACAAACAAGTCACACACAGCGATATTCAAAGTAAACCCCGTCTAAATGGTTGCCTGAAGTCTTCACTGGCTCAAGAGTTTTTGACAGACCAGTGGCTTTCTTCAGCACTGCTGGAGAGTAAATGGTTTGGGATGAGAGAGATTAGCCTAGCATGAATCGCTCAGAAGCACCTGTTTAGTAAAAAAAAAAAAAAAAAGGAAAAAAGCTATCACATTTTGAAGATTTTTTTGAATAATTAACACAGGAGGAAAAAGTCAGCAGTGATCAGACCAAAGGAGGCTTTTCGGACTCTTTCACTTAGATAAGAATAAAAATGATTATTTTAAGTCATTATTTACTCACCTTCTTGTCATTTCAAACCTGTATAAATTTGTTCCGTGGAACACAAAATAATATAATTTTTTTTAAATGACAGCATTTTTTTTGTCTGTATCCAACACAGTGAAAATGAATGGGGTCCAATGTTATTTGAATTCCAGCAAAACAATATATATATACTTTAGATTAGGATGCAGTTCTAGGATATTGGATGTTTAGGATGTGTACTTATAAACTACATAGTAATCCCTTATTCTACATGGTCATATTATCCCTTAATCCTACCCAATACAAACAACCTTACTAACTAATAGTACGCAGTAATAAGAGTGATTAAGCCAAAAGTCATAGTTAATAGTGAAAATTGGTCCCTAATCTAAAGTGTGACCTGCTGTTTTCACATTTCACATTTATTCTAATTTTAGGGACATTTTCAAAACCATGGTCTATATTGGTCCCTGATGCTATATTGCAAATCTTTTGAAGCTTCTGATAGTTTTGCATGTGTAACAGTCTTAAATGTATTCTGTGCATCTGTATAATCTCACTCACATATCTCATTTTAATGCATTCATTAAACAAACTTACCCAATTGTATATACACTTGAAATGTAGCGCCTATATGATGATTTGGTGATTTTGTTGTCCTTTTGTGAGCCTGTTATCACTGCAAAATGTAATTACAATAGCAAATGGACAGTCGACTAAACATCATCTTATCTAATCCACCTAAACAGAAAAAGCATACAGGTTTCAAATTACATGAGGATGAGTAGATGATGGCAGACATGTTGTTTGTTGGCAGACATTTTATTATGTTTATTCCCTTTAAGAGAGGTCAGTTATGGCTGAACATCATGGAAATCCCTGTTTTGTACAATAGACCTGTTCTCTCCTCCTGCTGTCGGCACCTCAGGAACAGGCAGCGCTAGCAGAGTTCATGGAGAAAAAGTCATTTGGCTGCTGCGTGGCCCAGGCCTTTTGCTCATTCCCAATGCCTCCGAGCGATGGGAGATGCTCCGGCAGCCATGCGAGACAGCTCACGCTGCAGGACAGAGGAGAAAAGACAAGGAAAATGTGATAGAGAGATATGAAAGACAGACACAGGCATAGAAAAGAGAGAGCGCGTGATATCCCTGTCACCTTGTCATTCTTTTCCATCTTCCCTTATTTTTGCTTATGTGATTCCAGTTTTAGCTGTTGGCTGGGATTTGGAGGCCCAGATGTCTGCCAGATCTGCATGCCTGGAGAGACAGGAAGTGATGTCACAGCATCTGTCTGTCAAAGTTGCACAAACGTATAGAGACGAGATGTCAGTTAGCCTCGGCAAAACATAGTCACTATTAACAAATATGTTTTGATACATCATTAGATTATATTCTACATGCATCTGAATTTAATCAGAATTGGAGTTAAAAATCACATTTGTTCTTGCAGAAATTTGACTTGGTGGTTTGCTAATAGCATAATACAACATAATCTACACTACTGTTCAAAAGTTTGGGGTCAGTAAGATTTTTTTTCATAAGAAGTCTCTTATGTTCACCAATGCTGCATGCATTTGATAAAAGAAAATTGGTAAAAACTGTAATGTTGTAAAATAATATTTCAATTTAAAATAATATTATAATATATTTTAAAATATATTACAAAGGTGAATTTTCAGCATCATTACTCGAGTCTTCAGGCACATGACCCTTCAGAAATCATTCTAATATGCTGATTTGATGCTCAATAAATGTTTATTATTATTATTAATGTTGAAAACAGTTGGGCTGCATTTTTTTCAGGATTCTTGATTATTAGATATTGTTACTATAAGTATTACTTTTGATCATACGTTTGAGCTGAATAAAAGTATTAATTTCTTTTTTTTTTTTTAAACTAAACCCAAACTTTTGAATGGTAGTGATGTTGTAAAGTTATACCAATACTAATTTCTAGATGTTAACATTGTTAAATAAAAAAGTCCACATGAAAAGGTTTTTACACTCAACTCTTTAATGTGACATTTATGACTTAAACAGGATATTCAACAAGAAAAAAAAAAGTAGGGTGGGACTTAATGGTATTCATCTGGCTTTGATTGGATGGTGAAAAGTGGGCGTTGCACACCAGCATGGAGGCAGACCTGAGCTTGCAATGGGTGTTAGAGAGGATGATGTTGTCCCAGGAATCAAGCCACGTTTATTTGAGCCTCTACCTGCTGGGAACCGAGATGGTGATATGGATGTTCTCAACGTATACCAATGGTAACAGTCAGATCTATTATTATTTCCTATTATTTTATTATTTTATTTGTACTGCATTAATGTTAACCAGCATTAAATCACTGTGATAACTATTGATAGGGTTTTATAAAGTATTACCTTCATCAGTAGTATAATACACCAGCTAAATATAACTGTTTAATGCTTAAAGCAAGTCATTTGTTGTTTTCCCTCAAAATGTGTTGACCATTTGACTCTGTGGTTCCATCAAAACATTGTTTGAACATCCCAACCAGCACCGCACAACGGCGATGGCTCAACCAATATATTTTTGGATAACCAATGGCAGATGTTGGAGTGTTCAAGAAACCTGTTTGCTACTTTTGCAATTCCGTTTGGTGACACTGGTGGTGCCAAAATTACACTTCAATTTTAAAGTGATTGTATTACAGTCTAGATGCCCATTAGTTGTTCAAAGGTGAACAAGTTGGCACATTAGTGCATACGCTTTGATGAAAGATTATGAAGAATAACATAGTTTGGAATAACATTCACTGCTGTGCACTGTTGAACCATGAATGTGTGTTAAGTAAATACGACCAATTTAATGTGTATGAATATGTCCCCAGATCATGAAAAGCATTTGTTATTTGGTAACATAGTTGTGCCTGCTCTCCATGACAGGAGGTGCTCATGCTTTCCTTGTGCTTAGAGTGTTCTTTTATGTTCAGTTGTGTACCTTCTCGGAAATCAGCCGGGTGAATGCACAATCAAAGCATGTCTCTCGCTGCCCACATACCCAGGACATGCCTCTGGGCGTATGGGGGCAGGTTACTCAGGGCTGAGCTGTCAAGTCGACTCAAGCAGGCAGGTGGAGGGCCGACTGCGTGGTCCGGATCAGGCTTTTAGGAACCCTAATGGCCACAGCAAGCATAATGGCTTTTATTGTCTGGAGGTTGTCCCACAGAGACATCACCCCGACCAGCCTCTACCGTTCCTTTTATTTACAACAATCCCTTCTCTGGCTGAGTCAGGGAGTGGGCGGCTTTCATCATCCGAGTTTTCAATTGCCTGCCTTGTCGACACTGATATTTGTCTTTCCAAGGTCTGTTCTGTCGTCTAATTCTTTCTTCCATTTGTATAATTTGGTCATCTTTATTGAGAATAACTCCAAGGGATGTTGTGGTCATAGAATCCTTGAAGACGTTTGAGGCACAGTGTAGGTAAACATCTACATTTATCTCAAAGTGTTTTTGAAGGTGTCACCTGTTGGCATGATATTTTCCTGAAAAAGTAACCTCATTGATTTCCTTCAGGAAACTAGACCTTGGTGTAATTCTCTCTATAGATTTGGATTGATTGGATGGGAGAACATCCATCTAAAGGATTCCCCGGCTGTAAACATAAGGGTGAAGGACTGATTCGATTAGACCTGTGGCTTCTGTGGGTTATCTTGGACCTTGAAGCACGTCAAGGCTTAATTTTTTTCTGTTGCAACACGTTGAAAGAGTAACTAGATCCATTCAATGCTCAGAAGAGTTCGAGTGCTGAAAAGATAATGTTAACGAGTAGGGCTGTAAGGAATATCTGATCTTCTCTTGAAGAATATGTGTTGTGCGCTCTATCATTTTGAGTCTTGAACTTTGTGATTATACACTCTCAGAAAAGAAATTGTACTAAAGCTGTCACTTGGATGGTACCCTTTAAAAAGATTCTAATATGTATAATTTAGGTCCATTCAGTATCCACTCTTTCTTCATTCGATATCCACTCTTTAGGTACAAAGGTATACCTTTTGAAAAGGTACCATCCCAGTGACAGCTTTTGTACCTTGTTTAAGTGTAAGCAAAATATCTTTTATGTGGGTTATTTTTGATCAACTAAAGTCAAATAGTCAATTTTAATTCAAATGTGATGCTTTTTAATCCGTAGCTGCCTCAATGTAAACTGATGTGAACTGATTGTCTTAGAGTGCAACTTCATAAATATACAGTATATTTCTCTTATGTAACTCAATCAGTGTCAACCAAGGAAAGACATCGTTAAAACACCCCGTGAACAACATGGAGAGGAGCATATTACTACAATCATTCAAAATATGTGCTATATTTTATATGCATTTTTTATATTTAACCTGTTATTGATGTCTTAATTATTTTGTATTTTGTAAACTTCCTTTAAGAAGTTTGGAGGTGGTAAGATGTTTTAATGTTTTTGATAAAGTCCCTTACACTTACCAAGACTGCATCTATTTGATCAAAAATAAAGTAAAAACAGTCATATTGTTATACATATTATTATAATTTAAAATAACTGTTTTCTAGTTCATAATAAATACATTTATTCCATAATTTTCAGCATTGTTACTCTTCAGTGTCAAATAATCCTTCAGAAATTATTCTAATATGCTGATTTGGTACTTAAGAAACATTTCTTACTATTATCAATTATCCTATTATTATCTTATTAGGATTCTTTGATGAATAGAATAGCAATTATATAAAATAGAAGTTTTTATGTATCTTTATACGTCTTTACTGTCACTTTTGATCCGTTCACACCCATCCACAAAAAAAAGTCAGAATATTGTATAGGATCTTTTGCTGAACATGTTTTTTTTTTTTTTTATGACAGCCACTTTGATTATAACTCAACTTGGAAACACAATAATTATATATCATTATAAAGCTGAAGCCTTCATTCAGCACATACCGTAAAACTCCAAATGTGTTTCTGGGTCAAAACGCCTCAAAGTGATGGAGCAGGTCACATTTGCAATTCTATTTGTCAAGTAGTTGGTCAAACTGCTTCAAAACATGGTGAATAAACATATTCCCACAAATCCGTCATTGAATAGAAATATTACTCAAACAGCATCGAATAACATCGACCATCTCTCAGCTCACCAGAAAGGAAACTGTCATCACAAAAAAACCTTTAAGGTGAGCATTCCGACCTGATGGACTGGCACACATAGAACTCTCCATTTATAAAGAGTCGCACTGACCCCAATCACTGGCTCTTCTCCTTAAACCAGAACCATCTTAAACTTCCAGAGCCCCTTCCTTTAGAGACTCTTCCTCCCTGGACTCAGAAAGCCAAGTCTTTTCGACAGCCATTAGCGAGTATTCAGCGGAGGGTACGGGGAAGGGAAGATCCGTTGAGAAGTCTGAGAGTGTTGCTTATTTTGCCTTCTGGAATAGCAGACCGCGGACCTGGAGACCACGAGGGAGCCCATAGACGCTCGTTGCCTGCTCCTTTTGTTTCATAAAACAACAAAGCGCTATTTTCAGGACCCCGAATCCACTGCGGATCGCAGAGATGGGAAAGAGAGAAACTGATGTGCCATTAAGAAGCTTTATTACTTTTTTATCAGTAGCAGGAGGATAAGCCCGTGGTTTGAGAGTAGACCCAGTGGGGAAGGGAATTTAGAGAGAGAGGGAGAGAAAGAAGTGGGATGGGTAGGGGTCAAATCCCAGCAGCACATCAGGGCCTCTCTATCTCAGAGGGGGACGCCGTACTCGCGTACTCGCATACTCGCGGCGGGGAGACTCAACAACTGGATTTTACGGGATAAGATCTCTTCATCTATCATTCTGACATGCCATCAACATTTTTCCCACTCCATTTTTCTTTACATCAATCATTTTATATGCCAGTAACAATAGAGGCAACTGTGGAAATGGTGCATTTGATTGGTTATAGCTTCATAGATTTATACAGCTCAGTATCTGAAAGAGTGTAGCGGCAACTTGTCCTGGGATGTTTTTTTATCTGATCCGTATTTGTTTGTTTGGTCCCCTCATTTATTTTATTCTAATCTGTTATTACACGTACAGTGGACTGCAGCTTCAAATCACCATATCTGACTCTAGCTAAATATGTTTTCTTCTATAAATACGCCAGGGATTAAGATCCATCATAAAGCCCACGGCTAGATTTTCTAGGTTGCACGATACTTGTTTGTCAGCTGGTGACATGTCGAATAGTGGCACTTGTAAAGTACATAATTGTGGTGTGAAAATCTGTGTGACAGGCAGGAAAATTAAAGACAGCGGGTTTGTCTAGTCAACATTATCCAGTGATTGATAAGGAATAGAGCACAAGAGTTTATGTGATTTTTAACAATAACTTTTTAATGTTTGTAATGCTGTGAATTATCTCAGAGGTGATTTATATATATAATCTGTTGGAGTTGTGCTAGTAACTCCCACAGTAAGCAGGTGGTAAACAGAATGTTAATGTACACTTTTTGGAGTAGTTATGACAGCAGTTATTCAGCAAATGATAGTGACGTGCATTTTTCCCTGTATGCCAAATCACGGTAGTTTGCTAGCACTCAGAAACGATCTGAAATATTAAAAATTGGGCTGTGCAAAGTGCTTTCAGTACAGATTTAAGGCCATTCACGATGTTACCTTGCATATTTCCTTGATTAATTCTAAAACACTCTCTAGTGGTCAAACCTGAATGTGTTTAGCATGTGAATCAAATGTATGTTGTGTTTATTTAAACAATTGGTAGAATAGAATAAAAAAATATATATATTTTGCATTTGCACTTCCTCTTTGAGATGCACTATCCTCATTAAAATCAATGCATTGCACTTATTTTTAGGCAATGTAATAACACCGTCATGTCAATTAGCACGTTTATTTTATTGTCTGTCTGCAAGAATTAACTTTCAGATGTTTGATGCATTGCCTTCTGTTATTATGAATCATGTACATTTATACTGCCTCGGTGCATTAAGTCTGTGACATACTGTTTATATACATTTTTGCCATCTCTGAGCATTACGTCTGTAATATATGCGCTTTTGTTTTAATTCAACCTCTCCATCCCCAGCACAAAAGCAAAGTTTCTGCACATTAGACAAACTTTATACTTCATATATCGGAGTGAATTCAGGTTGATTGGGACACTTTTTGCCATTGAGATAACTAGGATAAAGTTTCCTATTGGTGTTCAAAAGTGTGGAGTTGGTAATATTTTTTAATGTTTTTGAAAGAAGTATCTTATGCTCACCAAGGCTGCCTTTATTTGATCAAAAATACAGTAATATTATGAAATATTATTACAATTTAAAATAACTGTTTTCTATTTGAATATATTTTCAAATGTAATTTATTTCTTTGATGGTATAACTCTGAATTTACAGCATCATTACACCAGTTGTAAGTGACACATGATCATTTAGAAGTCATTCTAATATGCTGATTTGGTCTTCAAGACTATTTCTTACTATTAATATCCCAATTGAAAACAGTTGTGCTGCTTAATATTTTTGTGGAAACTTTTTTTTGTAATAATATAAAAGTCTTTACTGTCACTTTTTAACACTTTTTTAACACATTTGAATTTTCATCCATAAACATTATTAGATCCTTCGGCATGACTACAAGTTCCATAATTCCGCGTATGCGTCATCAACCTATGCCTTTCTTATTGTTAGAGGTTTTCCCCTAGCGGGCGAAAAAATTACATAGTGTAGCTTTAATGTTTAATATAATTGGTTTTGTTATGTGACAAATTAAGTTTTAGGTACAAATGTTCCATGTAGTCTCTTAATAAACGAGTCAATAAAGATTGTATGTTAAATAAATAATTAGACATCAATTAGACAAGAATACTGTTGTTTGCTTGAAGTGTCACGTCAGCTACCCACATACTTTTTCATGTTTAAATGTGTTGTCTTCAAATTTTCTTCTCGTCCTCTTTTATTTATATCAGTAGCTCTGTCCATCAAACACACAATTTGTACCATACAGTAGGCCTATATGCTACTAAACTGTAGTAATATTTATGATAATAATGTTTGCTGGAAGTCAGTGTACAGTATGACAATCAAAGTGAGGCCTAGAGTCAGGCGCACTTACTGCTCTCTTCTCCTTTCATTAATAATGATTTTTAATTAGTTATCTTTCTTCAACAAGTTAAAACATTTAGCACAATAAAGAAGAAAGTCTAAAATAGCCTCTGGCATCTCTTGTTTTCCTTTACCCTGCGTTTAAAAAGAACTAATCGTTGCTGAAATCCCTACAGGCTGTGTTTGCATAAGGTTAAGATGCTAAAAGTTCCTCAGGGCCTTTTTTTCTGAAATCGGTTGCATATTCATGGCATCTTGGGGAGGAATTAGATGAATAAATACTTGCTTAGTTTTGCTTTTGCTTGAAATCTGCTCTCTCTGATTCACCTTTGATCACACAACAAAGCGGGGCAGAAGTTGCCCCCTCTGAAGCACTGTGGGCAGAGACAATGTTTAATCTCTCTTTCATTTTCTCGCTCGTTCTTTCCGCTTGGAAAATACGGGGCCAGGCTCTTGCCGTCCCAGTGCGTCCATCTAGTGTTTATTTCAAGGCAATAAAAAGTAAGAGACTTCTTGCTAGGCCTGCTCCACTTCCAGCTGCTGACACGCAGCCCTAAATAGACACAGCGGCCCATCCTGCCGGTTGCATATTGATGTTTGGATTTAGTAGTGATGTGGGACACACCAGCGTTGAGGATGAATGGACTGATCGCCTTTTTTGGTGCACGGTAAAAATGTTTTAGATTAGGGGATTCATTATGTATACCATATCAGGTATTAGTCCATATTAGAATTTTTTTTTTTTTTTTGGCAGATATTGGATACTTAATTGTGCTTGCTAATTTTCACTACTTTTATATTTAGATTCTCATTGCCATCATCAGCCGCTCACTTAAAACTATTAATAATTTAAGCATTTTAAAAGTAATATTTAGCAAATTCAAAATTAATGTAAATTTTCTATATTATACACTATAATGTTGTGATGCCAAAATTTTGAAGAATTCTGAAAAATGAAAAGAAAATGGATTACAGTTTCCACACAAAAAAAACCCATTACAACATTGAGAATAATAAGAAATGTTACTTGAGCAGCAAAATAGCATATTAGAATGATTTCTGAAGGATCATGTGACTGAAGAGGAGAAATGGCACATAAGATAACATTTTGCTTAATTTTTTAAGTAAAAAATATTTTTAAATAGAAATGCAGCCTTGGCGAGTATAAAATACTTCTTTCTAAAACATAACAAATCTTACGGACACCAAAGTACTTAATGCATTAAGCATTATATAATATGTGTGTTTATTTGTATATATATTAATGTTAATTTATATATTATAAACAGTTTGCCTGTTTGCCATTGGTCAGGCAAACATATAGCCCCGCCCTAAACTCACGCCACTGGTTAAGCCACTGTCGGGCAGGATTGGACAAACAGAACCATGTTTTGAGAGCACTCTTCAGGAATTTGACCTTCATGGCTTGTTGTCTCTGCTTGTTATGCTTTTTATGGAGATAAGAAAACATATTCATATATTGAATGATTTCATGACACACATCACATTTAAACATCCCATTAGTTTTGTGTGCAGTGTTTGCTGGAGTTTGTGATGCTTGAAGCCTTGACACCCGACATGAGGTGCTCTCTCGAGAGTAAGAGTGTTCTCCGACAGAGCATGCACAAGCACCACAAACCAGCTAACGAGTGAGTCTTGTTTCAAGACAAGACAATACAAAAAAAAAAAAAAAAAAAAAAATTCAAGAAGTCAGTTGTGTTTGTAATGTACGGGTAAGAACCAATTACTATTTTTCTTGTTTCTGTCACCGTCCCGCTACCGGGACGCCTAAGTTTACTTCATATTACAATTCAATCCTAATCTAATCATGACAAACTATATCGTTCGAAAGGCTTAAGACTCCTAAATAGATATTTTAGCACTGTTTTTTGTTACAAATTGGTACAGTAATACATGAATGTATGACAAGAGTGCACCTCAAAAAATCTGCATCATAACAGGAGTACTGACCTTTGTCACAAAATTTTGACGCACACACTTTGGTTCCCCTTCAGTCGCTCACGTTCGACGTGACGTCGACGTGACGACGCTAGGGGATCACTTCAGGGAGCCCTATCAACTTCGAGTATCTAAAGAACAAGCCAATGAACGTTGGCGTGCGTGAAACGCGTCACGCGCCCCGCCCCGCAGCGCGGGTATAAACAGGAAGCGGACGCCGCACTCATTGTCTTTCGCTTCGGAGCCGAGCTTTGTTTGACTCTGAGACTCTACAGACTGCTGAACGTTGTTTCTGTCAACAACTAGAGGGAGAAGAAGAACTCTGCTGCAGTGCTGGTGTGACGGCGCGATCAGTGGTGGCCGCGAGCATTTTATCACAACTGCCGTTTTCACGGCACTGTTTATGTGTGTGTGTGTGTCGGTCTCGTGGGCGTTCCTCATCTGAGAGTGTACCCGATTACACCGCGGCTACCCCTGGGTGCTTCAGCACTAAAGAGTCTATTTTCTTTCCTCTGTTTGTTATTTTTACTAAAAGAGCAACACAAGCGTGACCCTGCGTCCTTTTCAGGATGTCATTCCGCTTGTGCGTTTCTGGATGCGGTCGTTCCCTGGCGCCAGCAGATGGCCACAAGAGTTGCCTCTCGTGTTTGGGCATTCAACACGCTGAGGCAGCTTTTGTGAATAGTTCATGTTCCCATTGCGGGAATATGACTATGGCAGCGCTTAGATCGAGACTTGCTTACCTCACGGGAGGTGCAGTCCCCTCGCCTATGCCCCGATCTAGCGCTTATTCTGCCCTGCAGAATAAGCCTACTTCGGCGCATGACCAGGGTGATCTGAGGATTACCGTGAGGGCTTCCCCGTCGAGGCAATCTCCGCGGGCCCCTCACGCCTCTCATGCGCTGTTGCCATCCGCGCCCCTTTGCGATCGACTCGGTCCTTCTCCTGAACGGCCGGTCGTTTCCTTTGGGGCGCCAGCTGACGATCAGATGTCGATCGCAGCATCGGAGGGGGAGCTTCACTCCTCTGGAGATGACGACTCGGCTGCGTTGCCCCCGTCTGGGTGTGTAGCGTTGTCCGAGCCGGATCCAGAGTGGGCGGCTATGCTTTCCCGGGCCGCCGAGAAGGTCGGGCTTGTGTGGAATCCTCCGCCACGTCCCGAACCTTCTCGGTTGGACGATTGGTTTCTCGGGGCGGGCCGTGCTGGTTCTCAGTGCGCCGCCCCGGTACCTTTCTTTCCGGAGGTGCATGAGGAGCTCTCTAGGACGTGGAAGGCACCGTATAGTGCCCGAATCCGTTCTAGTAGCTCCTCCCCCCTCGCCACCCTCGACGGCGGGGCAGCTAAGGGGTATGTGGATATCCCCCCGGTGGAGCGGGCTGTCGCGATGCAACTGTGTCCGGCGTCCGCCTCCTCCTGGCGGGGTAATCCGCGCCTCCCGTCCAAGGCCTGTAAGTTTTCGTCCGGTCTCACGGCGAAGGCTTATAAGGCCTGTGGACAGGCTGCTTCCGCCCTCCATGCCATGGCGCTCTTGCAGGTCCACCAGGCCCAGGCGCTCACGGACATGAACGAGGGTGGTTCTGACCCAGAGCTCCTCCGGGAGCTCCGCGTGGCTACTGACCTCGCCCTCCGGGCGACGAAGGAAACCGCACGTTCCGTTGGTCAGGCGATGTCCACCTTGGTGGTCCAGGAGCGCCACCTTTGGCTCAACCTGGCGGACATGAGGGACACCGATAAATATCGGTTCCTGGATGCCCCTCTCTCCCAGGTTGGGTTATTCGGCGATGCGGTCGAGAGCTTCGCCCAACAGTTCTCGGCCGCCCAGAAGCAGACGGAGGCTATCCGACACATCCTGCCCCGGCGGACCCCCGCTGCTTCCTCCCGTCCGCCGGCCGCAGACCCTCCGTCTGCTCGTCGCCGAGGCCGTCCTCCTGCGGCGTCCTCCGCTCCCGCTAAGCCTCAGCAGCAGCAGCCACCATCCAGGCCTCAGCGTGGAGCAAGCCGCAGGAAGTCGGCCACGCCCGTCCAGGCCGCTACCAAACCAGGTGGTAAGCGCAGGTGCAAACGACCCTGAGACGGGCGACCCAGAGGTGGATCGAGTTGCTCTCCAGGAGACGGTGAAGGCACCGCTCCTTCCCCCGGTGGAGGGCCGGGTGGAGAATCCTTTGTTTCTTTTTGTTCCTTTTCCGCCACTGCCTTCAGTGGTACCCACTTATTCAATAAAAGAGCAATTTCTGAAACCTCTGGGTCCCAAGAGAGCGCGCTTGACGGTCGACGACGCTATGCCTTGTCACCCTCGAGCCCCTCTCTCATCGCCAGCGAGCAGCAGTGGCTGTGTTCCGGACGCTCCGCCGCCTCCACACACTCACTCTGCCCTTCGACGGAAGCAGGTACGTGTTGCACCACACATTCAGACCCCACTCCGGGCCGCTGTGCCGCCCGAGTCGGGTCCCTGCATTCCGCCGCGCTGCCCCACCCCGGGTACGTCTGTGGTGCCGTTGATTCCGCTTACGCGGTGTCTGGGAGCCTGGCTAGCGCTTCCCAGCCCGTCTCGCTGGCTCATCCGTACTGTCAGACTCGGCTATGCGATTCAGTTCGCCCGGCGCCCCCCTGCATTCAGGGGCATTCTGTTTACCCGCGTTCCGCCGGACAGTGCCCCTGTGCTCAGGGCAGAGATCGCAGTCCTACTGGCGAAGGACGCGATCGAGCCGGTCCCTCCAGCCGATATGAAGACCGGCTTCTACAGCCCGTACTTCATTGTACCCAAGAAAGGCGGTGGGTTACGGCCAATCTTGGATCTGCGTGTCTTGAACCGGTCCCTTCACAAGCTGCCGTTCAAGATGCTTACGCAGAAACGCATTTTCAAGTGCATCCGTCCCCAAGATTGGTTTGCAGCGATCGACCTGAAGGACGCGTACTTTCATGTCTCGATTCTCCCTCGACACAGACCGTTTCTTCGCTTTGCGTTCGAGGGTCAGGCATATCAGTACAAGGTCTTACCCTTCGGGCTGGCCCTGTCGCCCCGTGTCTTCACGAAAGTCGCGGAGGCGGCCATTGCTCCCATGTGCGAGCGTGGTGTTCGCATTCTCAACTACATCGACGACTGGCTTATTCTCGCCCAGTCGAGAGAGCAGTTGTGCGAACACAGGGACATGGTGCTCAGTCACCTCAGCCACCTAGGGCTTCGGGTCAACTGGGAAAAGAGCAAACTCACCCCCGGGCAGAGGATCTCTTTTCTCGGTATGGAGTTGGACTCGATCAACATGACAGCGCGCCTCACCGAGGCCCGCGTCCAGTCAGTGTTGAACTGCGTGAGCACGCTCAACCGCAGAACAGCGGCTCCACTGAAACTGTTTCAGAGGCTCCTGGGGCATATGGCATCTGCAGCCGCGGTAACGCCGCTCGGATTGCTTCATATGAGACCGCTCCAACACTGGCTCCACGATCGAGTCCCGAGATGGGCGTGGCAGAGCGGCTCGTGCCGGGTCCAAGTGACTCCGCACTGTCGCCAAACTCTCAGCTTGTGGTCAGACCCTTCGTTCCTGCGGGCAGGTGTTCCCCTAGAACAAGTGTCCAGGCACTCTGTGGTCACCACGGATGCCTCTGCCACCGGCTGGGGGGCCACGTACAACGGGCATGCAGCTTCAGGTCTGTGGACGGGGCCTCAACTGCATTGGCACATCAATTGCCTCGAGTTGTTAGCAGTACATCTTGCATTGGGCCGCTTCAAAACGCCGCTTCGTGGCAAGCATGTACTGGTCCGTACGGACAGCACTGCGACCGTTGCGTACATCAACCGTCAGGGTGGTCTACGCTCCCGCCGCATG
Organism: Chrosomus eos; assembly: GCA_036326025.1. Lineage (NCBI taxonomy): Eukaryota > Metazoa > Chordata > Actinopteri > Cypriniformes > Leuciscidae > Chrosomus > Chrosomus eos. The sequence goes on along the minus strand of CM070830.1, from coordinate 31,606,112 downwards.
TCACAACTCGCCCGCCATCTCCTCCTTTGGAGTCAGAAGCATCTGAGGTCGCTTCGTGCCATTTATATTCCCGGCCTGCTCAACTGTGCAGCCGACGAGCTCTCACGGCAGCAGGTGCTACCGGGAGAATGGCGACTCCATCCCCAGGTGGTCCAGCTGATTTTCAGGCGCTTCGGGACCGCACAGGTAGATCTGTTTGCCGCCCCGGACACGTCTCACTGCCAGTTGTTCTACTCCCTGACCGAGGGGACCCTCGGCACGGATGCCCTGGCACACAGCTGGCCCCCGGGCCTACGCAAGTATGCGTTTCCCCAGTGAGCCTTCTTGCACAGACTTTGTGCAAAGTCAGGGAGGACGAGGAGCAGGTCTTGTTAGTTGCACCGTATTGGCCCAACCGGACCTGGTTCCCCGAACTTGTGCTCCTCGCGACAGCCCCTCCCTGGCCCATTCCTCTGAGAGAGGACCTGCTCTCTCAGAGACGGGGCACCCTGTGGCACCCGCGTCCAGACCTCTGGAAACTCCATGTCTGGTCCCTGGACGGGACGCGGAGGTTCTAGGTGACCTACCCCCAGCGGTAGTTGACACCATCACTTCAGCCAGAGCCCCCTCTACGAGGCGCCTCTATGCATTGAAGTGGAACCTATTCGTTGAATGGTGTTCTTCTCACCAGGAGAACCCCCGAACTTGCTCGATCAGAGCCGTGCTTTCTTTCCTGCAGGATGGGTTGGAGCGAAGGCTGTCTCCCTCCACCCTTAAAGTGTATGTTGCTGCCATTGCCGCACATCACGATGCAGTTGATGGTAAGTCGTTGGGAAAGCATGACCTGATCGTCAGGTTCCTGAGGGGAGCAAGGAGACTTAATCCTCCTCGCCCACTCTCTATACCCTCTTGGGACTTGTCTCTGGTCCTTTCGGCACTTCAGAGACCACCCTTTGAGCCTTTGCAGTCAGCTGAGTTAAAAGTTCTGTCTTGTAAAACAGTACTCCTGGTTGCATTGGCCTCCATCAAGAGGGTAGGGGACCTGCATGCATTTTCGGTCGACGAATCGTGCCTAGAATTCGGCCCGGATAACTCTCACGTGATCCTGAGACCCCGGCCCGGATACGTGCCCAAGGTTCCTACCACTCCCTTCCGGGACCAGGTGGTGAACCTGCAAGCGCTGCCTTCGGAGGAGGCAGACCCAGCCCTGGCTTTTCTCTGTCCCGTCCGCGCTCTGCGTCTGTACGTGGACAGAACGCAAAGCCTCAGGACCTCAGATCAGCTCTTCGTCTGTTACGGAGGCCAGCAGAAGGGAAAGGCTGTCTCCAAGCAGAGGATGGCCCACTGGATAGTGGATGCCATCGCCTTGGCTTACGAAGTCCAAGGCGTGCCTTGCCCGCCCGGGTTGAGAGCCCACTCCACTAGGGGTGTCGCTTCTTCTTGGGCGCTGGCACACGGCGCCTCGCTGACAGATATCTGTAGAGCTGCGGGCTGGGCGACACCTAACACGTTCGCTAGATTTTATAGCCTACGTGTTGAGCCGGTTTCTTCCTGTGTGCTCGCTTCCAGCCGGTAACACCGAAGTTTCCGCTCTTGTGTCGGCTTGCTGCGCCACTCCCCTCCACATGGAGCGGATACGTGCGCTTTTTTGCTCCAGTCAAGTTCCCCACTCGGCGAACCCTGTGAGTTCCTCCGCACCCCTCCGGCAGTCGGACGTTGCGGAGCGTCCGACGCCAGGCCTAGTGCTCGTATGCTTGTGTAACTTGTGCTAGGCTGGGTTCCATATGTGGTGATTCCTGCGGCGATCCCATATGAGTATTCTTCCACGACCAGCTCCCTGCGGTGAGCCCGTGTCTTTCCCTTGGCAGAGCCCGCTCTGCCGTCACTGTCTGGTGCTGCCTCCCCCTTCTCAGGCTGGAGCCACCCCAGTGACATTCCATATGTTGCACTGCCCTCCGGCCAGTCCATATGTGTATCCTCCACATGTTACCTCCCTTCGGGCAGGATGTGGTTTCCGCAGCGTCCCTCTCCCCTGGAAAGGCACGCTTTCCCAGTGTTATCCAAGAGTTCCACTGTGTGGGTTAAAGGAACAACAGTGAACTCCCTCTACGCAGGTTCTTCCGCCCCAGCCACTTGGGGGTCTGAGAGTCTTCCGTAGGGCGCTGGATGTGGCAGCAACCGATGGCGTCTTCCATGGGATCCCCTAGCGTCGTCACGTCGACGTCACGTCGAACGTGAGCGACTGAAGGGGAACGTCTCGGTTACTAATGTAACCCTCGTTCCCCGAAGGAGGGAACGGGAGACGTGACGTCCCGCTGCCACAGTTGCTGACCATCGCTGTACGGCCGACTCAATCTCGGCTCCTCAGCGAAAAACAATGAGTGCGGCGTCCGCTTCCTGTTTATACCCGCGCTGCGGGGCGGGGCGCGTGACGCGTTTCACGCACGCCAACGTTCATTGGCTTGTTCTTTAGATACTCGAAGTTGATAGGGCTCCCTGAAGTGATCCCCTAGCGTCGTCACGTCGACGTCACGTCTCCCGTTCCCTCCTTCGGGGAACGAGGGTTACATTAGTAACCGAGACGTTTTCATGCTAGAAGTTCATAATAATAATAATAATAATAATAAATAATTTTATCTGGCTCCTTCCCTTTTGGGTGACATCATGTTTCATAATTTATGATCAAAACCTTTTCTAATCTTGACAAAACACATATTGTCAGAAAGATCTGAGTCTCAAGGTTCCATATTTTGTGACAGAAGTGATATTTAGACAGAATTTTTTTTTTTTTTTTTGTTACAGCAGAATGCATACAATTAAATTCAATGAAATGTATGTCAACCGGTGGCTATATTTGGTATTACGCCTGAACAGAATCTCATGGGAATTTTAATTTGTGTGATATCAACTTCAAAATTAGGGGCAGTTAAGGGGTTAATGGTCCAAGGTTAGGAAAGCAGTCTATCCAGTTGTTTGAAATCTAGGGTACTTGACATAAGGTTGAGAATCGTAATGAAGACAACGATCCTCTGGGAAATACCATATCAAGAGGATTGGATACGAGAAGTCAGCAAAGGCCGTTTGAAGTAAAAAATAGTCCATTCCTTTCATTTTTTTTTCTTAACCCAATCTGTAGAAAACAATACAGTCTGATTGACGATCTCTCTTTCATCCTATAACCATTACGTCTTCTGGAGCATCATGGACTACGGCATTGTGCAGATTCAACTTTTATTTATATATTTATTATTTTTCTTTCTGAGCTTTTAAGCTGGTTGGTTTTAACTCTGGCTCTGAAGGAAAATACTCCAGAATCTGGCTGGATTTTCCATTTCTTCCATCATTTCATGTTGCCTTTGATTTCCCTTCACGATGCTCTAATCGATCGGACTCGCTGTAAGAACACCCAGACTCTCACGCAAGCCATCTTTATGAGCTCTCACGTGACACATATGTAAGATAAAAAAGCAAGTCCTATGCTTTTAAGGGAATTTAATCCGTATTGTAGATTTTGAGCTGGATTTTCACAGCACAAGCTCTTGTTCTTGTAAGCAGCCCACCTAACATTCAGTGCGAATTCAGTGTCATTTCCTACCAAAGTTTCTCTCTGTGTAGATGAGGATGAAGCAGTAGCACGCTAGCAGAGCTCAGAGTTTAATTCTCTTTTCCATGCTGAAATGTCTCTTTTAGGGATTAATTAACATGTGTATGTAGTAATGGTTAGTCGGTGCCCTGAGCTAAAAGATGTCTCTAGGCTTAAAATATGGCTCAGATCTTTTAGGTATGTCCATGCATCAAGCTTTGGATTATAGCATTTTAGCAAGAGTATTGTTTATCTTTTAGTTTGGGACGTGAGGATTTGAAAAAGGCCTGTGTATCGGAGTAAACCATGTAATGGGACAGCACACAGTGAGGTTTCTGTTTTATCTGACCTTTAGTTGGATTTAGTCTTAACTGTCCCAAGCCTTTTTTTTTCAGCCTTTTTGCCAGAATGGAGAGAGGCAAACCAACGGGGGGACGTACAAGAAAAAAGAAGAATATACATGACCATACAAAAAGCCTATTTTTATATTTAATGGACAATCTATTACTTTGTTCATTGTTTATACATGAAAATGTACAGTTGTCTTTATATTTCAGGAAGGGGGTCCCTTTCTATATTTTGTATCATATGACTTTCAATGAGTTTGGGTACATTCTTAAACTATAGTGGTAATTTAGGTTGCATTGTTCAAAATATCTTTAATGTTCAAAGGAAGAAGGTAAGTAATGAGGGTTTGTAAAAACATGAGGGTGAGTAAACGATGACAGAATTTTCATTTTGGGTAAACTCGCTCATATAATAGATGGTGCGGTTGTGGACACGAGGGATTTGCTCCTTTGTCTGGAGACTAAAGCAATAATCAAGCTAGTTTATTCTACTTGTAAGATCTTATTTCCAGGAACCAAGTTCCAACTGGTTTCAGACCTAACCACAAGGGTATTGAGAGAGAGAGAGAGACTGAAGTGGAGAAATAGAGATGCGGTATACTCTTCATTCTCTGACAGGGTGGATGGGTACGGCCTTGACAGTGATCTTGCCCTAGCATTTCTATGGTCAGTGGTTTTTCTATTTCCATTACCCACTGAAACAATGTGTTTTTTTTAAAACTCTTTCAACGAGACTAGGTTAGCCAAACAGGCCTCATAAAGAAGAAAGCATCAACAGCAGTGGGAAAACACCATGTCGTCATGCATGAAGTTTTAATATAGAATCTTGAGTTGTGTTTACAATGTGTGAAAAGAACCTTTCCAGAGGTCCAGAAGCTCCATCTGGAAATGTTCTGCTTTTCTTATTGTTTGTATTTCTTACTCTATATCTTGACGTCTGTGTCTTTGTGTGCTTTTCCTCCTCATCGTAGATCACATTTCCTTGCCTCTGCGGTTTGTCTGCGAGAGCTCTCGTAGGGACTCTGAGATCGAAGTTGATACTGAAAATAGCTTAAAATAACCCATCAAAAGACAGGACACACAGATATTTGGATGAAAAGGCAGGAAATTAGAGGAGAGGAGAGTGGAAAATAGTGTGAGGATCTGACACCAGAGACTTTTGGTCTAGTTAAGGAGTAAAAAAGTGCACATCATAAGGGTATTACTGGGAAACTGTACAAATGGGGGATGGAGAAGGATGGTAGGGGTCAGGAGGTCATGATGAAATAGGTCTGTCATCGCAGAACATCAGACTACAGAAATTGTCTTTTCATGCTACACACGTATTGCTCTTGTCTAGGTTACAATAGGTTGTGCATGCAGAAATTTGCTGATAGTTGTGCATAATTGTGTGCAATGTTTGGCTTTGGTTGTGCCTCCAATATCTTTGTTACATAAACCTAAAAAGAGAGGTGCATCAGGGTAAATGTAAACATTGTTCGAAGGTTCCACTCAGAAAGCAAAATTGTGTATAAAAAGGGGTAAATGCATGTGAAATGGGACACTTTTGTCGTTGAGATGAATGGGAAAATGATACTTACAGACAACTTTGAGACTATGTATCATCCTGAAGGGGTTTGAGTTTTTATTATATCAATTTTTTGTATCATACTAAAGAGGCTTATTTTGCAATAATAACAGGATCACTGTACATTATCTGGCTTATTATATGGAAACTTACTGAAATAAATAAATAGATACAATTATCTTTTGGAAACTGTTTGCCTACAACGTTCAGTTATACTGTTTAGTAGATATTAGAGTTCAACAGTGGCTAGTTTTTCAAATAATTTTTCCCATTGGGATTTTTAGTAATTTGAAAGCATGAGGAGGCTGAATCTATCATGGAATTTGCATATTTGCAGTGCTTCATGGTAGTGTAGAGATTGGCGCTAAAGAGTTCTTTAGTCATGATTTTCTTGTTTCGATTCTTCAATTGGAGATTTCTTTGCAGAATCATAGGTAATATAGTTTTTCACTAGGAATTCCACTGTTAAACATTATTATATATATATAAAAGTTGAAATAATGCAGAGAGTATATGCTCAATTTTTACTTCTGGACTGTTGTACTTTACTGCAGAATGTTGTGAATTTAGGAACTTAGTAGTTTAACCAAATTGGCCCAGTTAGAAACCACGGTATATATATATATATTTATATGATTAAAAGCACTCTGGTGTGATTGCTCTGTTATGTGGTTCATATAAGTGTGAACGCTGCCATCCGAAACCTGGTGCACACCAAACAAGCAGACAGAGACCCTGAAAAGGTGGTTCAAACAAACTCTGGTTTGGTCTGACTAAAATAAACACCAAACGGACCAAATACATCTAAATGAACCAAAAACAGGGCTTGATGTCATCAGATGTGACCCTAAAAAGGACAGATTTTTTGTGTTGTTGTTGCATACAATGAAAGTCAATAAAATCCAATGATCTTTTAGCTGCACAGATTGTCGTTTTATGAAACATTGACTTCATAATACTATAAAGTCACAAAGGTTTGGAACAACATGAGGGAGAATAAATGTCAGATGTGTTTTTTTTTTTTTTGCGTGTGTGAACTATCCCTTTAAGTTGGCTTTTCCAACAAGCAAAATCTGTTTTACACACATATCCTTTTAACCTCCACTCCCCAACACACAAATTGGCCTACAACAACCCATTAACAAAGCTACATGTTTATTCTAAATGCACATGCAGCTTAGCAAGCCACTAATGCAGAAAGTCACGCTACAATAGCTTGCGTTCCCTCTCTGCTGCTTTAAACATGATTAGCATAGTTAAATGGACACTGACCGCTGTGCAAATGGTGCTCAATAACATTTAGTTCATCGTAATTATCGCGGACATCATCATTAGCATCAGAAAGGCATTTGGATTATTAGCATTGTTATTAGCATCAGGGAAACTGATCTTGTATTTGTGTTCAGTATGGTGTCATGGAAGGAGGTCGCATGTAAATAATATGCTGTTATTTGTGCATTTTTTTCATTTATTCAGAGTGTGTTTCCTCTGCAGCGGTCTAAATTCATCACTCATATCATAATGGTTGAACTTAGCCTCCTGGTGTGTGTGTGTGTGTGGTGGTTTGGTGTGGTTTGTGTTGTGTGTGGTGTGTGTGTGTGTTGTGTGTGTGTGTGTGTGTGTGTGTGTGGTGTGTGTGTGTGTGTGTGTGTTGCGAGCGTGTGTGTTACGTGCATACGCTTTGATCTCTCTACACACACAGATTATCCACGGGGAGAGAATGTATATGTGGCGCTTCCACACAGGCATAATTAAATCGTGTGGATCCTGTAATTGCTGCTTTTAAACAGAACTAGATTAGCAAAGATTTCTCACTGGAATGTTTGGCTAGCGGCACAGGAGAAAATATAATTCCCATGCAACCGTGTGAGTGGCATGCTGAATACCGACAACGGTCTTAGAGTCTCTCTCCAGCTGAGCTTAAATGCAGTGAAGCAGGCGATAAAAATTGTTTGCATGTTTTTGCTCTGCGTGTTGTGAAAGACACAGCTGTCATCTCTAGGTGCCACTGCCGTCATGGCCGTCCAGTTTATCTGTGCGTTTCAAGGGAAGAATATCATCTCTGAGTTAACTTGAAAGTCCTATAAACATTGCACTAAATTATCAGTCATCAGTGTCCTCAAACAGAACTGCCATATAAAGAATATTCATGATTCTACAACATTGAGATCTACACTCACCTAAAGGATTATTAGGAACACCATACTAATACTGTGTTTGACCCCCCTTTTGCCTTCAGAACTGCCTTAAATCTACGTTGCATTGATTCAACAAGGTGCAGAAAGCATTCTTTAGAAATGTTGGCCCATATTGATAGGATAGCATCTTGCAGTTGATGGAGATTTGTGAGATGCACATCCAGGGCGCGAAGCTCCCGTTCCACCACGTCCCAAAGATGCTCTATTGGGTTGAGATCTGGTGACTGTGGGGGCCATTTTAGTACAGTGAACTCATTGTCATGTTCAAGAAACCAATTTGAAATTATTTGAGCTTTGTGACATGGTGCATTATCCTGCTGGAAGTAGCCATCAGAGGATCTGTACATGGTGGGCATAAAGGGATGGACATGGTCAGAAACAATGCTCAGGTAGGCCGTGGCATTTAAACGATGCCCAATTGGCACTAAGGGGCCTAAAGTGTGCCAAAAAAACATCCCCCACACCATTACACCACCACCACCAGCCTGCACAGTGGTAACAAGGCATGATGGATCCATGTTCTCATTCTGTTTACGCCAAATTCTGACTCTACCATCTGAATTTCTCGAAAGAAATCGAGACTCAACAGACCAGGCAACATTTTTACAGTGAACTGTCCAATTTTAGTAAGCTCTTGCAAATTGTAGCCTCTTTTTCCTACTTGTAGTGGAGATGAGTGGTACCCGGTGGGGTCTTTTGCTGTTGTAGGCCATCCGCCTCAAGGTTGTGCGTGTTGTGGCGTCACAAATGCTTTGCTGCATACTCGGTTGTAACGAGTGGTTATTTCAGTCAAAGTTGCTCTTCTATCAGCTTGAATCAGTCGCCCATTCTCCTCTGACCTCTAGCATCAACAAGGCATTTCCGCCCACAGGACTGCCGCATACTGGATGTTTTTTCCCTTTTCACACCATTCTTTGATTGTAAATCCTAGAAATGGTTGTGCGTGAAAATCCCAGTAACTGAGCAGATTGTGAAATACTCAGACCGGCCCGTCTGGCACCAACAACCATGCCACGCTCAAAATTGCTTAAATCACCTTTCTTCCCATTCTGAATTCAGTTTGGAGTTCAGGAGATTGCCTTGACCAGGACCACACCCCTAAATGCATTAAAGCAACTGCCATGTGATTGGTTGATTAGATAATTGCATTAATGAGAAATTGAACAGGTATTCCTAATAATCCTTAAGGTGAGTGTATTATATAGTGCCTAAAACAACGGAACTAGAAGCAAGACATGTTTTAAAATTGAATTTCAATGCATTTTAAATTTATTGAGCTTGCTGTTTTAACGAAAAGTAAATGTGTTTGCATTAAAATCTACATATTTTGACTGGATAATTTGAATGAACGAATGAGGCACTTATATAGCGCTTTCATATTTACTACTGTTCACCAAAGCGCTTAATCATATCATGTCTCTCCTCAATCACCACCAGATATATTTACATGTATATTGGAACACTTTTGTAACATTTACTGAAAAGGTGTTTATTTCAAATGAAATTAGAATCATTACATTTAATATTACTAATATGAGTAAAAAGTCATTTCAAATGGGCTTTCTACTTTTGCATGTTCTATCTTGTTCGACAATCTTTTAGAGAGTAAATGTTTAAAGAGAGAGAAAAAAAAAACCTAAATAACTTGTAAACTTCAGGGAAAATGTCATTCCCTCACATCAGGAAACCTGTTTTTAATTAATTTTTAATTGATTGAGCTGCTGGTGGAGTCTTTGAAGTTCTGATACCAGCTGGGGGTGACTGAATAATTTTTGGGTAAGAAAAAAAATGAAATAAATAAAACTGTTTGTTTTGATGGTTCGGAGAACCAATGAACCCCCAAAAATAAAAGAAAACATTTGGATACTCCAAGATTTGTGGTTGCAGCAAGTGCATGACTGAAACTAGTGTACGGTAGATTGAACCGCTCCTTCTGAGCCGTTTGATATTCCTGACACGTATAGTGTCATGTTACAACAGAGCCATGTAGACTATGTGTAGGGTTTGTTTATGATGTACACTTTTTTAAAAAATATTTCAAAATGGGGTGTTTCACAGTGATGCCATGGAAGTACATACCCTTGGTAAACCCTACATTATGGGGACAAAATGTTGAATTTCAATAATGATTTTTTTCCAGCTGATGAACAATAAAAAGATTGACTGTTAATCAGAATCCCTCTCATTCAGCTTGAGTATTTAAAGTGGCAGACGGCAAAAATGCAGCGTACGTTTAGAAACAGAATGTTATCTCCTCTGGTGTGGACTCAAATACACAAAAAAATAGTAATCTTTATAGTTATCGTTCTTGGTGTGAACATCACCATCCATAATACTCACTTCTCTTCAACTGATGCTCAAATAGTTCCAACATGATGTCAATAAAAAAGTTTATCCTCATTGCGCTTATGTTCATGTACTGAAATCAAAAGAGAAATGTTGCTCCACGTTTTCCTCCAACATCAACAGATGTAGCTGTTACTTCTGACAGCTACATTTTGAAGCTAAAAAACAAACATCCACACTGACTGACAATCCTCACATTTTTCCTGTATGATTGAAGCGTGACAGATGTTGCACCTCAGAGTAGTTTCAACATATGGCTTGTGCAGCGTATTTCAACAGTTTTTGGCATCTTTTGTGCCGTAGTTGGCATTTAAATGCGTGAATGCCTGTGCCCCGCAGGGACCGCTAGATGCTAAAGGTTACCTGTCTTCTCCACACATCTCTTTTTCTTCATTTCCCGCTGTAATTTTATGTTGCTTTCTTTTTTATCAGTTTCTCACCCTGTTGTGGTTTCTTGACTTTCACAAGCAGAAATGCGGTCTGTTCTTCTGCCTCGTGTTTGGCTCCGGTGACAGCTCTGAAGTTCATGCTAACGCTCACTCCTGAAACTTCTTGTTTATGGGGCAGAGATTATGTATTGTCATGAGTTTGGCTCTCTCCAGCTTTGAGTGAAATTGGCAACATGTTGAGAGGCCAACCGAGGTTATTTCCCATAAGCGCACATGGCATGTGAAGGTTGTCAGCCCATGATATGAGCCGTACACCTTTCACAATAGCAAGGGCACTTCGGCATACAACCATTGTTTTGATGCACAACCCATACATTTATGCACTAAAGATGACTGTTTGGTTTGATATTTAATCAGCTTCTAGAATATTACCGTCTTACCCCTCAATTGATCAGCAGATGTATTTATCAACTCATATACTGTCACTTTCTTCTTCCATACGTCGCTTCATTTCTCATTCCTCAGCCCCCAACTATTCCCTAATTAGGAACTAATTACCCAGGCAAGTGTAAACAATCACGACAGATGGTGTAAATCTTCTAAATTAATGCTAATGACCTTGAATTCTGATAGGTTGAAGTGTATTGCCTTCCTCCTTTAATTATTCGGCCTACATTTGAAATGACACCATGTTGTTTTCGAACAACCCTAGACATGTATGAGTCTGGGCTTTACTGGGTCTCGCTGTCTGGTCTGTTTGTGTGTTTGGATGTGTTCTTACACTTGTTTACTAATTGGATTAGCATTGCAGATGGTCTTACCTTTGTGCAGTGTTCTGCAGGAAAGATCAAATGCGTAAATGTTGCTTTCTCTCTCCAGAGGAGCTGTCTTTTTTTGCACTCTTTTCTCCTGGTGTCTGCGGTCTGTTGTATCTGTCTCAAGGTTTTCCACTATAGATAAACCCCATTGCTGTGAATAAACTAAGTCTCTGAATAGCTTGCAGTCAATTTTAAGCGTCCATTAGTGGGGAATAAAGGCTGTTACCTCCAACGAGTCCTATACAGCTATTAGTCATGTCATGGATTTGCTCTCAAACTGATTTTAGAGGATTTTAGAGGAGAGGGAATCAAAAATCTCATGAGGACTCTGGAGCCCTGAAAAAAAAAAAAAAAAAAAAAAAAAAAAAAATATATATATATATATATATATATATATATATATATATATATATATATATATATATATATATATATATATATATATATATATATATATATATATATATATATATATATATTGTTGTTCAATTAGTTAATTTCTCATTTTATTTTATTACATTTTTATTTTTATTTAAGTTTTATTTTATATTTAGTTACATTTTATTTTAGCTTTATTTCAGTTAACAAAAATGTTTTAATAGTTTTAGTTAACAATATTAACCCTGGTTAGTACGTTTAAAAGTGAATAATGATTCATATTGTAATTCAATGTAGCACAATGTGACACCAGTTTTACAGTAGCACTCTTTATATCTCCCATCCACACTCGTTTTCTTTTCTTTTTTTGAATGAATGAATGAATGAACGAAAAAGCAAAATTGACAAATCATCTTTTGTGTTTTTTGGATGGCATGAAATCATTTGAAATGACATGATGGTGTGTAAATGATAAATATAAGTTTTATATTAAAGGAGGTTTTTTTTCCACTAATAATTGTCATTGGACTGAAACAAGAATTTTTTTTTTATCATCTTTTTTTTTTTTTTTTTTGTGAAGCTGAAACAGCTTTCCCATAACTGGGGCATCACAGGTGAAGAAACAAATAATAATAATCATATCGTAGCCTATTTTTGAAAATCGCAAATTGCAAACCAGCTGTTTGTCTTGTTTCCCAATGCATATTTGGTTCCAACTGGAAAATCAGTCACATGCAGAGAGAAAGAACAGGTATAGAAACAGACAGACAGACACAAAAGGTGCATTAAGTATGAATGCTAATGGCGTCTCTGGCGGTGCTCCTCAGGTGCTCGTAACTAACAGAGGAGGCCAGCTGCCCCTCGCTCCTGTCTTTCTGAATTAATATCTTCATTTGTTGGCTCATTGACGACATTAATTGTTTTCCAGTCGCTTTATCGGTGGACCGCAAATCAACCAAGAGGAAGTAAGTGGTTTGGTGTCACTCTCAGGTCATAATCTCTCTCTCTCTCTCTCCTCTCTCTCTCTCTCTCTCCTCTCTTCTCTCTCTCTCTCTCTTCTCTCTCTCTCTCTCTCTCTCTCTCTCTCTCTCTCTCTCTCTCTCTCTCTCTCTCTCTCTCTCTCTCTCTCTCTCTCTCTCTCTCTCTCTTTCTCACCCTTTATTTTCTCTGTGCATTCATCCCTCTCAACAATTGATCATCCTGCTTTCTCCCTCTCACCTTTTTTTTCACCTTTCCACCAAAGCTGAAAACTAACACTGCAAGTTTCTCTTGCTTTCCTATATATAGGCTGTTCGCCACCCTTGAACACCATTGACAGTTTCCCAGCATGCTCATCATTCAGTGCTTAGACACTCAACCTCAATAGAGATTTAAAGCAGTGTTTTGGAAACCTTTTCTAGTGTACCTTCACAGCCCCATCAGGCGTGATAACCAGAAATGTGTTCTTTTTTGAAATCATACTGAATATTATTTGGCATTATTGTTAAAATAAAAAACAATGTTATTGTCAGGGTTGCTGCAGGTAGCTGAAGACGAGGACAAGGGCTTCAATATAATAGATTTATTATACAAACGAGAAAACATCCGAGAACAAAAGAACAGGGGCCGTATTCACAAAGAATTTTAAGGCTAAAAGTAGCTCCTAACTGGCGAATTTAGGAGCAACTCTTAAAAATAATGGGCGTGTCACTCCTAACTTTAGGACTCCTAATTTTTTTCACTAAGAGTAATTCACTAAGCATTTTAGCCCTAAAAGTAGCACCTAAGTCTGGGACAGCTTAAAAGAAGTCGAGAGGACTCCTAACTCACTAAGACCTATTCACAAAGGATTGTAGCGCACACCACCGCCTCTCGCAGTTGCTGCGAATGCATTGATCTGCAAACAAATTCTCTCCCATGTGTTTTGCTTGATATCCCAGTGCCGAATTTCCAATTTATTAATTTTTTTCAGCACCAACTGAGCCAGCAGCAGTAATGGTGTGCTCACACCGAACGCAAGTTTAATTATTTGCGCGAATAGATTACATACAAAGTCAATTCAAAGACGCCAATAGACGCATCATTCGCGCCGGGCGTTGCGAATGACGCGAATTGGGCGACGCGTTTGCCGCGAATGTCTTCCGTGCAGGTTAAAAAATTTGAACTCGAGCGAATGTTCAAGCATCTAACTAGACGCGATAGACGCGTATTTGACGCTCTATTCGCGTTCGGTGTGAACACACCATAACTGATCCTGCGTTATGGGCTTTCTTTTCCGTTTTGGTGAGTTCATAATCCACCGTCATTCAACTATTACATTACTTCAATAGGAGCAACATTTCCTTGCTTTAAGTAGTCTATTTAGGCTAATAGAATGTCAATTAATGTGTTAATGCAAAGTGTTAATGCAAGTGTCGTTTTGCATTATTAGGCAAGTGGCGGTTTTCATTAGGGTATTAGGCTACATTGATTTAATTTAATTTAATTCATGACTTTTTTTTTCTCTCTCTCTGCCTTTTTAGAATTACTCTTCACTGGGGCCTGCAAAAACATGATATGCATTTCGATGACATTACTATTATTATTTTGTGTAGGACACAGACATATTTAGATGTCGTAATTCCATGATTTGTTGCGTCTGTGTTATGTTCCGCATGATGGCCCTTTCATCTAACAACCAATCACCGTGATCATTGCGAGGAAGCTCGTGCATGAGAATTGACGTCATCCATAGCAACGAAGACTCGCTCTTAGTTTAGGAGTTGTCATTTTTCCTTACTAAGAGTAGGTCTGAAAGGCGTTGTGAATAACTTTTAAGAGAAAACTCCTAGCTTAAATATTTTAGTGTGATTTAGGAGTACTCCTAGTGGTAAGATAAAATTCTTTGTGAATACGGCCCCAGAACTCCAGGACTTCAGGGTTAACATACAACCATACATTGACGACGATCGACAAACACTCAGGGAAAACACAGGGCTTAAATACACATGGAATAATAGAATAATTAACAGAACACAGGTGATAAAACTGAACACAAACGAGGAGCGGGAAAACTTAACAGGACTAAACCAAAAACCACAATGACAGGGGGAAACAAGATCTCAAAACAGAACTAAACACACTGAAACGTGACAGTACCTCCCCCCTCCCCGAAGGCGCGTCCTCGCGCCGTATAACATCCAAAGGGGTGGGAGGGTGGGCGCCCTGGAGGCTGACAAGGGCATGGTGCAGGTCCGGGAAGCCTCCAGGGCGGAGCAGGCTGTGGGCGTGGCCAGGGCGGAGCAGGCTGTGGGCGTGGCCACGGCGGAGCAGGCAGAACCTCGGGCGTCCAGGGCGGAGCTGTGGGACCCTCGGGCGTCCAGGGCGGAGCTGTGGGACCCTCGGGCGTCCAGGGCGGAGCTGTGGGACCCTCGGGCGTCCAGGGCGGAGCTGTGGGACCCTCGGGCGTCCAGGGCGGAGCTGTGGGACCCTCGGGCGTCCAGGGCGGAGCTGTGGGACCCTCGGGCCTCCATGGCGGTGAGGACCCTTCGGGTGGCCATGGCGGTGAGGACCCTTCGGGTGGCCATGGCGGTGAGGACCCTTCAGGTGGCCACGGCGGTGAAGACCCATCAGGTGGCCACGGCGGTGTTATTTTTCCGGGCCTCCGTGGATCTTTGGCCGGCCACGGAGAAGGCGTATAGCCCCCCCACCCAAAATTTTCTTGGGGAGAAGGACAGGTTCAGGAACGGGAACAGACTTGACATCTACGGGCGCTGGGTCAACGGGGTCTGGGTCAACGGGCTCTGGGTCTGGGTCAACGGGCTCTGGGGCTGGGTCAACGGGCTCTGGGGCTGGGTCAACGGGCTCTGGGGCTGGGTCAACGGGCTCTGGGGCTGGGTCAACGGGCTCTGGCGCTGGGTCAACGGGCTCTGGCGCTGGGTCAACGGGCTCTGGCGCTGGGTCAACGGCTCTGGCGCTGGGTCAACGGGCTCTGGCGCTGGGTCAACGGGCTCTGGCTCTGGCGCTGGGTCAACGGGCTCTGGCTCTGGCGCTGGGTCAACGGGCTCTGGCTCTGGCGCTGGGTCAACGGGCTCTGGCTCTGGCGCTGGGTCAACGGGCTCTGGCTCTGGCGCTGGGTCAACGGGCTCTGGCTCTGGCGCATCATGGGACTCGGAACTGGACGGGGCCAGCACATCATGGGACTCGGAACTGGACAGGGCCAGCACATCAGGGGACTCGGAACTGGATTCATGCTCTGGCGGACAGGCGACGGTCTCTGGCTGGACGGTCTCTGGCTGGACGGTCTCTGGCTGGACGGTCTCTGGCTGGACGGTCTCTGGCTGGACGGTCTCTGGCTGGACGGTCTCTGGCTGGACGTTCTCCGGGGGAAGAAGCTCAGGAAGGTCATCATAAGGGTCAGACTCAGGCTCTGGCGGGCATGCAATGGGCTCAGGCTCTGGCGGGCAGGCGACGGGCTCTGGCTGGACGGTTTCCGGGGGAAGAAGCTCAGGAAGGTCGTCAAAAGGGTCAGGCTCTGGAGGGCATGCAATGGGCTCAGGCTTTGGCGGGCATGCGATGGGCTCAGGCCATACTGGACTCGGGACCACCAGAACTCGATCACATCCCCTACTACGACCTCCACGGGTCCCGCGAAATATGGCCATCCGGGTTCCCACGAAGGCCTGCTTCCAGCTCTCCATCTTCTTTTTTTTTTTAAGGTCGATCGTTCTGTCAGGGTTGCTGCAGGTAGCTGAAGACGAGGACAAGGGCTTCAATATAATAGATTTATTATACAAACGAGAAAACATCCGAGAACAAAAGAACAGAACTCCAGGACTTCAGGGTTAACATACAACCATACATTGACGACGATCAACAAACACTGAGGGAAAACACAGGGCTTAAATACACATGGAATAATAGAATAATTAACAGAACACAGGTGATAAAACTGAACACAAACGAGGAGCGGGAAAACTTAACAGGACTAAACCAAAAACCACAAAGACAGGGGGAAACAAGATCTCAAAACAGAACTAAACACACTGAAACGTGACAGTTATTGAATGTGACATTAAGATCATATTTTTGTTTTATACTCTTAAAGGGACACTCCACCCATTTGCATTAAGCTTTCCATTGTTAGAAACCCAGTCATACTATTGAATGGTCATGCAACACTCTCTCATTTTCCCTGAGACAAGAGAAATCCACTATTTACTTTTTTCACTTCCTCCTACAATGACGCAAAAATCGTCATTTTACGTCATTGTAGGAGGAAGTGTAAGAGGGGGGAATTTCTGTAATGACTACAAGCACAATTTCAAACACGCCCATAGGGGGTTGGACCTAATGCACTAACAGACCTATCACAGATCAGTGGGTGGGACTTCACGTGCAGATACTGAAATCAATATCAGCCATCTTGTTTATAAGCTAAGCTAACAAGCGCTGTGGAGATAGGAAGTTACAATGACGGAAGAAACTAAACAAAATATGGAAGAAGAGGATTTTGAAATTCTGCTGCTCGAATCCGATGTTCGTGGCTATCTTTATGAGTCGCAGTATAGTGAAGAGCAGCTGAGGCTGATGGAGGAACCGGAGGCGGCTGCCTGTCGCGGACTGAGCCCGGACTGGCTCGAGCTGAGGCGGACTGCTGGTGCCTGTGCTGTCGCTGTGCGCTTCGGACACAGATAGAGTCCGTCTGCTCTGCTGCAGAGAATTTCAACGATGGAAATTTCTCCTGGACAAAATCTCTGAATCAGACGAGCACACGGACGTTTGTGTTGTGATGTGAACCATCCTAGTTTCGCACCGCATGTGTTCTGACTGAACATCCAGGTAACGTTATCATGCAATATTTCACCATATAACTTTAGAAAGAAATACAAACGAGGAGTAATTCACTAATGAGTTTACCAATGTAACGGGTTCGTTGTTGTGGGAAGGAGGAGACGGGAACCGGCGAACATTTAATCATTTTAATAGTAAAATAAACAAATACAAAACAAAAGTGTAAGCCAGCTGGCCACATACAACAGCAAAAAAATATAACATAAAATCCGGCCTGTTCCGTTTATGCCTCCGCTCCTCCGTGAGAGATATGAGACCGCTGCGTCTCACAGGTGTCATTCATTATGATTCGCGCTGCTCTCACGTCCCTCGTCCTGCTCGCCACAGCCAAAAATCGGACTTAAAATCATGTAGTGTGAACTTGTCTTAACTAACAGTTAGACATTTTGTATGAAATTAATTTCAAACTCTTTTGGCAGCTAACGTTAGCCTTGTAGACGGAAGAGTGATTTCTCAGTTGTTTGCGCTGTTCTGGATTAGTGGGAGTGGCTTGCGGAGCTGTGCAATATGGTGCATTGTGGGAGTTGTTGTTTTACATACAAATGCGCTCTTCAGTTATTTTCTGTCTTTTCTCGGTCAAGAGGGGACCAAATTTAAAATTTATTTTACATTTCGACTACATATATGACCCACTTTCAAAAAAGATTAATGTTGAAATGGGTGGAATGACCCTTTAAGAATATATCTGTATAAGAATATGAGAATCACTAATTTAATGGACACAGCATTGACATTGATACTTTCTGAATAATGGTGCTCTGTAGTTTTCTTAGGCATCGTCCATTTTGTTGCATCTTCATCAGGTGCGGTGTTTCTTCAGCCTGGCAGGTGTGCAGGGGCGTTGCATTTGCCTTGTACCCACATCCCAGAACATCTGTTTCTCTCCCGTTGTGTCGCTGTTATGTTCTTTCTGCTGTCCCTTCCAGGACGAAGCGCTTCTTTGAATTCACACTTTCTGTGTACTGAAAAAGGCAACCAGCTAATTAGATGGATCAGGATTGCCATAAAAGCCCTTGAATTTACTTGTTTACTTAGATAGCACGTCCTACATTTACAGGACATGGAGACTTTTTGTTTTAGTCGGAATGAAATTATTCCAAATGATGATTCCGAACATAGTGCTTACATGAAATCAGATTTGGTCTTTTGACATGCATGCGCACACTGCAGGAATTTATAGAGTTGTCCTTCACACCTTCAGAAAATAAGTGGACGGAGAATTTTAGAATGACACGACAATCATTTATGACACATACTGTGCATCATGCATCAGATTATCATTACGCCATTTCTATGTCAGTAGAGGTGCAGAACTTTCTAGCCCAGGTCAAGTGTTTGCATATCCTTTTGATTTTTGCTTGAATATAGGATGGATGGATGGATGGATGGATGGATGGATGGATGGATGGATGGATGAATGGATGGACGGACGGACGTACGGATGGATGGATGGACAGACTCAAATCGGTGTTGTGTGGGGGTAAATCTGACATAGTTGCATGGAAAAGTGGTATCTTTTTTGTTTTAACTGCAGTGATGAACAGTAGAACATTGAATGCATTAGATACCATGAATGCATTAGAAATCACTTTTTGTAATAAAAAGCGTCTGCCAAATGTGTAAATGAAAAAAGCTTGAAGCTGGTTGACTGCGGCATCCAAAAACAACATTTGCTTGTGACCCTTGAGAGTTTTTTGTAGTTCATGCCACGTAGCTTATAGAGATGATGAATTTCCCCTTCATAGTCTGAGTTTAGACATTTATTGAACATCTGTTCAAGTTTGAATAAGTTCAGTCTGGGTTTTGCTGTTACAATGAGCAGAGAAATATTGGCAAAAGAGAATGAAATGAAAAAGGAGCGTGTGACCAAAGTAGTGTGTATATGTGAATACATCTGTGTTAATACAACTTTGAACAGCACCTTGTATGTGACCCAAAATCCACAGACGCGTACCAACCTCTTTACTCTTTTCAAAGATCTCCAAGTCGTTCTCCGTCTACTCAGTCGCCTGATAGGAACCATTTTGTCCTTTGTCACAAAGAAAAACGCAGGAGCGGGCAGAATAATGCTTCTGGAAAATCCATTAGGACTTAATCTGCATCAGAAAGGCACAGAGGACGTAAAGCAATGGGTCATTCATAGTCAGAGTCCTGCTGCTTTTCTGGCTTTTAAATTCCTGGCGAATGTTCGTGTAAGAGTTTTTGAGCAGTCGTGTGAGTCTTTATCTGTGCATCACACCTCATGCGTGTTCAGAATGTATTAAGACTTTTTTTTTTTCGTTTCATTGTTACCTCTGTTAGTTCCCAGACTCTGTTAGTTACCTACTGTAGGAACTGCAAACCATATTTTCTTCTGAATTTTTAAGTTTTCCTATCAGATTCCATGCAAATTGTGCCTTCCATAATGTGAAAAAACAATATTTATGAAAGTCCCCGTGAACCGGAAGTTGCAAACGACTTTTCTACAGTGCTGTGACGTATTTCCGAGAGAAACGGAATACTAAATGAGGCAAAATAGTGAGCGTGGCTTTTTTTTCCAACTAGCACCTGATTGGATCTAGAAAAATGCACCTCCTCGCCATCTCTCCTTTCACACGCTGTGTGCCTGTCATTAATGTCAGTTGGAGGGGCGTGATTACGGATGTTAAGCAGACACCCAAACCGTCAAGCCTACGTCATCGGGCAAGGTCCTCCAGTGCAGAGGGGAGGGGCATTTTCAGAATTTGATTAAAGATTACGAAGCCAAAAATTTTTTGTGTGTGGATTGACTTGCATGGATGAATTGTTCACCACAAAACGATCAATTTAGGCAAACAAAGTAAGTATGGTCAATTTTGATTTCATGGGGACTTGAATATATATGAATAGAAATGGATGTGTGCTTTTGTTCTTCTGTTATTCAAAGATAAAACCTCACTTAAAGCTTTAAAGGGGTCCTATAGTGCCCTTTTCATAAGATGTAAAATAAGTCTATTATGTCTCCAGAGTGTGTAAGTGGAGTTTTAGCTCAAAATATTTTTTATAGCATGTTAAAATTGTCACTTTTTGAGGGTGAGCAAAAACGCGCCGTCCCTTTAAATGCAAATGAGCTGCTTTTCCCGGAAAAGTGGGCGGAGCTTCAAGAGCTCGTGTGTTAGCAGCTCCTATCACCTCACACAGCAGTAAACATTTAAAAACATTTTTAGCCTTTTATGTTCAACCGTTGTTAGACAAAGATGGAGAGACTCAAGAAGAAGTGACAACATAAAATGCAACAGGACATTTCTGAATGGTTAGTTGATGAATCTATATCTATCTATCTATCTATCTATCTATCTATCTATCTATCTATCTATCTATCTATCTATCTATCTATCTATCTATCTATCTATCTATCTATCTATCTATCTGTCTGTCTGTCTGTCTATCCATCATCCATCCATGTTTGTGAACTTTATAGGCATAATGAAAATAATTATAATTACTATAATTTAGTGCATTTCTAAAGCTGAAGGATCATTTAAGTTGTATTATTATTATTTTATTTTTTGCTGGAAAACAGTATGTTATGCAGTGGACACAGTTAACGTTTATCAAATGACATTTTAGCAAACACCGCCAGCCGGCTGATGATGCTCTTCTGTTCTTATCTTATGCATATCTTGCAGTATCATGCAGTACTACACCTTGAGGCAATTGCTGTCTGAATTCATAATATATAGTGTGTTTGTGTTTTTATGTGTCTTTAATGGCACAGGGCAAGGTGAAGGATAGCCATGACCTTCAACTGTGACAGTTGTTTCAGAAAATGTGCTGCAGGACTAAAGCTGTCCACAAACTCAAAATGACACAGCACAAGTCCGATTTTTATTGGTCCCTCCTCTAATCTGCCACCAAGGTCAGGGATCGTAAAACCAGTGTTTAATTCCACTTGCGTAATCTTAATAGCTGACATAGCCGTGACCCTTCTACATTCCTCATACATTTGTTATTCATAATGGATCATCACACTTGAGACCTTGACATTACTCATTGGCCTCCCGTTTCATAATCAGTGTTGTAGAATATTCTAGCAGGGGTCATGGTTTGAACCGGCCTTAAGTCATTCCAAGCCCGCTGATCGGCTGCGGGACATGATGCAAGAGGTGTTTTTTTGCAACGTCATTAGATGTGTCTGGGGTCTTTATCATTCAGACCAGAGAAGCCTCATCCGGAACGCAACACTCCTCAGTAATTCCTCATCAGATACTGTAATCACGCCTGGCTCTTTGGAGACTCGCTGTGGTGGCGTGTTGCTTTTTAGGTCAGTGGTCATGTTGTAGAAAATGGTGTTCTCTGTGGATTTGTCTGGCTGGTATGATAACTTAGGGGCAGTTTACACAGACACGTGCTTCTATTATGTCTGTGGTGATGTTGTTTTTTAGGATTTTGTCTATGTATATAAGGGTTATTATAATTAAATAAAACTATTAAAAGCATTATTATACGATAGAACGATAGATAGATAGATAGATAGATAGATAGATAGTGTCGAAATGCTGGCTAATGAGTCCATTACAAATTTCCCTATCAGGGACAATAAAGTATTTCATTTCATTTTAATATCTCACACTCACAGACTATTTTTACACCAATTCACAGCCACCTTAAAATCTAAATGGCTTCACGGAGAGATAAGATAAGAATCTGTAAAAGTATAGCAGTTCGCTCACAAGTTTTGCATCTTTTGAATTGTTTTCTCGCCTCCCGAGAGGTGCATAACTAAGCAGCATTTCCCTCACAGCAGCTGTTTGGCTGTCAAAATGTTTCATTTTCATTACAGGCACAATACTATGTGTAAGATATTTGGATTAAAATATCCAAAAAAACACTAGATTGTTGACTTGTGCACTTACATTTGTCAGGGTTTGTGCAGGTGCTGAAGACGAGGACACGAAAGCTTCAATATAAATGTTTTAATAACAAACTGAAAACTTTCCAAACTTAAACAGGAACAAAAACTCCAGGAAATCAGAAACACAACCACACATGGACGACGATCGACAAACACAGGGAGAAAACACAGGGCTTAAATACACTGAACCAAACAAGATAATTAACTGAAAACAGGTGCATAAAATTGGACACAAACGAGGAGCGGGAAAACTTAACAGGACTAAACCAAAAACCACAAAGACAGGGGGAAACAAGATCACAAAAGATTAACAGAACACATCAAAACGTGACAGTACCTCCCCCCTCCCCGAAGGCGCGTCCTCGCGCCGTATAACATCCAAAGGGGTGGGAGGGTGGGCGCCCTGGAGGCTGACGAGGGCATGGTGCAGGTCCAGGAAGCCTCCAGGGCGGTGCAGGCTGTGGGCGTGGCCACGACGGTGCAGGCTGTGGGCGTGGCCACGACGGTGCAGGTCTGTGGGCGTGGACAAAGCGGAGCTGTCGGACCCTCGGGCGTCCAGGGCGGCGCTGTGGAACCCTCGAGCGTCCAGGGCGGAGCTGTGGGACCCTCGGGCGTCCAAGGCGGAGCTGTGGGACCCTCGGGCGTCCAAGGCGGAGCTGTGGGACCCTCGGGCGTCCAGGGCGGTGCTGGCTCTTCAGGTGGCCACGGCGGTGAAGACCCTTCAGGTGGCCATGGCGGTGCAGACCCTTCAGGTGGCCATGGCGGTGCAGACCCTTCAGGTGGCCATGGCGGTGCAGACCCTTCAGGTGGCCATGGCGGTGTTATCTTTTCGGGCCTCCGTGGATCTTTGGCCGGCCACGGCGAAGGCGTATGGCGCCCCCCCAAAATTTTCTTGGGGAGGACAGGCTCATGATCGGGAACTGACTTGACATCAACGGGCGCTGGGTCAACGGGTTCTGGGTCAACGGGCTCTGGGTCTGGGTCAACGGGCTCTGGGTCTGGGTCAACGGGCTCTGGGTCTGGGTCTGGGTCAACGGGCTCTGGCTCTGGCGCTGGGTCAACGGGCTCTGGCTCTGGCGCTGGGTCAACGGGCTCTGGCTCTGGCGCTGGGTCAACGGGCTCTGGCTCTGGGTCAACGGGCTCTGGCTCTGGCACTGGGTCAACGGGCTCTGGCTCTGAGTCAACGGGCTCTGGCTCTGGGTCAACGGGCTCTGGCTCTGGGTCAACGGGCTCTGGCTCTGGGTCAACGGGCTCTGGCTCTGGGTCTGGGTCAACGGGCACCGTGCTGGATGGGACCAGCATATCAGGAAACTCTGGGCTGGACGGGACCAGCATATCAGGAAACTCGGGGCTGGACGGGACCAGCATATCAGGAAACTCGGGGCTGGGCTCAGGCTCTGGCGGGCAGGCGACGGGCTCAGGCTCTGGCGGGCAGGCGACGGGCTCAGGCTCTGGCGGGCAGGCGACGGGCTCAGGCTCTGGCGGGCAGGCGACGGGCTCAGGCTCTGGCGGGCAGGCGACGGGCTCAGGCTCTGGCGGGCAGGCGACGGGCTCAGGCTCTGGCGGGCAGGCGACGGGCTCAGGCTCTGGCGGGCAGGCGACGGGCTCAGGCTCTGGCTGGATGTGGCTGATTTGAACCCCAGCCTCGGCAGCCTTCTTTTTGGCCAGTCGCACCGATATCAGTGGGGGATCAGTTATACCGGATATCAGCCGGGGAAGTCCAGGGACCGATCTGGCGGCAGGGCTGATGCGGTGTGCAGGCTCTGGTGGGCAGACGATGGGCTCTGGTGGGAGCGTGCAGGTGATGGGCTCAGGCGTTGGCGTGCAGGTGATGGGCTCAGGCGTTGGCGTGCAGGTGATGGGCTCAGGCGTTGGCGGGCTGGCGACGGGCTCTGGTTGGATGGTCTCTGGCTGGAGTGGGAGATCCTCCACCAGGTAGCTGGATCCACACGCCCACAACGTGTGATCCACGAACTCCAGGAAGGATAGATGGAGATCCTTGACTAGAATTATCTGGGCCAAGGGGTCCTTCAGACCACCCCAGAAACTCTTTATTAACTCCTCTTCCTCCATCGACCCATCATTGTAGAGGGTTAGGTAACGCCCCGCATACTCCTCAAGAGAGAGCTCCTCTTGAAAGAGGATTGGAATTTCAAAGGGGCTCACCACCATGCTTTTCCTCCTTCGGCCCATTTTCGTTTTTTTTTAAAGGTCGATCGTTCTGTCAGGGTTTGTGCAGGTGCTGAAGACGAGGACACGAAAGCTTCAATATAAATGTTTTAATAACAAACTGAAAACTTTCCAAACTTAAACAGGAACAAAAACTCCAGGAAATCAGAAACACAACCACACATGGACGACGATCGACAAACACAGGGAGAAAACACAGGGCTTAAATACACTGAACCAAACAAGATAATTAACTGAAAACAGGTGCATAAAACTGAACACAAACGAGGAGCGGGAAAACTTAACAGGACTAAACCAAAAACCACAAAGACAGGGGGAAACAAGATCACAAAAGATTAACAGAACACATCAAAACGTGACAACATTATCCCATATGTTTCCAATAAGGTTTAAATCAGGTGTTGCCTGTCTATGATGCAATATCCTCCTTCAATTTCCATGGAAACACTAAAGATGCTTTAATATATGATGTGTGTTATAGACAGATGAGCAACTGTGTGTGGATACCTTTATCGAGTTAGTCATTGTTTTGAGTCACCGTGAGTGACATGTTTGTACCATGCCTCAGAGACAACACTATTAGTCAAGTGACTAACATAGCATAACCAGAAAGAGCTTTATTAACAGTAATACAGCATTTTCTCCACCATGCAATATATTTTAAAATTAACTGCATGCCATTTAGCAACACAATTCATCCAGCTTTTAGTAATATGATATTCTAATATCGATCTAGCTTACTGCAATGTGTCACAAGTGTCTCACACCAGCCACTGAGCGAACGCACGTTATAGAGGCGTAACAATATATAGTGTCACAATATATCGCAATACAAAAATGCCACAATATGTATCGTGGATAGTGACAAAATGTATAGTGTATAGCCTAGTTCACCCAAAATTACTATGTGAGAAAAAATTCAAGTTTTCATAGTTTTAGTGTCAGTACTACATTAAATTACTATATAATGTTGAATATAATGGCTGTATAAATATGTGGCTCATGATAATGCCAAATGTCGTTACCAGTAAAAGTGGGCTACATATATCTAGTCAGTGACAGAGCGCAAACATATTCATCTAAAATATTTCTGTATTTTCAGCTTCAGAATCATGAATATTTTGTGTCTCTATTGTTCTGTGCATTGGGTTATCAGCACCAAGTCCAAGCCTTTTCATTTACACACACAATGTAAGAGCAAATTTAGCATTTTAATCAACAGTACTTTTTTTGTTAACCTTTTATCATAAGTCTTGGAGTATCGCAATAATATCGTATCGTGAGTTCAGTATCGTGATATATCAAATCGTGACCCGTTACACCCCTACACGTTAACATTACTTTTCAACACACTCAAATGTATTTTAAGTATGATTGTTTTGTCCAAGTAAAACAGCGCTGCAATACCCCACAATTTTAATTTGTCAGATAAATCGACCTGTATAAGTAATTTAGCACGTACAGCTATTTTATTAGAACAAAATAAAAGAATGTGAATTTAAGAGATCAAATGTAACTGTAACAAAGTTCAAGTTCAGGGAAAAAGGCATTAAACAACTTTAATCGTAAAATAAACATAAACAACTAAACGAAAAGAAAGGAGGAGCCGACTGCAGCGTATAAACATTATAAAACGGCGGCGCAAGTTTGCTACATCAGAAAAGCTATCAATGGAGCTGGTTATGGGATGCAAACATCAAAAGGTATCAGTTTTGATGCACTATGGAACCGTAATCACAAGGAACCATGCAAGTCTTTATTAATCAATAATCTGCCCCTGTAATCATAATTGTGTGTGACAAGTAATACAAGTTTTACTGCCTGTTCATTTAATCTGAAAACTGCAGGGATTTGATTTGTGTGAATTTGTTTTGAGTTCTTGCAAAAAACTGTTGGCAGAGGCACGTTTTTCCAATGAGAGCATTTATTCGAAATCGATCATTCAACATTAATAGGGCTGTGTAAAAATGTGGCCTTTGCCGTTCGCAGCTAATTGGCTTTATTTTTACACAGTGCACGAGACAGACTTCCTCTAAACAGATATGTTTTCGACAGCTTGCTGCAGTGCCCCGTCTTCTCCGCTTTTAACAGGTTGCTCAGATTATTGTTTAGAAATCATATTCCATGATTTATCCCTAAAGCTGTTTCTTCAAGTACATACAGGTGGCACTAATTGGTGATTTACCTTCTCATGAAATATGAATGTGAGCTGCACATGTTTGAGGATGTTTCTCCGTAACTGGCCTTATATATCCGATCGTGTGATATGTCCTCCTTCAGATTATGTGTGATTCTCTTATTCATTAACACCAGGGCTATTCTCAGGTCCTGCTCGTTATCGAGTGGCACGGCACACCCGTTAACCGTGTGTGGGGTTATAAATGGCGGTGTGTGTACTGTTGTAAGTGTGTGTAAGTGTTTAGTGGCAATATGATTCCTGGATGTGAGAAATGGAATAGATGAACAACATGCATGTTTTTCAGGGTGTATTTATGATAGTGGAAGAAAAGTGTTTAATATAAATAGTTATTCTTATTCAATTGCTTCCATATTAAGGGTTATGTTACCCACTTTTTCAGCACCAGTCAGTTTAGAGATTTGAAAAATGCTACAAAAGTTGTCGTGGGCGCTCTCATTAAGT
>CM070830.1:31368992-31573992 GCA_036326025.1 Chrosomus eos | reverse complement strand
CCTGGTCAGTCATGCACAGAATGTAGGCCAGATTGGGCTGTTTCGGGTTCGAGTTGTGCGTGATGATTTCCATATACATCTTTTAGCTACAAACACAGCCAATAAAGTTTAGTTTATCTCAACAACAATATGATAATGATGTGTAACCGTAAGCTGTCTATCTTTTTCAGGTGTCTGACTATTTCAGGTGTGTTTGTGTCAGAGGCCCATAGCAAATGTATTTTTCATTACTTTAACATGTTCCTTTAATAGGCTTTAGAGACATATTCCATGCTCCATGTGTGTTGGAACCTTCTCTGGCACGTTCTTGAAGATGCCACCGCCATACCGTCTGCTGTAGTTTGGGATTAGATTTGCTTTCCATAATCATAATGCCATAATTTGCTTAGTGCAGCCAGTCCACTGGAGAGATTTTATTCCAGCTACTGTGGGAAATGAAAGCAGTTCGCCCACACACACTGACGCACGCAGACAGACAGACAGAGTCATGTGTTATCAGCCTGTCTTTTTTAGAGAGAGAATGTGCGGGCGGTGTGTGTGTGTGTGTGTGTGTGTGTGTGTGTGTGTGTGTGTGTGTGTGTGTGTGTGTGTGTGTGTGTGTGTGTGTGTGTGTGTGTGTGTGTGTGTGTGTGTGTGTGTGTGTGTGTGTGTGTGTGTGTGTGTGTGTGTGTGTGTGTGTGTGTGTGTGCGTGTGCGAGAGGTCCTGGTATTACTAAAAATTGTCAGTTAGATGACGCCTTGGGGTGAGAACGCGTTGGGTATTACTATAGTATAGTATATTATTACCAGTAAATTTTGACCTTGTTGGGAAATGTTTTGGTCCCCATGAGGAAACAAGCTTATAAATTATACAGAATGATCTTTTTGATCTTTTGTGATGTGTAGGTTTCGGGCTAGGGTTAGTGTAAGGGGACAGAATATAGAGTTTGTACAGTATAAAAACCATTATGTCCATGGAATGTCACCATACAACATGGAAACCTAACGTGTGTGTGTGTGTGTGTGTGTGTGTGTGTGTGTGTGTGTGTGTGTGTGTGTGTGTGTGTGTGTGTGTGTGTGTGTGTGTGTGTGTGTGTGTGTGTGTGTGTGTGTGTGTGTGTGTGTGTGTGTGTGTGTGTGTGTGTGTGTGTGTGTGCGAGAGGTCCTGGTATTACTAAAAATTGTCAGTTAGATGACGCCTTGGGGTGAGAACGCGTTGGGTATTACTATAGTATAGTATATTATTACCTGTAAATTTTGACCTTGTGGGGAAATGTTTTGGTCCCCATGAGGAAACAAGCTTATAAATTATACAGAATGATCTTTTTTGAAAATCTAAAATAGCAGTAAGTTTTCTGTGATGTGTAGGTTTCGGGCTAGGGTTAGTGTAAGGGGACAGAATATAGAGTTAGTACAGTATAAAAACCATTATGTCCATGGAATGTCCCCATAAAACATGGAAACCTAACGTGCGTGTGTGTGTGTGTGTGTGTGTGTGTGTGTGTGTGTGTGTGTGTGTGTGGTGTGTGTGTGTGTGTGTGTGTGTGTGTGTGTGTGTGTGTGTGTGTGTGTGTGTACCTACTTAACTATATTCTGGGGACACATTTTACCCAGAATTGACTTAAACCTGACAAAATCTCCAAAAACTTCACTTTAGAGATGTCCTCATTTGTAAATTTGGTATAAAAATAAAGTAATTTATACACGTGTGTGTGCGTGTGTGTCTGGAAAAGTTCAATCAACCCATCTGGACTATAATTTTGTTTTTAAGACGTTACTCACAGGCTTTTTCATGACAATCTATTACAAGGTTGAGTTGTTTTGACTGAATCCTTACAGACGTTCTTCAAAGTCCTGGATGAAGTAGACAATTTACAGACATAGAAAGAGTGTGTGAGTCTGTGTATGTTTATGCTGCACATTTTCAAGTACAGTGCAGGTGTTTATGGAATTGCAATTCTTAGATCCTTGTGACATACATCAACTCAATTACAGAAAAGACACTGTTTAGTTAGAAACACGTGATCTTGCTGTGTTTTTTAATTCTTTGTCTTTGTCAATGGCAATCGGCAGCTGTGTCGTGTCTCGCTGTTGTATTAGAACCTATTTTTTAGACGCTTGAAAGTATTTTACTTTGAAAAATGTGTCTACCTTTTATTTTTTTGAGCTATTTAATGCAAGAATGCGTCCTTTGTGAACAGCCCCTTGCTCATCTGCATTTCCTCAGGCCAATCCTCGCTCTGTAGACATGTCTTTCCATAATCATGAGACTAAAGTCTAGAGACTGTCCAGTTGAATGGATACAAACTCACACGTTTTTGTTTGTTTGGTCATCTAAATAATGGCTATTACAGTTTAAGGAAGCTCATAAGTTATTGCAAAAAGTACTTTCACAAATCAAAATTTTGATTAACATAAAATAATGAAATTCTTATTCATAGTGGAACTGTAAAGCAAAACACACTCTGCGACCCACCTATTGAATCACTGCTTTAGGGGGTCTGTTAAAACTCAATGGGCTCAGGGGGGCAAGAGAGATTTGTACTTTGTACATTGTAAGAAAGGGATTAGAAATGTAATTAATTGAGAAGGCATTTCCATGTCTGAATTACGCTATAGTGTGATGCTTGCAGTGTGTGTAACGATTATGTGAAAAATCCGACGCTATCCCCGACGCATTCGTACATGACCTCAATCGTTAGTTCCATATCTCAAATCTTCTTTTTTCTTTTACAATGAGATTAAAAAGAGAGAAAGGTTTTTGCCTAAATGTCCTGCTTTCAGATGTTTCTCCCCATGTGTCTTCACTTTAATAAGACTTCTCACAATGTCACACATTTTGTTCAGATTGGTACCGTAGTTTGCAATCGAAATTCAGAAGTCTGATCGTGTATATGATCTGTTATCCACATTAATTTTATAGCTCTATACTCTCCTTGGATGTTCTCATTTGTTACTGTTTTCTACTTCAGAATTTTAGGCAGAAACATCTGAGACAATGTTGATACTTAAAAATATGGAGAGCTCCATTAAGTCGTCTGGCCAATGAAAGAGCAACCCTTGAGCAATAAAACTGCTCTAGGTGTGCGTGCGTGAATGTTGGCCTTGTCTCTGGGAAGAGGTTAGAGACTCTCATGGCGCCACACACACACACACACACACACACACACACACACACACACACACACACACACACACGCACATGCACACGCACACGCACACACACACACACACACACACACACACACACACACACACACACACACACACACACACACACACACACACACACACACACACACTCACACTCACACTCACACTCACACAGGCTAAATAAAGACAAACTGCGGTTCAGCCACCAGTGACTTTTTCCAGATGACACGCTGTTAAAGATGTCTGGGTAACTGGGTCAGAGATGGAGTCTGTAAAAATATATACAATCTTGAATGCAATTGTTCAGTTTGCTAGTTTCGGAATGTTTTAATCATATTATTAACTAGGATTTTCTGTTTTTTAAGTGCTTTAAGTGTACAGTATTTGTTTGCATGTCCAGCTGACTTCATCCTCCTGTCATTCCCTGTTTCTGTGTCTATATGGACACTTCGCCCTCAGGCTACACAGACTATATGAAATATACATCTGCATGTGAATAGAACACATGCGGCTGGGAGGATCCTGAAGGAAACACATCATCATATTGAAAAGAATGCTCCTGTCCTGCTCTGGATGTCTCTGTGGTAGAGTGCTGTGGAAATCATGAGGCTGCTTTTTCAGATGCACCCTTATATAGGCCATGCTGTGATTAAAATGATATGCCAGTGAGACTGCTCCTGCTCTGAGTTTTTGGAGCAGGCCCAAGTTTGTTTGGTTGGTGTGAAAGTGGTTTCCCTGAACTTGAAAAGGGATACATTTACAGGGATAGAGTTACAGTTCATGTGACTTTGGTACAGACAAATGCTAGTGTTGTGTACATTGTTGGTGTTCAATTTAAAAATAATAGTATACATAATAAAAAAATCCAGTTTATGTTGGTTTAGCGTGAATTTAAATGTATTTTTTAATGCCCCTGACCATGGCGCGGAATCTGATGAATGTTATAATGCAGATGCACTATGCAATCGGTAAGATTTTTTAAAGTTATTGAAGACTCTTATGCTCACAGAGGTTGCTTTTATTTAATAAAAAAAGAGTTAAAAACACTAATAACGTGAAATGTTATTCCAATTAAAAATTACAGTTTTCTAGTTTAATATATTGTAAATTGTAATTTATTCCTGTGGTAACGAAGCTGAATTATCATCATCATTACCCCAGTCACATGATCCCTTAAATATCATTCTAATAGGATTTGGTGATCAAGGAACATCTTATTTATTATTATCACAGATGAAAAGGTTTTTGCTCCTTAATTGTTTTGTGGAAATCGTAATATATTTTTTTTTAATATAATTTGTAGATAATATATAGATAATAATTTATAGACAGATTATTTGATAAATAGAAAATTCAATAGAACAGCATTTATTTAAAATCGTGGAATATAATCATGGAATATAATTGTCAGTAAATAACTTACTGAGCCCAAATTGTAGTGTAAATAACAAAGTTTAAAAGCAAATTACAACTAAATAAACTGTAAATAGTTTTTTTGAAAAAGAAAAGCGAAATAATGGCATGGTTTATTGCATTCAAATTTGTGTATCTGTATATATTTGTTTGCCTTTGTAAACACATCACGCCTTCGCTTCCTCTTAATGAGTCCGAAGCTAATCACTCATTATGAGCGAGAGATGGAGTACCAAAGGTGCCCGTACTTTTAATAGAAGCCACATGGCTTGTGTTTAATTATGGATGTTAACCCCTGGGCAGCGTGTACGCGCATATGTGTGCGTGAGACACTCACTAATGAGTTAAGAAGTGTAATTCTCTGCGTTGCACTTGTACAGGGCCTTTTGTGACACCAGCCAGCAGACCCCTTTTGGCTTCCCGACAACCTGTCTCCAAAACAACTACCACTGCCCCTCGGGAAACCCCGTCTGACCCCTCTTGTACTTCTGCACACTCACGATAACAAGCTCGGGAGAAGCAAAGAGACCATAATTGCAGCGTATCTTCTGAGAGCGTACTACCTCCCGTCTCAAACCCCTCCGACAGGCGCTGTTTAAACAATCTCTAGAATTTACAGCTTTTCACTGTCCACATCTAACGTCAGCGCCCATTAGGGTAGTTTTTCTCAGAAGACTTGCAGTGGTAATCTGATACTTTTTTTCAAAGGCCTCTCTAAAAACTTCGTCTTTGCGCCCACTGACTCTTTCGTATCTGTCAATTAAGATATGCGTCTCATAAGCCCCTGTACAATTTACACAATTTGCTCCCAGGGCACTTGTTACTGGTCTGCTCATGTAAGGTTACAGGAGGGCATAATGCCCTCTTTGCTGCCATTTACTGCATCGGTAATAGAGAGTCTGTGATCTTAGCGTATATCTCTGCTGTGTTCTGGCCCTCGGAGGCCCATCAGGGTGTTTGTTAGCTCCATTGACGGATCATTAAAGCTTTTAGTCGACCAGATCATTTGTTCTCTAATGAGAGGGAGAAACGCGAGCCCTGATACTCATCGATGATCAATGTCTTCTGCCTGTTTTAACTGTATCAGTCGTTCTCGGTCTCTCTCTCTCTCTCTTTCTCGCTGTCTGCATCTTTATCTCGCTATCAGAGATAAAAGTGCTGTTCGAAACTCTTTAGCCTCACCCGTCCAATCAGATCTCCTGTACACTCATTTTCATAAAACTTTGTGAATATCCCTAACTTGCATCACATTAATGCCCACTCCACTTTTTCTTTCCTCTAACGCTCCTGTATTTAATACTTTACAGTGGCTGAATCCTAATTTGCATGCTATCCACAATGAATAGTATGCAAGATTAGGATTAATGCATCCAGAATCATAGTATGTTGAAATACTAGGCCTATCTCAAAGCTCCACAGATGGCGGAATATTTATAGTGGATTTGCAAAGTATCTGCGTTTTTTTTGGCTAATCTGTGTGCGCTTTTTGGACTAATATGGCCCATTTGGCATTGCACTACAGAAGACAAGAAGTTTATGATGCTTCTCACAGCTTATTCATTAAATGTATGAACTTAAAAGTTAAAGCTGCACTTTTTCCATTTTTTTTTAAAGTTTTATGTACTCAGAAATTTTAGTTTACTAAATTATGAAAATATAATGATAAAAAAACAACTACATGGTACAAAGTATGCATTTCAGTTGATATTTATTTAACAGATACCATAATCAACAATGCTAAAACATAGAAAGTAAACTTTAAAGGGTTAGTTCACCCAAAAATAAAAATTCGGTCATTAATTACTCACCCTCATGTCGTTCCATACCCGTAAGGCCTTCGTTCATCTTTGGAACACAAATGAAGATATTTTTTTGATGAAATCTGAGAGCTTTCTGTCCCTCCATTGAACGCAACATCATTGCAACCTTCAAGCCCCAGAAAGGTAGTAAAAACATTGTTAAAAATGTCCATGTAACTACAGTGGTTTAACCTTAAAGTCCCCGTGAAATCAAAATTGACCATACTTACTTTGTTTGCCTAAATTGATCGTTTTGTGGTGAATAATTCATCCATGCAAGTCAATCCACACAAAAAAATTTTTTGGCTTCGTAATCTTTAATCAAATTCTGAAAATGCCCCTCCCCTCTGCACTGGAGGACCTTGCCGGTGACGTAGGCTTGACGGTTTAGGTGTCTGCTTAACATCCGTAACCACGCCCCTCCAACTGACATTAATGACAGGCACACAGCGTGTGAAAGGAGAGATGGCGAGGAGGTGCATTTTTCTAGATCCAATCAGGTGCTAGTTGGGAAAAAAAAGCCACGCTCACTATTTTGCCTCTTTTAGTATTCCGTTTCTCTCGGAAATACGTCACAGCACTGTAGAAAAGTCGTTTGCAACTTCCGGTTCACGGGGACTTTAATATTATGAAGCGACGAGAATACTTTGTGTGCACAAAATAACAACATTATTCCACATCTTTCTCCTACGCTGTTGACGTAGTGTAAACGGCTCACTATTGGCCGACGCTGGTAATGTGTGTGATGCGTGTGATGCTGGCCAATAACGAGCCGACGTTTAGGCGTAGAACCCAGAAGCGCTGCACTGTTTACACTACGTCAACAGCGTAGGAGAATGATGTGGAATAATGTCGTTATTTTGGGGTTATTTTGTGCACACAAAGTCGCCTCGTCGCTGATCTGATCCCCTCCCCTTGTACACCGGTACTGTGAAAATAAGGTGTGGCCCCTTTAAGAGCTGTGCGCGCCCTGTTGAACTGTCGGCAGTCTGTATTGTATGTGCGCCTCAAACACCACATGTTACCGCATCGGGTTATTTCTGTTTGATGCTCATTTTAGCAGATCTTTCTTGCCATAAAGCAACTCGTTACATCGTGAGACCTGATATCACGCGACACTTCCTGATGCTGCGGCCGGGCTCAAAGTTGCAAGTGTGTTTTTTCCGCTCACATCCAACTGGACCACCATTCAACACGAAATCAGTAATATAAACATTACAATGACTCCAAAGCTGTTCGGTTAAGGTAAAAAAGTTACTTAGTTCACCTTTAAGGATGAATCACTCTAGTTACATGGACTTTAACAATGTTTTTACTACCTTTCTGGGGCTTGAAAGTTGCAATGATGTTGCGTTCAATCAATGGTGGGATAGAAAGCTCTCAGATTTCATAAAAAATGTCTTCATTTGTGTTCCGAAGATGAACAAAGGTCTTACATGTTTGGAACGACATGAGGGTGAGTAATTACTGACCGAATTTACATTTTTAGGTGAACCCTTTAAAGTCACCATGAAATAAAAATGTATTATAAATTACATATATATGTATATACCATTTATTTGTATGTATCCATTTTTGTAGTGTAACCCAAATTCAACAGGATATACATATCTCATCACCAGTGCATGAAGAACATAGTAGAAATATGTAAAATGCCAGTGTATTCCATTTCTTCCTTGCTTTTGTTCTCAGTCGAGGAGCTAACACTTCCTTCTTTAGATTAGTGAAACTAGAGAGATACTGTGAACCGTCTGCCTAATAGATCATTCTGACAGTTTAATTTTAATGCTTGATTATCATTCAATCTTATAATTGTATTATCCAACCGTTCAATTAATTTGGTCTATATTTACACCGATGATTAGGATCAAAATCGAAATTGTAGTCGCTGACTCTGCGTGTCGAAAGTAACCGGGCTATCTATTGAGGTAGCTCTCCTGATATTCCTCCTCCTATGGGAATGGGATATCAGCTCCATCTGCTCCCGGCATCTTTCCATTAGATGAATGAGCACTCTTAGATGAGATTGAGTGCATGGACCCACTTTAAATGACTGGACACAACTGTGCTGTGTGATACAAAATGAGCTTACACATACAGACATGACTCGAATTCAAATGGATGCTTCTGTTCAAGACTGATGAAATCTAGTCTCAGCTAGTGATGGGAAGTTCGGATCATTTTACTGACTCGGATCTTTGAGTCTCGTTCAGCAAAATGAACGAATCTTTTTTCGAGTCATTTCGTTCATTTCGTTCATTTCAGCACAATATAATTAAAATGGCATGTTAAATATACCAACACATCTAGTACTTACGAAAATGTTGATTACATTTGTAAAAATAATAAAAATAAACAATAGGGTAATGCAGCCAAAGCCAAATTATAGGAAACCTAAATGTTTTATTAATTGATTAGTTGTTGGGTTATTGTATAGGGTATTGCAGTCTGATTCTGTTAGTTCACCTCATCTCCTGATCCGAGACGTTCTTTCCTTTGCAACTTCATATTTATCAGGTTAGTTCTCCTCTCGTGTCTCGAGACGTTAGTTGTCGACTCGTCAGTGTCTGACTCTGATCTGTCTGCTGGGCCGACCGTGCCGTGTGTGATACAGCAGGACCGGAAAGAGAAATGATTAGTTCATCTTTCGAGTCTCGGGTTCGGCCGGGTCCGAGTCCTTCGTTCTTCCTGTCAGTCCCATAGAGCCGATGCTGTCACTCCCGGAAAGAGAAATGATTAGTTCATCTTTCGAGTCTTCGGGTTTGAGTCCTTCGTTCTTTTGTCACGTGACCGCTGGTATCTGGTATTAGATTCGTATTATTGACTGCGTCTGAATGTATAAGCCTATTGTTTTATATTTAGGAATATACATTTCTAAATATGTGCAATAAACATTATCTGAAAAATAAAAGTTCCATCTTATTATTGTCCCTGTCCGTCTCTTTTCTAAATGTTTAGAACTTGTGCATGTGTTTTATTATATATTATACATGAATTAACTACTATTATAACTACGTGCTTGTTTGTAAAAAGGTTGTTAGTAGGCTATTCAATACGGTGACAAGTCACGTGACAAAAGAACGAAGGACTCAAACCCGAGACTCGAAAGATGAACTAATCATTTCTCTTTCCGGGACTGACAGCATAGCCTCTATGGGACTGACAGGAAGAACGAAGGACTCGGACCCGGCCGAACCCGAGACTCGAGACTCGAAAGATGAACTAATCATTTCTCTTTCCGGGACTGACAGCATAGCCTCTATGGGACTGACAGGAAGAACGAAGGACTCGGAGCGTCCCGAACCCGAAGACTCGAGAGATGAACTAATCATTTCTGTTTCCAGTACAGATTCAGAACCCATATGTTGCGCAATGCGCATGCGCGGTCAGCACAAAATGAACGAATCACTCTCTGACACAACTCGGTAGTCCCGAGTCATATTAAAGATTCGTTCAAAATGAACGAATCGTTCATGAACGACACATCACTAGTCTCAGCCTCAGACGTCACGGCCACGGACCGTTGACTGAACGTCTGATGCACACAAAATTTTAAACACTTCAGGAGTTTCAAAGTCAAAGCCGGGGTGACGCCAAACCCCCGCATGGAAGAAGAAAGCTGTTGCGTTTACAGCTATGACGATGAGCGCTTATTACGATCAACTATATGCTACATTTTCAAAAGTATGTGAGGTTCACGGCATAGAGTTTTACAAGCTGGTCTGTTATTGAAGGGATGTCCACTTTACATTTGCACGCCCCTAAACATGAAGCTGAACAAAACAAACTCTGATTGGTTGATTTACATGTAAGACGTCTTCTTGTGCGGTCCTTGGTCAATGAAAGCTGCTATGGATTTCAGACCTTCAGCAGTCAGTCTGAAGTTCTGGCTACTCGAGACTATGAAATCAGGCTTGTAAGTTAGACATAGGGTCGCTTATATATATAATTTTTTTTTGGGGGGGGGGATTCACATTATTATATATATATATATATATATTTTATATATATATCCTCATTTAAAAAAAACTCTTGCAGAAACATATTTTCTCTTCTCTGATGGCGTGGGTGATGATGCAATCAATTCCTGATGGAAAAAAATCAAGTCCTGTCCTACATTTTTGTCTAGAAGACTTTCCACTCAGATATATATCACAATAGGGACTATTGCAACATACGTTTCATGCCAATTTTAATTTTAAAGGGTTCCTATTATGTAGCCTGACTACGTCAGACTTCCGCTAATTTCATTTCGCTCCTGTAGTCAGTCTGAGATAGCAGCCTATCTTTCTGTTTTCCACCGGCCTGAAAACAGCCGGGCCAATCAGCGAACAGAAGGCGGGCTGAAAGCCGTGAGTAGTTTAAGAGTTAGGTCAGAGAAATCGAAAACGACCGCGGATAGGGAGACGCGGATGCAATTCGCTCTGTTGTGGAGAATATTCCCGGCATTAGCAAACTGAAGCCCAAAGAAGAAGAGTGTGTATTAAACATTTTGAATGGAGGTGATGTTGTGGCCCTACTCCCTTTGGGAAAAGTTTAATTTATCAACTATTGCCGATCGTCAGCGAGAAACTGGGGAGCCTTTTGACCGGTCAGTGTCTCCTTTCTTTTCCAGGTCTTAAATACCGTAAAACTTCAAATAATAGCCCGGGCTTTTATTTGCCCAAATCGTCTAACTGCACCGGCTTGTATTTGAGACAGGCGTCTATATGAGACAGGCCTTTATAGTGTTGAGATGTTGTTCATTGAGATGTTGTTGCTAGAGTCTCTAATCTCAAAAAATCTCCAAATGCTCCACGTGAAACTGCGGTCTTCCGATCTTTTACTATCTTGTCGATAGATTTTGATTAATATGCGCGAGGGAGAGAGAGCAAGACAGCGCTCGTGTTGTTTGAAGACCTAAGAGTGCGCGCGCGCGCGGCTCTCTCTCTCTCTCTGCTAGTTTGCGCCCTGTCAAGCGCAGCAGTCATTCTATTACATCACTCACCGATCAAAAAAGTCGTTCACAGCCGTGTTCACTCCGGTATTTCGCTCGCATCATCAAGTGTTTACAGCAGGTTTACAGTGGATGTTCGATCATAGATTTGAGTTTGATACATGATGTCTGTGGTTCGATGCGGCTGTGTCAGCGCATAAAGCCTAGTTCACACTACATGATTTTAAAACGTAGGGCTGAACTGTGCAGATTTTAAACTTCAGAAATCGCCCCCTAGCGAGAGA
Organism: Chrosomus eos; assembly: GCA_036326025.1. Classification (NCBI taxonomy): domain Eukaryota; kingdom Metazoa; phylum Chordata; class Actinopteri; order Cypriniformes; family Leuciscidae; genus Chrosomus; species Chrosomus eos. Next base: position 31,562,428 of record CM070830.1, on the reverse strand, counting down.
GAAAACACTTCTCTATTATGCTATGCCAGACTCTGTCTACGAAGCAAAGTGAAGTAGCAGAGTCTGGTATTACCAGGCTACCTATTATGTCCCTTTTCACAAAAATCGTGTCCCCAGACATGACATGGGAAGTTTTAGCTCAAAATACCCCATCATTTATTATACCATGCCCAAAATGCCCCTTTTTGGGTGGAAGCAGCGCTGTTTTCACTTGTGTGAAATGCCAATGAGCTGCTGCTCCCCGTCCCCTTTTCCAGAAGAGGGATGTGCCTTTACAGCTCGTGCCTCCGATACTAAATATTAAGGGGCCATTTCCACAGAACGCGTTTTTGCATTCCAATGCGCTTGTTTTCCATTATTTTTTATGTAAACACACGCTAGATGGATCTTTTTTCTCTCTCCCAGATTCCATCACCAGTCGTGGGCTTGGCCCTGTTATTGTGCCATCACAAGTATAGAAAATTTGAACGACTCATTTTGGGACACTGTTTATGATTTAAGGAGTGGATGGATTTTCAAAATATCTATATTACTTGATCATCTTCTTCCATTTATTTTACTCTACTTTCCATCAATACAGAAAGATGTATATGCATCCTTGTATTCAGTCTGGAGAACTTTAGGTTTGCTGACGGGCACACAAGACAACAGGCCGTGTTTGAAATTCCATGTGTAAATATCAGCAGCAGAGCAGGCTGAGGGCCCGATACAGCTGTGAGCATTAGCTGGTCATGTTTACCCGCGGCGGGTCAAACAGTGTTTTCCTTCAGAACCGATTCTTTCTTCCTCACATTCCCTCTCTTTTCCTTTGTCTCTCTGCAGATGACGTTCCTCCATACTTTAAAACAGAGCCGGTGCCGAGTCAGTTGCACCTGGAGAGGAACCGGTTGGTTCTGACATGTATGGCTGAAGGGAGCTGGCCTTTGGAATTTAAATGGATCCACAACGACACAGAGATCACGCGCTTCTCGCTGGAGTACAGGTCAGTGTGTGTTTCCATGCATGTTTTAAATATAAATTATTTGCATTGCTGCAGTTTGTTGTGATATATCAAAACTATAGATTGCTGTCTACTATAGAACTGCAGCATTAACCTTAAAGGAGTAGTTCACTTTTAAATAAACTTTTGTTGATAATTTACTCACCCCCATGTCATCCAAGATGTCCACGTCTTTCTTTCTTCAGTCGAAAAGAAATTAAGGTTTTTGATGAAAACATTCCAGGATTTTCTCCATATAATGGACTTCATTGGGAGCCAAACGGTTCAGGGTCCAAATGACAGTTTCAGTGCAGCTTCAAAGGGCTTTAAACGACACCAGACGATGAATAAGGGTCTTATCTAGCGAAACCATCGCTCATTTAAAAAATAAATAACAAAGTTTAAGTTTTTTAAGCACAAATGCTCGCCTTGCTCTGTTCTGTGATGAGCGTTCGTGACTGTCCTGTTCGAACTCGTTCATCAAAATTAACAAATCTTTTTTCGAGTCATGACTCCAAGGGTCCTAGATAAGACCCTTATTCATCGTCTGGAGTCGTTTAAAGCCCATTGAAGCTACACTGAAACTGTCTTTTGGACCTTGAACCGTTTGGCTCCCAATGAAGTCTATTATATGGAGAAAATCCTGGAATGTTTTCATCAAAAACCTTAATTTCTTTTCGACTGAAGAAAGAAAGACGTGGACATCTTGGATGACATGGGGGTGTGTAAATTATCAGCAAAAGTTTTTTTAAAAGTGAACTACTCCTTTAATTTGACAGAAATGTGGATTCTATTTAGCGGCTTCCTAGCCTCAAATAATGTTATTTTATTTATTTTATTGTTCTCTATTATTTCATTATATGGTATGTGTTGTTTATATTTTTATTTTTAGTAATTTATTTACTTATATTTTGTATTGATCTGAGAGTTTTAAACTGAGAGTAACTTCAAAGTTTGCGATTGATGTTTCTGGACTTAGAAAACTTATAATATCTTGGGTTTCAAAATATGTGGTTTTAGCAATACTTAGATAAATATAAATTATAAAATAACCAGTGTAAGTCGATTCATGTTGAGAATAAAGTAGAAAGAAAATAAAGTTTTATTTTTATTTTACTTAAAGGGATAATACACCCTCATAGCATGTCTAAATGTTCCTTCTACAAAACGCAAAAGAATTTGGGAAATAAAATGTCTTTGTTTTGTTGATACTATGGAAGTCAGAGGAGTCCAGTATTGCTTTGGACCCCATTGACTTAGACATAATTTGATAAAAAACATTGACCTTCATAATGGACAAAGTCATACGGGAATTGGAATGACATGAGGGTGAATAAATGATAACAAAATTTATATTTTTGAGTGAGTATAGCATTTATTTGGCACTGTGTAGAACAGTATAACTGTGTAGATGTAGATGTTTTTATATTTATTTTAGTCATTTATGTTCTTATTTTTTTATATACTGAAAAAGATCAATGTTTGTTTTTTTACTAAAATATCTTAACCTAACTTCAAAGTTTGCTTTTGATGCTTTCTGGTCTCTGGCCTTATTGGGTTTCAAACCCTTCATATATGCAGTTGTAGTAATACTAAGAGAAATATGAATTATAAAACACCCATGCGAAGTCAAGTTTTGTACTAATGGATTCCTGTTGAGAATAAAGAGGAGAATAAAACGTACTCGGTTACTAACGTAACCTCGGTTCTCTCTAGAGAGGGAACGAGTACTGCGTAATATCTTACGCTATGGGGAAACACTCTTTCCTCGAGATATTGAAGCCAAAAATTATCCTTAATTTTTTTAATCATGCAAAACGCTTTTGCAGCAGCAAGCAGACAAGGGCGAAACAGCTCGCGCGCCCATTGGCTGCCTCGCTGGAAAAGCTGCAGCCTATCGAGTGAAGGCACTGCGTGACGTAATGACGAATGAAGACGCTTCGCGCTCATTTCGTCATGTCCCGCCAGTATAGGCGTGGTCTCGCCCTGTAAATACCCCTCGATAGCTGTATTTCTCTGATTTTGTACACCGAAGCGAACCAGAGCATAGTTCAAGCACGGCAAGATACGCAGTACTCGTTCCCTCTCTAGAGAGAACCGAGGTTACGTTAGTAACCGAGTACGTTCTCTTACGAGAGTATCTCTCGTACTGCGTAATATCTTACGCTATGGGGACCCCATACAAAACGCCGTGCGGACAGGGATCCAGCACCAGAGTCCCGGGGCCAAGCCCGGGGCACATCTAGTGCATAATCACCATAACTCACATAGAGTAGAGGAGGAGAGGCTAGAAGCGTCACTCCTTCATAAAAGTCCCGTAGGGGTACCGACCCGTAAGGGCAACATAGCCGCATTGGCGGCCGATAAGCCCGAAGTTCAGACCGCCAAAAGCTTAGCTTGTAAGGCGGGCACCTCCAGGTTATAGTACTTGATAAATGTCGACGGCGAGGCCCAGCCCGCAGCCGTACAGATATCCTGCAGGGAGACCCCGCTATACCATGCCCACGACGAGGCCACGCCTCTTGTGGGGTGCGCTTTGACACCCAATGGGCACCGCAGGCCCTTGGAAGTGTAAGCCAGCGCTATGGCATCCACTATCCATCTGGATAGGCTCTGTTTTGAGGCGGCGAGTCCCTTAGAACGGCCGCCAAACAAAACGAAAAGCTGCTCGGTCTGCCTGAACTCAGGCGAGCGGGACACATAAGCCCTTAACGCCCTGACAGGGCAAAGGAGACTCACGTCCCTCTCCTCATCGAGAACCGGAAGGGCTGACAGGGAAATTACCTGGGCCCTAAACGGTGTATTGAGGGATTTCGGCACGTAGCCGTGCCTCGGTTTGAGTACGACCTTTGAGTCGTTAGGCCCAAACTCCAGACAAGACGCGCTTACAGAAAGCGCCTGTAAGTCCCCTACACGCTTCACTGAAGCGAGAGCCAATAGAAACACCGTCTTAAGGGACAGGTGCTTCATGTCCGACAGCTGGATCGGCTCAACGGGGCGCCTTTCATGGCCTCCAAGACCGTGGAAAGGTCCCAAGCCGGGACTGAAGGGGGCCTGGGAGGGTTTAACCTCCGAGCTCCTCGTAGGAAACGCACGACTAAGTCGTTTTCCCCAGCGACTGGCCAGACACCGGTTTAGCAAACGGTGCTATGGCCGCCACGTAAACTTTGAGCGTGGATGGGGTCCTTCCCTTATCCATCAGCTCCTGAAGGAAGGCAAGCACTTCCTTAACCCCGCAGTCCACAGGTGAAAAGCCACGGGCTCGACACCAAGTAGAGAACACCGACCCTTTCGAGGCATAGAGCCGTCTGGTAGACGGAGCTCTAGCCTGCGCGATCGTGTTTAGCACTCCTTCCGGGAGGCTAGCGGGTACCCGTTGATGGCCCATGCGTGCAGGGACCACAGTTCCGGGCGAGGATGCCAAATCGAGCCCTCCGCCTGAGAGAGGAGATCTCTCCTCAACGGTACAGGCCACGGGGCAGTGCTGGCCATCCGCATCAGGACCGGAAACCAAGCCTGGTTCGTCCAGAGCGGAGCTACAAGCAGCACTGGGCATCCATTTTCCCTGATCCGTTCCAACACCTGAGGCAGGAGCGAGACAGGGGGAAAAGCATACAGGGGACCGCTGGGTCAAGCATGGGCCAGCGCGTCCCTGCTTTTCGAGAAGAATACTGGGCAGTGAGCGTTCTCGCGGGACGCGAACAGGTCCACCTGCGCTCTGCCAAACGTTTCCCACAGCAGCTGGACCGTCTGCGGATGCAGCGACCATTCTCCTGTCGGGACGTTGTCTCTGGACAGCTTGTCTGGACCCGTATTCAGGTGCCCAGGCACGTGCGCCGCTTTCAGAGAAAGGAGGTTGCGCTGGGCCCAGACCAAGAGGGGTTCCGCCAGCCTGCAAAGGCGTGTGGACCCGATGCCGCCCTGGCGATTTATGTACGCCACCACTGACATGTTGTCCGACCGGACCAATACGTGGTGGCCTATTATCTGGGGACAGAAGCGCCTTAGCGCTTTGTCGACTGCCATTAATTCCAAGCAGTTCATGTGAAGGAGCTTCTCCCGTACTGACCATAGGCCAGCTAGTGGTCTGCCCTCGAGCAGCGCTCCCCGCCCCGATGTGGAGGCGTCCGTAGACACCACCTTCACACCCGAGGCGATCCCCAGACTCACACCTGACTGATACCAGACGGTCACTTTTCCACGGTTTCAGAGCTGAGACGCACTGAAGGTCGACCCTGAGGCGAAATAGACCCGCGGTCCACGCCCCGGGGGAACTCGTGCTTTTAGCCATAGCTGCAGTGGGCACATGCAGAGCAGGCCCAACTGGAGTACGGAGGCTGCTGAGGCCATCAGACCCAGCATTTTCTGAAACCTTCTGAGCGGGACTATAGAGCCGTGGCGGAAGGATCTCGCGACGTGCTGAATATTCAATCCGCGCTCCGGTGACAGGCGTGCTGTCATGGATAGCGAGTCCAACACTGTTCCCAGAAGGAAATTCTCCGACTGGGGAGCAGTGAGCTTTTCGCCCAATTGACTGTAAGGCCCAGCTCCTCGAGGTGCTCGAGTAATGCGGCCCTGTGTTCTATGAGCTCCGTTCGTGAACGAGCTAGAATCAGCCAATCGTCCAAGTAGTTCAAAACTCGCATGCCCCGAAGTCTCAGGGGGGCGAGGGCCGCGTCCATGCACTACGTGAACGTACGGGGTGCTATGGACAGGCCGAACGGCAGGACTGTGTATTGATATGCCTGGCCCTCGAAGGCGAATCTCAAGAATCGCCTGTGATGGGACGCTATTTGTATTTGAAAATAGGCGTCCTTCAGATCTGTTGACATGAACCAGTCTCCTTGGCGCACTTGCGCGAGGATTTTCCTGGTCGTAAGCATTCTGAACTGGCGCTTCCCGAGCGTTCTGTTCAGCAGTCGCAGATCTAGAATGGGCCTGAGCCCACCATCTTTTTTCAGTACCAGAAAATATCTGCTGTATAAGCCCCCTTCGCCCTGAGATAGAGGTTCTATAGCCCCTTTTCTCAGTAGTTTCGCTATCTCGGCTCGAAGTAGTTAAAACACTTCGCTATACACCGTAGTTTCGACTCGCGCCGTATAACGGCGTGGCGTCGAGCGAACTGTAGCGAACAGCCTCTCGTTATAGTGTTCAACACCCATTCTGATACCCCGGGAAGCCTTGACCACGCATCTGCGTGAATAGCCAGGGGTAGAATGAAATCTGGGCTCTGGCCGCGGCAGGACGGCAGCTCGAGAACCCCTGTGTACTGGGAACACAGCACCGTGTTTACAGCGTTCGAGGCGGGGGGGCGCGCTGATCACAGCGGGCAGCCTGGCCGCGCTCAGCTTCTCTATGGCGGGACGCGCAGAGAGCGAGCGGGGCGAATCCTGTGGGATTCGGCGCGTGTGAGGGAATGTGGGCACATTTACTAATGCGGCACATTTACTACACTGAGAATACTGTCAGCTCGCGCGACTAAATCACTGCTGTGTATACAGCGTGCGAGGCGCGCGCTGATCAAAGCCGGCAGCCCGGCCGCGCTCAGCTTCTCTGTGACGGGTTGTGCAGAGAAGACGAGCGGGGGTGAATCCCGTGAGATTCGGAGTGTCTGTGAGAAATGCGGGCGCGAGACAGCGGGCACATTTTCTGCACGGAGAATACTCGGCTCGCGCCGACTGAATCAACGCTGCGTTCACAGCGTGCGAGGTGCGCGCTAATCACAGCGGGCAGGCGCGCGCTGATCAAAGCCGGCAGCCTGGCCGCGCTCAGCTTCTCTGTGACAGGTTGTGCAGAGAAAGCGAGCGGGGGTGAATCCCGTGGGATTCGGCGTGTCAGTGAGGAAATGCGGAACAGCGGGCACATTTACTGCACTGAGAACACTGTCGGCTCGCGCCGACTAAATGTGTGTTAGTTTCGTTTTACAGAAACCAAGGGACACGCATCGTGTAGTGTAAGCGGGCATTGTATGGGCGCGTTTACCACATTTTCTGCACAACCAACATGAGTTGGTTTTATTTGTGCTAGCCCTGCACCGTGGCGGGCTGTGTCTGGGTGTGGGAATGGGCACTGGGACGTGGGCATTCTACAACACTCGTAACACCATCGGCCGTGGCCGGAACACCAGAAAATGCACTCTTTATTGGATTTATCTGGGTAGCCATAGAAACGGCTTTTGTGCGCAGGCAAGCGGGCTGAGACACCGGCTGCTTCACTGCGAAATACACTGGGACAGTCACAACGCATGGAACTGAACGAGCGAGAAGTTTTGGTGGAAATCCGGCCGCAGCGGGATCTGAACACCGTCACTTTCCTAGAGAAACTAGGAAGGCCTTGAGACCTCGGGCTTTACCTCAATCCTCGGCCGGGGCCCGCGCTGAGGGGGGCGGCGTCCAGCAGAGCGAGAGCGCGGTGTTTGATCTCGGGCCTGGCGGCGCTGCTAGTTAGCCGAAACGGCGGCCATTGTGCGCAGGCAAGCGGGCTGTGGATCCAGCTTGCTCACTGCGAAATACACTGGAACAGTCACATTGCTTGGAACTGAACGAGCGAGAAGTTTTGGTGAAATTCCGGCCGCAGCGGGAACTGAACACCGTCGCTTTCCTAGAGAGACTAGGAAGGCCTTGAGACCTCGGGCTCTATCTCAATCCTCGGCCGGGGCCCGCGCTGAGGGGGGCGGCGTCCAGCAGAGCGAGAACGTCGAGGAACACGGAGCGCTCAGCTTCCATCATCTCGGATAGCGTTAGCCACAAATGTATCTCACCATTCAGGCCGATGTAATCCACGGCTTGAGAGAGCGGACGCATCGGCTCAGTCTCAATGCCGTCTCCGGTAGTTTGTCGAGCTCAAGTGCGGACGCGGCGGCAGACGGCGGCCGCTGTCCGTCTGGGAGCGACTCGAGCGAAGCCGGCGAAGCTGGCGGGCGAACCGGCGAGCTTTGGCGGGCTGGAAATAGCTCGGGAGCGCGCAGGGCGCGGCGCTTCTTGCGGCGCGGCATCACGGCGGGCTGGGATGCGGGCTCGGAGAACGACGCCAGGCAAGTCCGCAGAGTCACCATAGGCAAGCGTTTACAATGAGCATCCGCCGTCAGCGAGCGCGGTGGCCGCGTGATCCTCACCCAGGCAGGACACGCAGATGACGTGGCGGTCCTCGTCGCTGAGTGGGGCTCGGCAAGAACCACAGGAAAGCATCTTTAAAAAGACGCAGCTCTTTTAGAACAGTAGAAATGGGTGTTGCGTCACGTAAGCAAACACACACACACACACACTTAGCAGAGTAAAAGGATATAGTACGCCGGAAAGCGCAGCAGGTACGGCAGTTGAAGGCGGCTGGGCCAGCGACTTCAGAAGATGGCACGTCCCGCTGAGAAGGCTACAAGTCAACGGCGCGGCTTCTCACTCTGGATCCCGCGATGCGTGAGCTTCGCGTGAAGAATGAAAAAATCAGAGAAATACAGCTATCGAGGGGTATTTACAGGGCGAGACCACGCCTATACTGGCGGGACATGACGAAATGAGCGCGAAGCGTCTTCATTCGTCATTACGTCACGCAGTGCCTTCACTCGATAGGCTGCAGCTTTTCCAGCGAGGCAGCCAATGGGCGCGCGAGCTGTTTCGCCCTTGTCTGCTTGCTGCTGCAAAAGCGTTTTGCATGATTAAAAAAATTAAGGATAATTTTTGGCTTCAATATCTCGAGGAAAGAGTGTTTCCCCATAGCGTAAGATATTACGCAGTACGAGAGATACTCTCGTAAGAGAACTCTGTTGAGGTGTTTCATGCAATGAAAGTCAGTGAAGTCAACAGAAGTGTTGTTTTGGACCCCATTGACTTATATAGACAAAAACAGTTGACTTTCATTATATCGACAAAATCATACTGGTTTGGAACGACATGAGCGTGAGTGAATGATGGCAGAAATTTAATTTTTAGGTGAACTTTCTCTTTAATTCAGGTGTTTCTCATGATCCACTTTCCTGCATATTTTGCTCCAACCCTAATCAAACACATCTGAACAAGTTAATTAGGGTCTTCAAGATTCTAGATAGTTACAGACAGGTGAGTTTGATCACGACGGGAGCTAAACTCTGCAGGAAAGTGGACCTCGAGGGCCAGAGATGAGAAGTCCTGCTTTAAAGGGATAGTTCACCCAAAAATGTAACTTCTCTCATCATTTACTCCCCCTTAAGTTTAATAAATTACTTAATACCCTGTTTGAATTATGCTGAACACAAAATAAAATATTTTGAAGAATGTCAATAACTAAACCGTTGATGGATCCCATTGTCTTCCATTCACTTTTTTCACACTATGTAAGTCAACGGGGTCCATCAACTGTTTGGTTTCCCATAATCTTCAATTTATCCTTTTTGTGTGTGTTCAGCAGATTTTTTTTTTTTTTTGGAAGCAAGCTCGTTTGAAACTATGTTTTCCTGAGTCGTTAAAATAGTAAGAAAATCTCTCCATATCCATGAAACCAATATGATTATTTTAGTTTTATTAGGTTATAATTCTGATAATAGTGATTTTAATCCTTATAATAGTGAATTAGTACAGCAGGAATGTGATGGCACATAAATTGTTCCAACTTTGTAAGGTGAGGATTCAAAGAAACAATTTTTCAGTGTTGAAGTGCAGGAATCCACTTTTAAAGATGATTGTATCTGCCACCAAATGTGCTCTGGTCATCCAATTCAGACCTTTTTTTAATTAACTATCCTCTGAATATAGTGTAAACTCTGGAGCTGTGGTGAATGGAGTTTTAATTAAAAAGATAAAACCGTCTGATTAAACTGAGGGACAGGACGGTGTTGTGTTGGTCACTGTGCTGTTCTTCCCATCAACACTATTTCTTCTCACTCTTACCTTATTATCACTAAAATCCGGTTACAGTTGAGCTCTTTCTAACAATGGCTATGTTTATTATATAAAAATGAAAATTGTGTCATCATTTACTCGCCCTCATGTTGTTTCAAACCTGTATGACTCCCTTTTTTCTGTGGAACATAAAAGAAGTTTTTTTAAATGAAAAGCTCAGGGTTTTTTTTCTATCCATACAATGAAAGTCAATAGGGATCCATTTTGTTTGGACCGCAAATTTCTTGAAAATATCTTCTTTTGTGTTCCATAAAAGAAAGAAAGTCATAGGTTTTGAACGATATGAGGGTGAATTAATCATGACAGGTTTTTTTTTTTTTTTTTATATCTGTAAGACATATGCAAAACCATAATCTAAATGTGTCCAAAAAAAAAGTAATAATCTGTGCTTTGAGACACAGTTTTGAAAAATCAAAACACATTTTAAAACAAAACTAAACATGAAGAGAAATGAAAATAAATCAATATGAATAATTAAAAATAAACTCTTATGGCCATTTTCTATTTAATTTCAATCTGGAGAGCTGCGTGTTTAATAATTTGACAAAACAATTACTGAGCAAAATTGCTTTAATGAATTAATTATAAATAAGAAAAGAAATAAATAGCAAGCTGTATATCCAGAATATAACAGTGTGGAGCAAAATTTTGAAAGTGTGTGTGAACATGGTCCATCTCAAAATATCCTATGTTTATTTGTATGCTTAAATACAAATACATAAATAGAAAAAGTACTATATTACATACATAATACTATATATATTAAATAGATAATACTGTAGTGTCTCTTCTCATTGTGTCTGCTTAGAACACCAGATTATGAAATCAAATTTATCTAGAGGTCAAGGAGTTCATTTAAGGTCAGTAACATTGATCAGAACAAAGACTTGGAACTGTAATGCATAAAGAAATCTAATTGAAACCCAGTTGTCAGATGTTTGTAAACACTTGTGTTGTGTGGGATGTCTCCTGTGGGATGTCTCATGTGCCATTGGTGTCCTTCTCTGTGACATGTGAAGGCATGTGAAAGCAGGTGGGTCAGCAAAGCCGAATGGTAATTTGGCCATGAATGCTCTTCTATGCAAAGAGAGAGAGAGAGTGATGAATCGTCATTTAAAAGCATCCCAGCTCTCACAATGACCTTTCCTTTCCAAGCCCCCTGATACATAAGTGTGTGAGTGCGTGTGTGTGTATGTGTTTCTCTCGTACACAAAGAAGACTTTCCCAAATGAGCTCAATCAATTGTTGTCTGGCAGAAGTGTTGTTCTCTAATGCCAGCTCAGCTGACTCTGCTAGTGTGGCGCTAATGACATCAGCCTGCCTGGGCATCCAATGAGCTCATGTCTAACACTACCAAGTGCTCTGCGGGATTAAATGCAGAATTTAAATGTGATTGTGTCTTTTTTGTTGTTGTTGTTGTTGTTGTTGTTGTTGTTTTAAAATAATTGCTCCTACCCCAGCTTAAAATGCTGAGACAATTAGTCGGTAATTTGGACAGTAGATTGATTCTCCTGAAAAAAAAAAAGCTGTTTTCTTTGAGCAACCTGACCTTGTGTTGTGTCTAATTTCTGTTTAATTAATTGTTGATCAATGACACTCAATGATATATATATAGAAAAAGAAATTATACTTTTTTTAAGAAAGGATACATTCAAATTGATAAAACATGACAGTAAAAAACATTTATAATGTTACAAAAGACTTGAAATCCTGTTCTTTTGAACTCATTCATCAAAACTATCGCATTTTCCACAAAAATATTAAGCAGCACATCCATTTTCAACATTGATGATAATAATAAGAAATGTTTCATGAACAGCAAATCAGCATAATTAGAATGATTTCTGAAGGATCGTGTGAAAATATAGAAAACATTTTGATCAAGTAAATACTGCCTTGGTGAGCATGATACATAAAACATCTTAGCGACTAAATTAAGGAATTGTAAATTAAGTAAATGAGTCAACCTGTTATTTCAATGTTGGATATTACATTGTTTTGATTTCTTGTTCTTCTTTGGAACACAGCAATAACAAACAAATGATATTGTGAAGAATATATGCAAATTTAGGAGTCTTCCCTCTTCAATAATTCCTGCCACTCAAATCATGATACAAGGACAGCATTTGAATATGCACACAAGAGCATCATTTTCATTGTAGGGAGAACTTAAATATTGTATCTATTTATTTAACTGCTATATCTCAAGGCCTTGGATCATAACAATACTGTTTTGAGAGAAAGATTAAAAAACAAAGTGAAAAGCAGAAAAAGCAACGTAGCCCTTTCAGTTATCAATAAAAGATAAATGTCTTGCATATATGTTTTAAGGCTATTCTCTCTGTTTTTTGTTCTATTATCCTTTGGTTTGGTACTCTATGGTTTTCATTTCGTGTTAAAATCTCAGCAAACAAGTTCTTCTCACGGCTGACTCTCAGACCATATTTTCACATTAACAGGGACAATTTCACGCTGGATCTGCACAAATTAACTAGAGTTCAGTGCAATAATTTGCCTTGTCTGGAGGATGGCAGAGATGAGTTACCACTGAGAGTTCTCACAGAAATTCTGTAAAAGATCTTTTAATATCCTTTAAAATATGTGTAACAGTTGAAATGTCGTACAGATCAATTTTTATCACAGTTCTGTATAGTTTTCTTTTCAGTTCTACAAAGACATGGTACATTGATTTTTAGGAGTGCTTGATTAGGACATTTTGAAGCTGATACCAAAAACTGTTCTTTTAACACTGTGAACGGCCGATGCCGATCGAATTAAATTTTTTTATAAAAGTGATATTTTTAAAGGCATTAAATGAATAGTTCACCCAAATTTCATCATTTACTTTTTGTGTTGTTCCAGACCTGTTTGACTGAACAATGCCTCATTGTCTCACACATCCAAGTCAATTAGATCCAATGTTAGATTTTTGTTTTGGTTACTAATCTTGCAAAAATGTAGTGGTCTGGTACACATTGTAAGATTTTGGGCTGTCCCAGACAAAAGACCAATTGTTGTGATTTCTGTGGCCGTGACTTCTAAACGTTGGTCCTTTGTCCTCCGTACAGTGAGTGAGGTATAGTGAAGGCGCCCATTGTCACGGTCTTGAGTCCAAAGATAGCCTGTGATAATTACCTGACAGTGTCAGAAATTTAGCATGATAATCTCACAGTGCTGCTACGACCAACATCTACTGACTAGCCAATACAAATGCAACATGAAACAGCGTATTGATGGCAACATGGCCCTAAAACTTCTTACCTCAAGCTCCATTTACAAAACTGGCATGCCAAGCTGCCTGTTTTCCCTAGCCATTACCGCGTCTATATTCTCCTCTTTCGCTTCCTCCTCTTATTTTATCGCACATTAGAAACCACAACTGCTAAAATGCGATTCATCTTGCTTTACTTGTTTACCATAGCGCCTGCTGATGACGTTTTATTCTTCTATACTAGCTTGCGTCGTAGCCTCAATAGGTGACATCATTTATACAGTCTACAGAACATATAAGTTTATTAGATCCATGTTGTACAGTGTGATTTGTGTTGATCTTATAGTATTGCCGAAATCGCAAAGTAGTTAAAATCAATCGTGTTGAAGTCACGACTCCTAGTCAGATAAACTGTGTACAGTGTTTCTCCAGTACCGAAATAAACAGACCTTCACTAGTTCTTCTTATATAAGCAAACAACCTCTTACTTATTTCAACATACCCGCCATTAGTGTCCCCATAACAGCAAGTAGTGCTGTTGTTTGGTTACTGAAAGGCTGTGTCATTCATCAACTATATGCACTGATTATTCTATAGGCAGCAGATGTTATCAGTGTTTCCTGTAACAGCGCCTGCAGGCTGAGCCGATGTTGCGTTTCGCTCCCAGCAAATTGAATCACCTGCAGCGTAGGCCTGTACAAAAAAGATCTGCTTTCTTCCTTTCATTCTTTTTTTTTTCGTTGTTGCCTGAAACCACGCAATGTCAAAGACGGCACTGGAGCAGAAAAAGTGTTCTGTTGTTTTCTTTTTTCATGTAAACATTAGCGTGTTCTGTTGTGACGCTTTCCCGATGTCTGCGACCGGATACCGACACACTTACTGAGAAGGGCTTTCAGTCCAGACAATGCTAATGGTTTCTTTTCCGCACCTGAAATATGAGACTTCCAACCAGCATTCTTTCAGTGTAACTGTGTGTGTGCGTGTCTGGTGGTGTATCTGTGTATGCATGAGTGCATCCATAATCTGGTTTCCAGTTACCTCCCAGTGGAATTGTTGCAGTTTGACCTTACAGACATTGGTGAATATGTTCATAAGTATGCAGTTCATGTCAGGGTTATGTGCAATTCAGAACTGAATTGAGAATGGGTTTTAAAATTCAAACAGCTCAATTTGGACAGAATTTGGTTGCACTGAATACAGAATTATAAGAGTGCAACAGTGACCATTTTCTCAATAGGCCGTAGATGAATGTAAAACTATTGATTTAAAGATGCTGTTTATTGAAAAATATGCATATATTTATACAAATATTTAGTTATTTTGATAGCGTAGGGAGATTGACGTCATTTAAAGTGTTTCATGGAAGTGGCAGGGCGCTAAAGAGTTATTTTGACATGATTTGCGTGTTCGTTTCTCTGATTGGCCGAGATTTTTTTGCAGAATCATAGTTTTTTACCAGTACCAGTTGGGGCTGCACGATATTGAAGAAAAGTGCGATATGTGATAACTCTTTAAATAATGCGATATTTGATATGCAATATGATAATGCTTAAACTTAAAAATCCCTATAGCCATCCCCGCGTACATATTCTCCTTTCACTTCCTCCATATTTTTCAGCGCACTTAAACACTAGAACGGCCATGACGGAGACCGTTTTGAATTTTATATCTGCAATAACTTTGTTGAAAAAAAATTTAAATCCTGCTGGTACCTGACTTTTCCTAAAAGTGTCTGTATTTTCATTTTAAATGTTTTTTATATAAATTACACATAAGGCAAAAAAACAAACGTACATATTTACCTATTTCGGCCATAGACGGTCATATTGACCGCACTAAATTGCGCGTTATTCTTTTGTTACATTTCACGCAGTTGACCTTTGTCTCTCTCACTGTCAACAGAATATCTAAATAAGATACTTTTAGTTGTTATTATCTTGTTCTGAGTTATGTTTAATGGATAGGCTATATTTTCATATCTGTTGTGAATATGCGATAATTACGTTAGACTAGCCTACTGTAAGCAGGACGAGGTCGAGGGACGCGAGAGAGAACGGCGCGAGTCCGGTGGAGTGATTGATAATGAGCGACACCTGCGCGACGCACCGGTCTCGTATCTCTCACGGAGGAGTGGTGCGTCGCGCAGGTGTCGCTCATTATCAATCACTCCACCGGACTCGCGCCGTTCTCTCTCGCGTCCCTCGACCTCGTCCTGCTCGCCACAGCTACTATAGGCCTAATGATATTATTATTTATAAGTGTATAAATAAACTTGTTTAAATGTACTGTTTGGTGCATTAATCTCCCAATTGGGTATTTTATCATTAAAGATATATAGAGTTTGGAATCTAGCGGTCAAAATGACCGTTTGTGGCAGTTCTAGTAGTTATGGAATTCTGGCACTTCTAGTGTTAAAACCACAATTTGTAAAGTGCAATTCTTCTTGCTCTATTTGTTTACCACTCGTGCGTGCTAATGACGTTTTATTCATCTATACTAACTTGTGCCGTAGCCTATGATTCATCGTACAGTCAGTACTTGTCGTACCCATTTTTATTAGATTTAATACTGTGATTTGTGTTAATCTTATAGGATTCCTGAAATCCCACAGTCTGTAGCAGATGTAAGCAGTGTTGGGGGTAACTCATTACAAGTAACTTGAGTTACGTAATCAGATTACTTTTGCAAGTAACTAGTAAAGTAACGCATTACTTTTTCAATTTGCAACAAAATATCTGAGTTACTTTTTCAAATAAGTAACGCTAGTTACTTTTTCACATGTATTGACTGACAATTCTCCTGTCCTCATATTGATAGAAACAAAGTGAGGAGGTGGTGTGTGTGTGTGTGTGTGTGTGTGTGTGTGTGTTGTGTGTGTGTGTGTGTGTGTGTGTGTGTGTGTGTGTGTGTGTGTGTGTGTGTGTGTGTGTGTGTGGTGTGTGTGTGTGTGTGTGTGTGTGTGTGTGTGTGTGTGTGTGTGTGTGTGTGTGTGTGTGTGTGTGTGTGTGTGCGTGCAGAGTAAACATGATGCTTATTGTAGTTCTAGACTAAATATGAACATGCATTTACTCATCTCACTTGCAGGAAAACATTCACTTCAAAATGAATAAAAACAGTAAAATGTAATCTCAGAATTTTATGCAAAACTTTTAGAATTAACTATATTAAATTACACAAATATATTTTATGTATTTAATCTCAATTTATTAACCAATGCTGCTAACCTTCAATTATCTAATTCAACTATACTAATAGGCAAAAATTACTCAAGATTAGATGTAGAAATAAGCGTGTTGAACTTCCTTCTCCTGTATCCTATTGTTCTGTAATGAAGAATGGCTGAACAGTTTGTTTGAGCGGCGCCCTCTACTGTACAGGATAAACATGCATTTCCTTGCATTTATCACTTTTGGTGTGAAAGGGCCTTAACATTTGCCAAAAATAGAACTTTTTTTGTTGTTATTAAAAAACAAACAAGCAAGCCCAGCCCAAATGAGAAAAAGTAATGCAAAAGTAATTTAACGCATTACTTTTCATAAAAAGTAACTAAGTAACGCAATTAGTTACTTTTTTTGGGAGTAACGCAATATTGTAATGCATTACTTTTAAAAGTAACTTTCCCCAACACTGGATGTAAGACAGGCTAACAGAAGACAGTGACAATGAAACCAAACTGAATATATCGGTACAGAATGACTGATTCATGCATCAGTTTTTGCTAATGATTAGTGAAAGTGGTAGGCTGACGGTTGATAAAGCATTTGAGCCTCAGTTATTCTGGTATACATTCAAGCCTTTTCAGTATTTCCCTACATAGTGATTACCGACGAGTTCTTTAACCTCCCCAGGGTCTTACATCATTGATGCCCTTATAGAAATGTATTTAATCCAGTAAAGGCAGTATAAGAATCTCAAGACCTATAGAAATGCTGGCCAGTGATCGTTTTCAATTATTTAAGTCCAGATAGTGTTGTAAAAACATGTTTGCTATAGCATAAATAACATTCCGTGGGCAGGAGTCAGGCTATTGAACCAAAGTAGTTCAATGCTCAAGTTCTTTAAATGAAAAGTTCTTCTTTGACATCTTTGAGTTGCTCCCGCAAACAGGTTTAAGTCACAGAGAGACCGACCACCACTTCATCCGACGGCGACGGGTTGCCAAGGCAACATCAGCACAGACGGGTGTCTGTCTGTCAGCCGTCTCAGTCAGGGGCGTTTGAACTTCATCTGCTACTTTTTGCTCCTGTGCTTTATCACTCCATCTCGCTCGTTTCTCTTCTCCGTTAACCGAAGGCTAATTAAAGGGGACCTGACATTGCGCTCTGTTGGCTGGAACATCAATCAATCAATGTCTGACGCCCCGGCCCCTACTGACTCTCTCAACCTGCTGCACAAGCTCACAGCTCTTTAAAGGTTAATTATATTCATTAGAGAAAGAAGGAACGGGCGAGAGGAAGATGGAGAGGAAGTCACCCTGAATATATGCCGCTTTATTCTTCACCAAACTCTGCAAGGTTAAATTCAGAGCCACAGCACCATCTGGGTGCTCGTCCAATTGGGTGATAGTGCCCAAGTGGACTTTACAGGGTGTTTGGCCATTTAAAGTGAGATTCTAACTTTTAGGGAACAAGAGGTCATCAGCATAACTTTAACAGCATATAATCCATTCTAGGTTTTTATTCAGCATAATTCATCTCTGATTTATGCACCGTTCTTAACAGGTATGAGGTTTTAAGTATGAATTATTACACTGTAAAAAGTGAACTGTTGGATCAACCTAAAAAAATTACTTCAATTGGTAACACCTAAAAAATTTAAGTTTTCTCAACTTAAATTATCACGTTAAAACGTGATAATTTAAGTTGAGAAAACTTAATTTTTTTAGGTGTTACCAATTGAAGTAATTTTTTAGGTAGATCCAACTGTTCACTTTTTACAGTGTATATTATATTATTTATATTATATTAATTATAATATAGTCAAAAGGCGAAAAAGGCGCCAGTGGCAAGGAACCAAAACTCCATCAGGTGACAGAATGGAGAAAAAAACTTGATATAGAGATATAATATAAAGAAAAAATATTATATTATATTGATTAAAAATTATGGTAAAGAGCATTTATAATGTTACAAAAGATTTCTATTTCAAAAGTTGTTCTTCAAACTTCTTAAACTCATCAAATAATCTTGAACACAAACTTATTTTAAATTGTAAAAAAAAAACAAAAACAAAAAATCACAATATTATATTTGATCAAATAAATGCACAGTAGTGAGCATGAGAAACTTATTTCAAAAACCTAAAAAAAACTCCAAACTTTTGGACGGTAGTGTATAAATACTTATTGAACGGATGATATATATATATATATATATATGGTTAATCTGGTTTAACTGTTAATAAATGAATCTGGTTAATTTCTTTTTTTGGCTAGTAGAAGTTCTGAATGGCCAGTAACTTAAAAATTGGCCGATGAGTGAAAAAGTTAATTTCAAACCCTGTATATATATAAATATATATTCTCTCAATCTCTCACTCTCAATTTTTAAGATACCGGCCATTCGGAACTTCTACTAGCCAAAAAAAAAAAAAAATTAACCAGATTAACTTCCTCACAGTTTATTAAATTAGGATTTTATACATCCAGCCATCTCCTCCTTTCCTCTTTCATCCTCATCCTTTTCACCAAAAATGTGTTTTAGGTGCACAGATCAATACAGTACAATGAACATAAAAAAAAAAAATGTAGGATGTCTTTTCTGTCAACCAAATGCTTTTTAATCTTCGCGATTGCTTCAATGCAAATGAACAAGCGTGCCGTTATTTGTTGCATAGTGACGTGCATGTTCTAAATCTGCACAGATTTGGCTTACATGAACTTCCCCAGCAAAGTGACAGTGACATTTGACAGCGTTACCTGCAATAACCCTATATATATAATAATATATATATATATATATATATATATATATATATATAAATATTTGTGAGCAATGACTAGGATCCTGTTAATCAGATCCCAGCCTTCTCTCTTTAGTTTAGCTCATGTAGCGTGTGCAGCCTGCAGGGGTGAAGACAGCCCAAATATTTCGGGGCATGTGTGAAGCTTTGTCTCACTATCACTAAAAAGCTATACCCCCCACCAGGCCCCCAAACTTCCTAATTAGTCCATTAGCGCTAATATACTTCACACAAGAAGCAATTTACCATGCCTGGCAGGATCTGCAACCCGCTAACCTCATCGCTAATATCATTTGATATTTCATTATAGTCTGTTAATAACAGCTCTCTTCAACTCTCGCATTCTAACAAGACACCCGTCATTCAAGCCCTATCACTCTATCCACTCTCACTTTCGAAACTCCAGCCGTATTCCTTCACACCCACACAATCTTCCGTCTCTCACGGTTAGCGGTAGGTTAAACTACAGGTCTGGAGTCAGTGTGGTACCAGATAATAGGCACTAACTGCTCTTCTATTCTCGTGGAGTCTGCTCTGAGAGTTTATATGGTGCTCGTTTTTGATAGTAAGTCAATTATGTGACGCCCATTTTGTGTCGGGATCTATTGATTTAGTCAAAACTTTATTTACATTCAAAAAATATCATTCATTTTGAAAGTTACTTGGATATTTATTTTTTGTGACTATACCATATTTTCAGCTTCTAAATTAAAATTAATTTGCTGTGTTTTGAAAGGCATTCGGAAAAAGGTGTCATGAAAAGGTTGAAATTTAAAGTTTTATAAAAAATCATCAGTGAAGCAGTTATAAATAATATTTAGAATTGTAAAACCCGAAATATTTGGGTCACAATATAAAAAAATATATATGTAAAAATATTTTAACATTGTGTAACTTTGTGTAAAGAGTGTAAAATAATTTTAATAATAATTTATCATTACAAAATATTTAAAATGATATTTTTTTGTATTCACTGTAGGGATATTATATTTTATGTTATGTTATGTTATGTTATGTTATGTTTTATCAAAAGACAGTTTGGCTTTTTAAAGACGTCAAGACAGGACTTTTATTCTTGTTTAGTTCTGCGAATTATCCCATTCATTGTTATATTTGGTCTGGCCCCTCCCCCTCTGGTGTACATTGGTTGTGTTACTTCGATCGGAGTGTATTATGGGTAAAAATATTTTCCCAGTGGAAATTAAGTTGTTTACTTCAAAATTTAAGCAGCCGACAAAATGACAGTACATTGTAAATAAGAATTATTTCAGACAGCTGTAGTTTGAGTGACAGATAATGTTGACGCCTTGACTGAATAACCACACAACTGACCTTCTAACAGCGTCTGGCTAGTCAATCACTGTCCACTCGTTGTCTTCCTGTTTGCATGTGTTTCTGTGTCCATCTCTCTATCATCCGCATTTCTTTGTTGTCTTTTTCTTGTTTCTTATATTTGGCATTATGTTCTCTCTCTGCCTCTGTCTCTCAGTCTCATTCTCTGTGTCTGTACAGATCTCTTTACCGTCTCTACTCCATTGTTTGTATTGATTGCCATCTGAGGTCAATGGCTTTTTAAAGCATCTAGATCGAAACGCAGAGTGTTTTCCTCATCTCCCTCTCCTTCTCGCATTCCTTCCCTCTACCCCACTCGTTTCTGTGCTGTTTCATTCTTTTATCTCCCTCCATCATTGATCCGGGAGGTCGGAGAGCATTCCGGTCCAGTAATGTGTGGCCCATGGGCCTTCAGGTCATTTTAATTTGAGATCAGGTCAGTCGGGCTGAAAGAAAATGTGGTCTGTCTGAATTAAAATGTCTGGAAGATGATCCGATTTCATCCACTTCACAATAAGAGGTGAATTAAAGTAATGAAGTTTTAGTTGGTGTATACAGAAGAGAAAAGAAATCTGCTCATCTCAACTGCAGCTGCTCGGCGTGTGAGATTTAAAGTTTGCCGTCTTTGCTTGTTTCACATTAGAACTTTTTGAGCCACTCGCTATATAGAAATATTTTAGCAATCAAAAAATTGGGGTCCGTATATTTTTGACACACACACACGTACACACACACACACACGAGAAAAAATAGGTACAAATAAAATGAAACATAATTGCAGTTTTGAATTAATATTTGTTTTTAAATATATTTTAAAGTGTTATATATTCCTGTGATGGCAGTGCGTCATTACTCCAGAATTCAGTGTCACGTGATTCTTCAGAAATCATTCTAATATGCTGATTGGCTCCTCAAGAAACATTATTATTTTGTGATTATGATTATTATGGCTGTTACGTCCCTTCTTTGGCTCTCACCCGTCTAGGGGATATTAGAAGGGGAACACAAGACCAGTTCAGTCAACCGTCTCTATGGACCACTTTGCGAGTTGAGAAAACACGAGAGACACACTCAAAATTAGAACAAGAAATAATTTAATAGAGAGAAATAACTTGTTACATGTGAAACGGGCAAAAGGGAAAATAGGATTTGTGCCAAACAAATGAAAATAACATAAGCAAAACAAAAACTAACCAAACCATTTCAATCTAAACCTAGACTACAACAAAAGGTTAAAGAAATGGTCTTTTCCATGTGGTTACATGCTTGATAAATAAAACATAACCTTTTTACGCACTGGGTTAAAGGCCTTAAAGTGCTTGAACCCTTATTATTGCTGCTTGCGGCTATATTTATAATTATTATTATTATAAAAATTGAAAACTTTTGTGCTGCTTGATATTTTTGTGAAAACTATGATACATGTTTCCGGATTGATTGTTAAATAGATAACCGTATTTATTTGAAATGTAAATGAATTATTATGACATATACTTATAAAATCTTTTTTAAAATGACATAATTACATAAATGTGTAAATTTCTTCTTTTTTTAAACAACAAAAAAAAAACATACTCAATTCAACAGTAGCAAAATATAATTGTTTAGTATTTTACTTTTATTTTTTTAAAGTTTTGTTTCGTTACCAAAGCATTTAACTCATATAACAGGTCGACGTATAAAAATAACCTGTACAGCATCAAGTAATTTCGTATTTGTCCTTTTTGAAAGCGAAGCACTGAAGGATGAAACATAATTAAACCCATTTGGAATATATTTTATGTTCAATAGCCATGCAATTTTTACATAAATGTATTTACATACATTGTAAATACATTACATGAATATTTTGGGTTTGTTGGAACGACCAACAAAATATAACCCAATTGGATGTGGATTTTTTTACTGCCAGGCTCAAAAGTGTCATAAAAGTCCACATGACTTGTGCGCTATTATACTGCAAGTCTTTTGAAGAGATATGATCCTTTATTCTTTAAAATGGCAGATATTCATTGCTCTGATCTTTATCAGTCAAATATGAGGAACTTTGTTTCATCTCATGGCTGTTAATTCATTCGCTGTGGGATTCAGTCTTTTACAAATGAACAACAGAAGCAAGTCATTCACAGTTCTGTGGTCTCAGTTGGTTTTCTCTGCCATATTGGCTATAATGAAAGTGACAAGGGACTCGTGCAGAGGAACATAAAACTATTGGGACATGGTCTAAACCCGATGCAGCTTGTTTTACTTCCACACAGTCATTGTGTATGTTAGAGCGCCACCTACTGAGGGGAAGATGGTAATCTGAGGACATTTACATTCTGCATCGAAAAAAGAAGAATTCAAGGTCATCACAATGAGATTGGAATATGGAAAAAACTATTTTATAGCTGTATTTATATTCTCTCAGGAGTTCCTCCATAAAAGATAAGGAGCATACGTGGAAATGAAAATGAAACGCTCTCTGCCGTGCTTGTGCGAAGCCTGACTGTTTTGACAAATTACAGAGATGTTCGGTTTGCGAAGGACGGCGGTGTCAGAATGAATGAAAGCCATTTGTGCATATAGAATATACATAAAAGCTTATGAATGACTTATGAAAGGCACTCTGACAGTTTGGCATTACATTATGCTTTATTGTGGTTTTGGAGAGTAAACCCTCATGTTTTATCTCTCACAGGTATTTGATACCGTCTCTGGACAGATCGCATGCTGGCTTCTATCGGTGTATTGTGAGGAACAGAGTCGGAGCGTTGTTACAGAGGAGAACCGAAGTACAAGTGGCATGTGAGTAAGCATAGGAACACTCCACCTTATTTGGATTTGTGTGTTTGTGATTTTTAATAGACGGTCAAATTGTGCCCTATGTGTGTGTGGTGTTGTGTGTGTGTGTGTGTGTGTGGTGGTGTGTTGGTAGCAGTGGTGTGTGTGTAGACGGCAGCTGTTGGTGTGGTGACGTACCTGTGTTTCATTAAAAGCTCCAATCCAATGCCACAGCTGGTCCACTTTAACTTCATCATTAGATTGATGTGGTTCTGTGGACCAATCGCTTTGCTCTCTCAGAATTTAATTCATTCCTCCGTTTTATAATCTGTTTAGCATGAGCAACAGCTGCTGCGCTTGAACCGAGTGGCAAGTCTCTGGTGTTTCAAGGCAGATTCAAGTTTCACGGCCTACTGTCCTCTCGCCAGTCTTATTGAAGTTCTCTCTCAAAGTATGTGAGTGAAGCAACACTCAACTCCTCGCTCGCTGATCCGTGTTCAATCTAAGCAAAATGTATGCAAGATTCACTGTAAATTATTTCAACATGTTTGTTTTTAAATATCACAAATATCTCAGCACACAAAAATACTTGAAGAAAATGTGTTTTATTAAAACTCTAACATTAGCCTGTTAAAGGATTAGTTCACTTTTAAAAAAACGTTTGCTGATAATTTACTCACCCCCATGTCATCCAAGATGTCCATGTCTTTCTTTCTTCAGTCGAAAAGAAATTAAGGTTTTTGATGAAAAAATTCCAGGATTTTTCTCCATATAATGGACTTCAATGGGACCCAAGTGGTTCAAGGTCCAAATGACAGTTTCAGTGCAGCTTCAAAGAACTTTAAACGACTCCAGACGATGAATAAGGGTCTAGCGAAACCATCGGTCTTTTCAAAAATAAATAAAAAAGTTTAAGTTTTATAAGCACAAATGCTCGCCTTGCTCTGTTCTGTGATGACTCTGTTCTGTGAGACCTTTTCAACGTAATTGCGTATTACGTGACGTCACGAACGTGCATCACAGAACAGAGCAAGGGATGAAGTTATAATGTTCATCATAGAGCCTGATTATAATGATTACAGATTAAAAAGCTCAAATACTCTCTATTTAAATGAACAGTTCAGTTCAAACAAGCCTCCTTAATTAATAAATTGATCAAAGTGACAGTAAAGACATTTCTAATGTTACAAAAGATTTCTATTTCAAATAATTGTGGTTCTTTTGAACTTTTCTATTCATCAACGAATCAGCTCAAATGTTTTCGACATTAATAGTAATAAATGTTTTCTGATCACCAAATCAGTATTAGAATGATTTCTGAAGGGTCATGTGACACTGAAGACTGGAGAAAGGATGCTTTTTACTATAATTGTTGATCAAATAAATGCAGATTTGGTAGACTTCATCAAAAAACATCTTTATACCTTCCCCCAGACTTTTGAATGTTTTTTGTGTACTCAAAATTGTATTATTTTATTATTGACACGGAACTAAAACATCTGTGAATATGTAAAAATCTTAAAATGGCCGACTGTTGTCGAATTAATCAGCCTGGCTGATGCATCGGTTCATCGCTTCTTATTATCTCCTTTCATTTCAGGATATGTGGAGGTGCTTCACTTCTGGTCAAGATGGAAGTACTTAGACCTTATTTGCTTTTCTCATTTCCCTTTCAAGCACCTGTGCAATAATTGACATCCAATTACCTTTCGTTTCGTTTGAAGGATGAAGTGAGAGCAATCAAATACAAGAGTCAATACACAGGAAATGACATTGTGATATCAAAGGCAGGACATTGCCATGCTGGATATTGTATAATTTTATAAGTGGTTTTCCTTAATTAGCTTTTTGATGAATAATGCTCTTGATATTAAAGACGCTGCCTTTGATTTTTAAATCTCTTTCACACCGTGTAGCTCGAAATTGTGTCAGTTTCTAACTTTCTTTGCCAACAAAAGGAGTAGTTCATGCAAAAGTGAAAGTTTTGTCATTTATTCACCCTCATGTCATTCCGACCCCATATTTTACTTTCTTTAAACCTCTCACATTCCGCCTTAGACCTAGATTATTACAGGGTTGAAATGACAAGAGTAATGACGTGAGTAAATGATGAGAAAAAATTTCATTTGTGGGTGTACTAACCTTTTAAAACAGTTAAGAGTGAAAGTGCAGTAAAGACCTTTATACTGTTACAAAAGATTTCTATTTCACATAAATGCTGTTCTATTCATCAACGAATCAGCACAAACATTTTCAACATTAATAATAAGACATTTTTCTTGAGCACCAAATCAGCATATTATAATTTGTTATAGTTTCTGAAGGATCATGTGTAACTGAAGACTGGAGTATTGATGCTGAAAATCAGGTATAACAATATTTTATAATATTACCGTTTTTACTGTGTTTTTGATCAAATAAATGCAGGATCGTTGAGAATAAGATACTTTAATTTGAAAAAAATAGTACAGACCCTTTTTGAAAATGTTTTGTTTGCTTTTAAAATACACGGTTTCGCTTTATTTTGATGGTCCCTTTAACACATTCTGTTGACAATAAGTAACCTTACACCTACATGTCTACTAACTCTCATTAGACTGTAAGTAGATTATTATTAGACTGGTAGTAGGGTTAGGGTTATAATAAGTTGACATATAATTGCAACGATACTTATAGTCAACAGAATGTTCAAAAGTAACCATCAAAATGTTGAGAGTAAAAATTGCTCTACAAACCTTTTTTTCCCAGTGATTGTTAAAGGAGACTTCCGGTATTTAGCACTTTGAGTCTATTTTCTAGTTTGTTTTGGATGAACTAGAGTGGTGGACACAGAAATTTTGACGATGGGTCCTGTCTCGACTTTTTGACTCTTTTAGAATCGCCTCTGAGCGCTTCAGAGTGGCTGTCTATGGGCATGCACAAACATGTCCTCAAAACAACCCTTAACGTTCGTTTTCAAAACTGTGCAACTCACTGAGTGGTTAGTGGTGTTCGTTGATGATTAAAAACAAATATATCGGCGCAATGTATGATTTCAATCCGTGTTATTTGCTATAGTGGAACTATTTTTTCAGATACCTCACAACCGTGTATAAGTTTCCACTCGATATATCTCCGGTAGCGCAGTAATATCAACAAGCAATGAGTCCTCCAACAGAAATCAATGTGATTTTTTTAAAATGCCAAATAAAACACGACAAGAAACTGTATTTCGCTACGCTACTTGTTTTGGAACATCAACGAACACCACTAACCACTCGGTGAGTTGCACAGTTTTGAAAACGAACATTAAGGGTTGTTTTAAGGACATGTTTGTGCATGCTCATAGACAGCCACTCTGAAGTGCTCAGAGGCGATTCTAATAGTCAAAAAGTCGAGACAGGACCCATCGTCAAAATTTCTGTGTCCACCACTCTAGTTCATCCAAAACAAACTAGAAAATAGACTCAAAGTGCTAAATGCCGGAATTTAAATGCCTTTAAAGATGTTACCAATGATCGTCCAGAAGTAATACATCTATTTATTCACAGGAAGTTTAGTTGTCTACTCGTGTCCATGTTAAAGGAACAAGGACGTTGATGCTGCTGAATCAGATAGGGGTGTAAAAAAGAATGACTGCTGATTTAACGCATGGTGAATGTCCGTTCGAATGAGTCAGTTCTGGTCACTGTCATGGCCGATAGCTAGCTGGCACATATCATCCCCAGTCTGACGGCATCCGTGACGATGTCTGGCGCCGTGTCAAACGCTGCCCAGCTGAAGCAGATGGTGAAGCAGACACTAGAAAACCCTGGAAAATTCTGCAGTGTGTCTCTGGCAAAACGACAAACGTTAATAACACTGCAACTGTTTTTACCCACTGATGTAGGCACTTGTATCAGAAATTAAAGTCCTGTTTGCATTTGTAGTGATGTTATGAGTCAGTATGTACATAAGGGCTAACATATGCACAATATTAAGTTTAACACATTCGCTAACTTTTTTGTTTTGTTTTTGTCTGCAGATATGGGAAGTTTTGAGGATGGGGAACGAGCCCAAGCCGTATCCCAAGGAGAAGGAGCCGTTATACCGGCCCCTCGCATTCGCTGTTTTCCTCAACCACAGGTTACCTGGTTCAGAGACGGACGCAAAATCCCTCCCAGCAGTCGAATGTGAGTTTCTCAATCTGTTGGGTTCCTTTTTCCTATTCCATCTTTATCTTTTTCCTTTCCGCAAGCAGTTTGATTGTACATGATTGTTTTTGAGGAATCTTTGTAGCTGTACATCTAGTCTGGAGATGTGCACACTGTTATATTGCCTCCAGGTGTGTTTCTGAATGTGTGTATGAGCTTGTGGATGTGTTTGTTTGTTGTCATATAGTATACGCATTTATTGACTTGCTAGCATGAGTTCTCTCAGAAAGTTATGAGGAGACAAAGGCTGTTCATGTTTCTGCAGTCTGTTACGATCTATCTATCTATCTATCTATCTATCTATCTATCTATCTATCTATATCTATCGTCATCTATCCATCTATCTATCCATCTATTTATCTGACCTGATATACTCACAACAAAGTTTTTCGTTCTTCGTTTAGGGGTAAAAAGAAGTTTGATATACTTCAGTGATATACTGTTAACAAAAGTGATGTTTAGATGAACATGTAGCTATTTGCTCCACAATTTCCTCTCAAAAACAAAATAAACAAGCATTAAAAATGACAGCAGTGAGAAAATAGCAGTTAAGAAAGCATCTGGTCATAGTGATGTAGATGCACAATCTCTGCAATTCGGCCCTCCAATCAAGTACATACACCTCATGTTTATTAATATAACACTTTATAAAATAGATTGGTTTAAACTAAACAGATTTACTGTATTAAACATGACGAAAAAACAGTTTCAGTATTGCTTTCAATTAGAATTACATAGATTTCTACTATAAAGCCGCTCTCCAGTGTGTTTGTGTGTTTCACTCGTGGACGTCTGAGCTCGATGGACTCAAAAGAGGAAAAAAAAGGCGGAGGCCACACCTACCTATTACATAATCACCATAAACCAATGGGAGTTCAAAGGTGTTTACCAGCAGGAATGAACTTTCCCGGGAAGTTAGCTTTGGCAAACTGTTTCAAACTCTTAAAACGAACTCCAAACAAACATCAATTTGGCCTGATTTTGTTGAAAATGAAGTCCCATCAGAACGTTCTTCTAATTTTCTTGAATTATATCTGGCCACTATTTCAATCTGGCATTGCAAAGATTCTGAATGATGTGTCCAAGTATTTCCATTTTCTGTAATGTTCTCTCTGCCTTCCTCTGCCCCTTCCTGCACTCTCATATTCCTCGCTCGCATGAACGTCTGTTTCTAGCTCTGAGCCAAGGTTACCTCGTGCAAATGAGTGGAGCTGATAACATTTATTCCAGGAAAATCATTTAATTGAATTTTAATCAGGCCATTGGCACCTCCTTCGCAGTTTCAAAGACTCCGTGAAAAATGGAAATAAGCGTAACATTGACCGAGACGCCCATGGAGGACTGCTAGTCTGTCTGAGAGCGCTGTGACGCTTCTGACTCCGTCTGCTCTAGATTGGTGAATTCTAATCTCTCGCTCTTTATTTTCGTCGGATTGTACTCATTTTGGTGGCCCTCGCTCTGGTGAAAACTAGCTGTGCGGCCCAAGGGTCATGAAATGGAGAGTTTTCAGAAGCACAAAGCTTTCTAACTCACCTCTCATCCACTCTGTGTCTCTTTTCCCTCTAATCATGCAATCACACAGCCCAGAAAAGAGCAGGATAATCAATGCCTGAGAGAGAGAGAGACGCGTTTCTCCATTTTCACTCACAACCCTGCCTCCCTTTAGCCACTTTCAAATTCTAGCACACAGGAGCGCTGCTGCGGATGATAAAATGACATTTTCCAGCACTTTACTTTTCAGTCGCCTACAGTGCTAATTTGTGTTAACAGTGCTGTTGACATTTTGCCAAATTATGTTAAGTTTATGTTACATGAAAAGTATGAATTATAGAATAGCATTCTTGTTTTAAAAGACAACATGACAGTATTTGCATTCAATGTGCCCACTGATCAAATCAGGGGAGGGTGAAATATATTTTATTTAACACTATTATATTATTACAGCACATGCATTGCAACACTACTGTATATAGACATTTTGGTTATGGGTTGTTCCAAACTTCTAACCTTAAAGCAACACTAAGATAACATTGTTTACCTTAAAATAATGTTTCCAAAATCTTATCAGTGGTTCATCAAGTCGTAACAGGGTGAAATGCACTTCTGCCATCGCCTGACGGGGTCTGTATCGCTTTTACTGGCACTATGTAACTTCGGGGTTCGGGTAGTAACCCGACCACAAAAAGAACAACAAAATCCGACTGCTTTACGTCAAGCGCTTCAATAGTTTTAACTAATCGTTTTTCTTCGTTTCTGATGTCGCAATACATCATCCTTTCATGAAATCATGTAACATACTCTAACTTGTCTGTGGACATCGTTCATTCTAAAGCCGGTGCTGGATAATCAGCGAGCGTGTGTGCGACGGTAGGCTAAATTATTTAGGACAGCGGCAATGGACAATTTTGTTTCCAACCAGTAGGGCGACCGAAGAGGAAAAGTTACTTGGTGTTACTTTAAGTATTAAACATCTGTAATTAATTTGGCCTGAATCACTTAAAATGATAGTTCACCCAAAAAATGGACATTGTCATCATTTACTCACACTAATGTTGTCCCAAACCTATATGACTGACTGTAAATGTGGTTAGTAATAATTACATTGTTTTTGAACATGCACTTTTTTACTAAACCATACATGAAATAAACTAATGTTTATATGGAGACTCAATTGACTAAAAATGATTTGATGCAAAGTTTTTATTTACTAAAGTCAGGTCAGAAAATAAATTAGGTAACAGCAGACACTGCATACAAATATGTGCTTGATGTAATTTGCACACCGCAATTGCCTATTTTGCAGGGCGTTTCAGTGCTACAGTAGGTTGTGAAAGACTTCCACAATCTAGCATACTACAGTATGTAGGGATTTTACTGCATCACTCCATCAATGCAGTCCAGGCAATGTGCATCTGGATGTATGCCCAATTAAAATGCTTTTCCACATCATTTGATCATCATTAAGTGAATTACTGCTGCCATAATCAATACAATATGTAAACAAACCATTTCTCTTAAATTAAATTCCACTTATTGCTTTTTTGTGGACAGTAATAGTGTAATGTAATTTGCCCCAGGCATTTATAATCTGACCTAAGAAACATTTATTTTCCATATTTCTGTTTTATAATGTTTGTATATATGTCTGTGATGCAATAAGGTGGTTTTAATGAATGCACGAGAGCTGAAAACAGTTATAGTAACTCAAAAAGCTTTAACTCTCTCAGAATGCTTCATCTTGTGTGTCTGAGTACGCAGCCACTGAAGCCTGACCAACATTTGCCCATTAACCAAATTATTTTTCTTTTCTCATGTTGGGCAAGAAGAAAATGAACAGATTTTGTTGTAAATTGAGCTGTAGATTGGTAAAGCTTGTCCAGCAGAAGTAGCATTCTTTCTCTCTCCACGCTCCCCTGACTCTAGTTTCCCCTTGATGAGATAATTTGGTGCTGAGATGCTGCACTGGGACTCAGTGTTCTCCTGCTCTACTGCTGCTGATCTCAGAGACTTTTAGCCTTTTATATAGTGCTATCTATCTATCTATCTATCTATCTATCTATCTATCTATCTATCTATCTATCTATCTATCTATCTATCTATCTATCTATCTATCTATCTATCTATCTAGCTATCCGTTCATTTGTTTGTTTGTAAGGTCATTCATTTCATCATTCTTGTCTGTCTGTCTGTCTGTCTGTCTGTCTGTCATTGCATCCATCCATCCATCCATCCATCCATCCATCCATCCATCCATCCATCCATCCATCCATCCATCCATCCATCCATCCATCCATCCATCCATCCATCCATCCATCCATCCATCGTCCTGTATTTTTATTTTCTGTTCATTTGTTTGTTTGTTTGTATGGTCATTAGTTTTAACATTCTGTCTGTTTATCTATCTATCCATCCATCCATCCATACATCCATTTGTTTGTAAGGTCATTCATTTGATAATTCTTGTCTGTCTGTCTGTCTGTCTGTCTGTCTGTCTGTCTGTCTGTCTGTCTGTCATTGTATCCATCCATCCATCCACATCCATCCATCCATCCATCCATTGTCTATCTATCCATCCATCCATCCATCCATTTGTTTGTAAGGTCATTAATTTGATCATTCTTGACTGTCTGTCTCTCATTGTATCCATTCATCCATCCATCCATTATCTATCTATCTATCTATCCATCAATCCATCCATTTGTTTGTAAGGTCGTTAATTTGATCATTCTTGCCTGTCTGTCTGTCTGTCTGTCTGTCTGACATCGTATCCATCCATCCATCCATCCATCCATCCATCCATCCATCCATCCATCCATCCATCCATCCATTTGTTTGTAAGGTCATTCATTTGATCATTCTTGTCTGTCTGTCTGTCTGTCTGTCTGTCTGTCTGTCTGTCTGTCATTCTGTCTGTCATTGTATCCATCCATCCATCCATCATCTATCTATCTATCTATCTATCTATATATCTATCTATCATCTATCTATCTATCCATCCATTGTCTATTCATCCATCCATCCATCCATCCATCATCTATTCATCCATCCATCCATCCATCCATCATACATGTCTGTATGTCTGTCTGTCTGCATTTGTAGAATTCCATCCATCCATCCATCCATCCATCCATCCATCCATCCATCCATCTGTCTATATGTCTGTGCTGTTGTCTCATTACATCCATCCATCTGTCTATCTTTTGTTCTATCGTATAGTGATTCCCAGAATAAATCCAGAGACACATCTGATGCCTCCCTTACCATCAGTCGGTGTGTCCTACAGCAGTCTTCCATGTCGGAGACGACATCCTCCCTTCATTACCTTCCTGCCTACAGGGAGCGAGAGAGCGGCTTGAAAGCACTCATTTAACCGCAATAGCCATTAGTCTTTCATTATTGAATAGGAATGCAATTGAAATGCCCTTTTCCACTGGCTGCATTTGATTTGTTGTGTTATTTGGGAGGGCTAATGTTGTGTATAATCAGAACCTCGGATGGTAAACACATTCCAGGAGCTGCTCCACATTTCAAACGAGAGTTAAAGGAAAGGTGCTGTTTGGTTTTTCTATTTAGTTTTCGTCCCTTGCATTCCGACCTATTCCACTAAAGAATTCGATTTAGACAATGCCAATAATCCTCAGAGTTTGGATGAGTGTTTCTCATTTGACCCTCTCCTCTTCAAGTTTCTCTTTTCTAAAACATTGTTTCTAACAGGATACCCTTAAATGGGGGGTAGTTGAGGTTTCAGGCAGCTCTCGTGACACAAGCTGGCACAAACCAATCCCTCCATATTGACAGTCTTTCCAGGGCAAAGTGTGTATTAGTGATGACAGGACACAGGTGACCGCATTTCTATAGTATGCAGACATGCCTCTAAAGAAAGAGATTATATTTATAAGGTTGTATTGTAGATTTGACATCACTAATTTCAGTGTGATTACATATCTGCATTTCTCTCAGTATATAATTTACAGTTTCACCCACCGTTTTCTGATTAAGGTCCATGTTTTGGTTCAAGCTTTAATTTGAAAAAAAGAGTGTTTACATGTTAGACTATTCCTGTATTTAATCATATTCTGAATAAATTCACATTCTATTCTATTCTGGGAATATAGGAAGTGCTTACTGAAAATTCATTTGAATAATTCTTACAGTAATTTAATAAACTGATTTCCTCCGACAATAGCACAGAGGAGCACAAAATGCAGGTCATGAGTCTCTTTACCCGCCTGTATATAGATTTTGTGCATTTCTAAAAATATTCTCTTTTCTCCCTCAAAAAATGCTTCACAACCCCTTAGTCATACATCTACACAAATGTGTAATTTAACCATCTGCATCTGAAAAAGCAATATGTTGATGTAAGCAAAATGCTGTGAAAATTCTTTGCTGTTGAAAAACGCATACACAATCGGAAATATGTATTCAGAATGTTTGTGCATTTAAATATCGCAGTGAGCAGTTATTTGACTGAATCGTACCAAAAATAGATCGTGATATTAATGCTATCATTCCTGACCAGATGTTAAAGGTCATAGAGCCAGAGTTGATTTGATCCAAACTAGCATTGCATCTATTTTTCATTGACATAAGGCTTACAGCAGTTTAGCAATAAGGATGGTTATGCTAAACGCTTAAGACACATGGGCTGGCTCAGGTTCCTGTTAGTAGGTGGAAAAATTGAGGTTTTATTTGAGGCCTGAATGTATTTGACTAGTGTCAGAAAGGATTTCCTTTCAACAGATGCTGATGGCACCAGAGGGGCTACTTCTGTTTTTCTGCATCACAAAACTTGAAAAATTGGCTGCAGCAATAGCATTAGCTTTTGTTTGTTAGACAGGTGTGTTGCTCTCATATGTGTGCACAACGTGTTCTTCTCCTGGTTTTCCATTCCTGGTCATTTCCCTGGAAAATTCAAGCATACTCTTTTTGTCAGTTTTATTTGACCACCTGTATTCAGCTTGAGCTTTGTGTGTGCGCTAGATATTGTGTATGTGTGTGTTCTGTCAGTATTTGTAAGTGT
This sequence comes from Chrosomus eos, assembly GCA_036326025.1. Classification (NCBI taxonomy): domain Eukaryota; kingdom Metazoa; phylum Chordata; class Actinopteri; order Cypriniformes; family Leuciscidae; genus Chrosomus; species Chrosomus eos. The sequence goes on along the minus strand of CM070830.1, from coordinate 31,528,617 downwards.
TCCCAGATATATTTACCATGCCTGTGTGCGTGTGATATTCACTCGAGATCCTATTCCCTCTAAAGGGACTGTGGCTTGTGCCGTGTGTATTTGTCTAAGTATAATAGAGGTCATCGACTGCGGACCCTGTTGCTCCCCGAAGAGAGCCAAAAAAGCACTGCACTGACAAATGCCATTCCATTCGGCATTGTGTATATAACTGTTATAGCGGGTCAGCAAACACACACATACCAACACTGGCGCACACAAGCTCACGAAACCAGCTGTCTTCACATAGAACGCGTCTTCGTGTCTAAAAGCGCTTTTAAAAAAGCTCAGCGCAGAACGCGAGTGTCTCAAGACACGCTTTTGAGAGGTAATGCAATAGCAAAACCTTTATAAAAATGGAGTTGTGCTCAGAGAATGACAGGACAGAGATCTGTTTGTGTTTGCCTCATCCTCCGACGCTGTCAAATAAAACAGTTGCCATGCCAACTTGCTTCTGTAAACAAAAGCACTTTCAATACTAGCCCCGCCTCCTGGGTCTTCTGATTGGTCCACTGTTTTGAGCGGCGCTGCATGTAAAAGTTGAAATTCTCCCATTGTCAACAAGTCCGTCTAGCAAACAATGAAAACGTAAAGAATAAGAATGGAAAAACGTTCTCTGTGTGAACGGCCCCTTACTGGCAGCTCCCTTCTGACAGATTTGACGGATTTGAATTCCACTGTGGTTTCTGGTCAAATTTGACGTTAACATGTTGCTAAACGATCAGTCTCTTAATAAGTGAGGCATCTACAACTGATCTGAAGGGGTATGTTTTGCATTTAAACCCATTATCCCACTTAAAACTAGAGTTTTTATGTCATTTATGTTATGGAGATGGAATATTGATGTGCTACGAGGGCTAGCACATCTGTCTTTTGCTGGGTCGATGGTCATTTATGCAGTTTAGTGGTCATTGTACACAAATATTTGACTGTATAATGCCACGATTTATCCATCAGAATCAAGTATTTCAGAGAGCTGTATAATAAGCATAAAAATGCTTGCACATATAATATTTTGTTAAATAGTGATTTTGTTTTAATTAATTTAATTACTTTTTAATTGATTATTTTATATATGTGTAACGCAGTTTGTTGTTATGGGAAGAAGGAGGCGGGAACCGGCGAACATTTAAAGACTTAATAATAAAATAAACAAACACAAAATGAAAGTAAAAGACAGCAGCCCCTCACGGACGACTGCTGTCACATATAACAAAATAAAACACAAGTCCAGGCCTGTTCCTCTCTCTCTCTTCACTGTCGTCGCTCCCCCTTTTATGCTTCCACACTCCTCCGTGAGAGATACGAGTCGCGCCGCTCTCGGCCCTCGGCCTCGTCCGGCTCGAGTCGCCACAATATGTACTTGTCAGGATTAAATGATAGTGCACTTGTTCAGAAGTTTTGGGTCACTAAGATGGGGTCACTTGAAAGAAATTAATACTTTTATTCACAAGGACGCATTAAATTGCTAAATACAAAAAATGTTGCAAAACATTTCTTACGAGTTCTGAACAAAAATCTATTAATCAAAGAATCCAAATAATCAAAGCATCACGCATCATGGTTTCCATAAAATGTATTAATTAATATTTCACAATATTACTGTTTTTACTCCAGTGCAGCCTTGGTGAGCATAGTATACTTTTTTTCAAAAACATTTTTCAAAAATCACATTGACCCAAGCTTGTAATCAACTTTTATCTCTCTGTGCATTCTGGGATTGCCTTCTACTCTAATGATTAATACGATGCATATTTTGGCATGAATACATAAAAGATATATTATGATACCTACTTTTTGGAACAGACTTTGCATTGAGAGTGAATGTGTTGCCTTGTTACACAGTCTGGGCAGCTCACACACATACTGTATGAATTCTCTCAGAACAGCATTCTTTAGCAGACTTAAATGTGGGATTGCAGTAAGTGAATGTGGTAAATACCTTTGATGAGAAAACACAACTCAACAATGATTCTAATTTCTCAGCTCTGTGATTCGACAAGAAACAGTCACTGATGGCTGATTCCATGAAATCTTTTCACACACACACACATGTGGGAATACACACAAACTCAGAGAGAGAGAGAAAGGCAGGAAAAAACTGAGGTGCTAAAGAAGTAAATGTGCAAAAGTCAAATTGCATACTGTCTATATGATGTTCTGATATCAATCAGAAGAGTAAAGGAATGTTTTTCCTCAATAAGCCACTTGTATGATTTTATTTATCATTCTTGTCCATAGCACAGTTATGTTTGTTGAAATCCCCCCAAAAATTGAAAAAGTAAAGAAAAGCACCATTCCGGTTTATTTTATCACCATTCACTGTATATGCACGCTTCATTATTTTTATGTCAGAATTCCTCGTGCGTCTAGGTTACATGTCCTTTGACATTTATAAATATATAAGTTTATAATAATTGCCATCATGTGTTGCCACCACATAAAATGGGTTCATAGCCTTCATCTTATTTTATATTCATCTGTGCCTTCCAGAAATATGTATATGTGCAATATTTATGAGTTTTTTGGGACATGTACGATAATGTTTATGCATGACCTTTATCATGTGTGCACTGTCAGTCAGGAATGTGGTGCTTGCATGTATATCATATAAGAGAGAGAGAGAGGAGAGAGAGAGAGGAGAGAGAGAGAGAGAGAGAGAGAGAGAGAGGAGAGGAGAGAGAGAGAGAGAGAGAGAGAGAGAGAGAGAGAGAGAGAGAGAGAGAGAGAGAGAGAGAGAGAGAGAGAGAGAGAGAGAGAGAGAGAGAGAGAGAGAGAGAGAGAGAGAGAGAGAGAGAGAGAGAGGAAAGAAGATGAGAAGACAGAGAGAGAAGAGATGAGAGAGGATGTGATGAACTATAGGAAATAACAATGTATGTTCATTGTGCATATAAATGTGTGTGTGTGTGTGTGTTCTTCACTGCCTCATTAGTTGCTCGGTCTGCTAGCTGTGTCTTTATTCTCGTGTTATGTGCTCAGGTTTAGGGAATCACCTGAGATTAATTTGCAGTCTTGGGCCGCTCACTTCAATCCATAATTCAGCAGCAGTGTGGCTCTCTTCCTGACACCTGGCGCACCAGGACCAGGCAGAGTGAAATATTCACTACAGATCATCACACCACAGCCGTTCGCCCTTATTAACCGGCCCCTTATCCGTCTGGAACGATGCATAGTGGCCCGAAAACGGGAGAAATTTGAGACCAAGTGTGTGCATGAGGAGATATTAAAATCAATCATCCGCTCTTATGTCATCCCTCTTTGTTGAGCTGCTCTAATCATACAGCGGTCATTAATCATTTCAGGAGGTTGATGTAATATCCTGTGACAGCCAGCTGAGCTACAGCATAATGTCTTTATCGTGCTGTTGTTAAGGTTTATCTTCAGACGACGTGTTTTTAATAAACCAAACTGTTCTGTTGAAATCCTTAGCGTAATATCGCTTATCAATCTAGTAAACGCAGTAATCAGTAATTTCAATATTTTATGCGTTTTATCTTTATTGAATGTGTTAGAGTGTTTGGATTGTTGTAATCAGGGCTTTAGAACTAAATTTTTTTTGGGGGAATGTGCAGATACTCATGAATATTTCTATTTGAGTTGTTTTGTTGATGATTTGGCTTGCTAAAAGCTGCAACACTCTCTCTGCACACATTGTATGTTATTTGGCTATTTGTATTGCCATCATTACAGCTTTTTATCGGAAGGAAAGTAGAGAACAGTTAATAAACAATGGGAAAACTTGATGTAGACATGAGACATACTGGACTTAAACTCATGTCGGCCTCATGAGCACCACAGCTCAATGCGTTTCATGGATGTTATTGTTAAACAATTTTTAGGTTCAAATCTCTATAGATCCATGAGTTCATGGATAGAGATTTGAACCTAAAGAAATAGTTATTTTTGACAACACCACCACCGTCTACAACGGTTTGATGGAAAAGATAAAATGATTATTTTTAACCACATTAATACTCCAGAACTCCTGGTTGAAGTAGATTACGATATAAGGAAGATATGGTGTCTTGTGAAGGGCACTCCAAAGTATAGTGACTTAAAACTTCAATAACAGTTATGTTATAGTTATTGCATGTTGTTTGCTAAGGCTTATCTACACAGACCCAATAGCTTTAAGGGTGTAGTATAAGAATATACAGTATACAATTGCAGGCCTATCAATTGTTCTCTTAGAGTAGTAAAGCCAAGAAAGAAAGATAAGTTAAAGTTCTGTCAGTTTTGCCTCAGAATATGCTGACTTTATCAGTAAGCATCTGTAGCCTTGTGTGATAGCGGCTCTGAGGCTCCGGCACACGTTTGGTATTCCTGCGGTGAGATGGACAGATTCCTATTAGCATTCAGACCCCGGAGGACTCGGGCAGGGGTGTGTGAGACGGGTCGAGGGCAGCCACGCAGAACCAACAATTCTTCCTCAATTGTCCAGCACATAGTCATAATGAGAAAACATTGATTGTAAACAAAGGAGGCACAGTAATTGGGACTCCATGGGGTAAGTGTCAGGACTCGGCCCAGTACACAACAGTGAGGAGGGCTGCTTATTCAAAGTGCTAGAGATGAGAAACTGGTTACATATGTAAGTTAAACAGTAGTTTACTAAAGGGTAAAAGTTTTTGTTAATTTCCTATACTGTATACTACACATCTACACACTGTTTGAATGACGTTCTTACTGTTTTTGAAAGAAGTCTCTTATGCTAACCAAGGGAATACTTAATGGAAACCAGAAATATTATAGATAACAAAAACAAAAAAACGATATTAGATATATGATATTTCTGGTTCCCATTAAATATTTTCTATTCTTGTTAAGTCTTTATTTAGCACGTATATTTCAAAGTACTTGAACTTTTCATGAGCTTAATAAAAGGATGAAAAAGATGGAAGATAATGGTAATAATATTTCTGTTTTTCTGGAAAAATGAAGACGCCATGAAGAAGTTTATGTGGTATTTTTGGAGTAAAGTCATCTTATGGGGTTTTTAATCTTGAGGGTAAATGACAGATGGAGAAATTAAGTTTCTTTGTTCATCTGAATGAGTCAGAGTGTCAATGAATATGAAAAACAACAACATCAAAAAAAGAAACATTCAGAATTCTGTCATTGTTTTTTTAGACATTTGTCTTTGTGCAAATGAATAGGCATAACAAGATGTCAGTGAATTAGCACTCCGCAGTGGCTCTGAAACATCCGTCGGGAAATTTTCATGTAAATATCAGCTTTTCAAGCGCGGCACTGAACATTTGGTGTGTAGTTTGCGGTGATATTACAGATGCAGTGTTATAAATCACTGCTCGAGTGTGATGTCTGACAGCTGCAGATTTCTGACCGTGATTCTGCTTGTTGTTTTCTCACAGAGCCATTACTCTGGACAATACGCTGGTCATCCTGTCCACCGTGGCTCCAGATGCTGGAAGATACTACGTGCAAGCCGTAAATGACAAGAACGGGGAAAACAAGACCGGCCAGCCCATAACGCTGTCTGTAGAAAGTAAGTCTGTAGAAATTTGGGCACACACATACACACGATTGCATTTGAACTTCCTTCTTTAGACTTTTGTTGTAGTAAAATTAAGCTAATTATAAATATTACATATAATTATATTACAATAAATGTATTACAGAAGTCTGGCCAATACCTTTATCCAGTAATTATATGTTATATATATATATGTGTGTGTGTGTGTGTGTGTGTGTGTGTGTGTGTGTGTGTGTGTGTGTGTGTGTGTGTGTGTGTGTGTGTGTGTGTGTGTGTGTGTGTGTGTGTGTGTGTGTGTGTGTGTGTGTGTGTGTGTGTGTGTGTGTGTGTGTGTGTGTGTGTGTGTGTGTGTGTAAATAATTATTGTAAATATATTTTTAAACTGCCATGTGTAATTTCTAAACCTAACCTTTATTATACAGTGAAAGATCAAATATATATGCATACTTCTGTTCTCAATCTTCCTCGTTCTTATGTGAAAAAATGAAAGTAAATACAATTTTTTTTGTCTATTCACTTCATGAGTCTTGGCTTTCCATTTTAGATAACATGCCGGTTTATATGAACATATAAATCTGTGAACAACAGGCTATAGACAAATATATATTTGTCTTCTGTGACAGTGCTTTGTTTTTTTACTCTCACAGCTTCTCTGAAATTCCAGAGCGAGAATATTGACTTATGGATTGTACTTTGTAAGAGTTTTGGTGTATCAGATTCTCTCTCTCTGCAAACCAGGATATGATATTTTTGAGTCAAATACATAAGGAACTAAAGAATGGAGCGGCAACAGATTAGAGATAGTGGGGGGTGGGGGTAGTTGTGTGTATGTGTGTGTCTAGAGGACAGTCCTTCCCAGAAGCTGTAGTTGAGTATCAGTGCTTTACAGAAGACTGTCTCTGACAGAACTCCACACACACACACACACACACACACACACACACACACATACACACACCACACACACACACACACACACACACACACACACACACACACACACACACACACACACACACACACACACACACACACACACACACACACACACACACACACACACACACACACACACAGTGTAGCTGCCATAAGAGCTGAGATATAAGTTCCTTTTCCAAACACAAACCTGTCACACTTGCTGTAACACGTAGCCTACAATACATCGGCTGGCACTTCCTACATCTGGACACACTCACACCTGAAGATGACAGATCAGAGTTCTATTAAAAACACTCACTCGATAATGTATTTTACCTGTGTGTCATAACACACATTTCTCCTGTGCTGTAGATGTTGGTGGTCCTGCTGACCCCATCGCTCCCACCATTGTGATTCCGCCGAGGAACACCAGCGTCATCTCCGGCACCTCTGAGGTCACTATGGAGTGTGTGGCCAATGCTAGGTGATGACCTCCGATTCCTTCACAGTTTGAATGAAAGGAAAATGATTTTAATTACATGACGAGCAGTGGGTTGAAGTCTAGCATAATTTTTATTCTTTTCTCGACGCTTTTCTGTAATTATTTCTTGTGAAGTACAGACTCTATTGAATCTTGTAAAAGAAAATGGTCGTAATTGTAATGGAATAACTAAAAAAAAATTGCAGGTAAAAACCTGTTAAGTGGTTAACGGTAAGTTCCCTTATTCTATACCGTGAAAAAATTCAATATATCTAATTGGGCATTTAATGTAATATTATAGTAAATTACTCTAAAAGGTCCCATATTATACACCTTTTGAAGTTTTATTTTAAGTTTTGATCTCCTTAAGAATATATATTTGCAGTATAAGTACCAAAAGCCATCCCACTATATTTTTACAGCTCCTTTCTCAGGAGCTCTGCTAGGAACAGGTCGATTTTGGCCTTTCTAATTAATATTCATGAGCCTCTTTTCTGATTGGCCTGTTCTTTGACGCATGCTCACAGGTAAATAAAACACCTGTAATGATGGACATTGCTGAGGGAAATGTTATCCCGCATTATATTCAAGCCGGACTCAGATCCCGAATCGGCGACGACAGTAAACAAACTACTTTATGCAGGCTTTGTGCATTTGTCTGTGGATAATTGACTGTTTTGAAACTAATATGGTAGTTTCATTGCCCCTAGACAATTTCTCATTTCTCAATCTCATTACCACCTGAATTTTTGAGGAGGTTTTTAGTATATTATAAAAACTGATTTTAGTAATTTGATATATTTACATGAATTATGTGATATATGTACATTTACTGTACATTTATTTTCAATCTTTCAATGTTGTTACCATATTATTTTGGGGAAAATTCTGCAAACCACAATTACATTTATATATATATATAAATATATATATAAATATATATAATTTCTTTGCTTTTTCATTAACTTTCATTAAAAATTTGCATATGACAGATGTTGGTCTTTATTGCTCATGGCCTTGCAATCATCCTTCAGAAAATGCAAAACTAGTAAATTAATGTTCCAGAGTTAAGCTCTATTGACAGAAAATGAGTTTATGATTTTACATCTCGCAATTCTGACTTTTTCCCCTCAGAATTAAGAATGTTTTAGGTCGACAAAATGTTGCATTTTTAATGTTGCATGTAAACTCTCTTTCACTATCCTTATGTGTATCATTTAGAAGTTACAATGTTTACAGTCTTTAAATGGTCATGCCATGAGTGGATAATTTTGGACACATAATGTTGAATTCCTGTGACTCTACTTTCATAGAAATATGTGTTTTAAGTATGTGAAAATGTCTTACCCCATAGACTCCCAAGGTAAAAGCTCTACTGTAATAATGTTATCTTTTATTTTATTTTTCAATTTGAGGAACTAGTCAAAAGTTTTTTCATGGGATAATCAACAGAATGTCATAGATGTGCAAAACGTTTCTTTAACTGTATTAATAGGAAAAGCCAAAGTTAATGGTTGACTTGACAGACTCTCTCCTTCATATTTTAATTTTCTATCAGGCCATTAATAAAGCTGAGCATCAGTTGGAAGAAGGACGGCGTTCTGGTGAGGAGTGGACTGAGTGATTTTAACCGTAGACTGACGGTGTTGAGTCCGGTGGTCAGTGACTCTGGCTTCTACGAGTGTGAAGCTGTCCTCCGTAGCAGTAGCGTTCCCTCTGTCAGCGCTGGAGCGTACCTGCATGTGCTCGGTAATAAACATGAACACGGCTGTATACAGCTCTGTGTGATGGAGAAACTTCAGTGTAAATTCACTAGTGCATTAGATATTAGTAAATGACATTATATGCTACACTTTTTCTTTATTTATCACTTCGTTGGTCAAGATATATTGTGCCAAAAACAGTTGAACTTCTTTCTAACCCTTTGTTTCATCTTCTTTCTAACCTTTACAATCAAACAAGCTGTTTTTGCAGCTTAAGACTTTGATTCAAATGCCCTCTGTTTTGATTGGCTACCCTCTGCATAACATTGTAGTACATGCAGGGCAATGAATACGAAAGTGCTGATATACACAAAAATACTTTTCCTCAAAAATTCTTCATCAATTATTATGTAATTTTTGCCATTTTACTAATATTCAGTTCATTATAATCAGCGTGCTGAGTCAACATCTTAAATTCAGTAACAAAAAAAATCTATATTTGCTGAGCAGCAGCGGACATGTTGAAGCTAATAAGCATTTGCAAGAGCAATGGAACGGTGCACAACCTTTTATTGCTAATACATACTTACTAATTTGTTAATCAGAGTTTCTTTTTAGGACCCGAGCACCAATGGTGCAAGGACCCTCTTGGAAGTGTTCCATTTAGTTACTAGAGTGCTAATAATGCATTACTCATTTGTACATGTGTAGTAATTCATTAATGATGGAACAGTATTCTGATCTTAAGTGTTACTAAAAAATGTTACCAACCCCAAACTTTTAAATAGTATATTGTGTAGCTATACTTTATATATAAGCTGCTTTAAATAAAAGTGACACATATAGTAGTATACAATAGTCATTTTATTAAGGCGAATGGTTTTTTAAATGCAACTTGTCACTATTTACAATGTATGTCTCATTTTAGGCCATTTATATCTGTATCTATTGTAATGTTCTGTTGTTAGAGTAAAAACAAAAAGCCTGAACAGGATGTTTTCGAAAATCCAACAACAGTCCAATTTATTTGAAAAGATTCAATCTTGCTTCCCATGCCGTTTGTCTGTTGTGTTTTTATCTTGAAGTGCACATGTGGAGGTCACAACCCTCTCTCTCTCTCTCTTCCGCAGAACCACCTCAGTTTGTGAAGGAACCAGAGAAACACATCACAGCTGAGATGGAGAAAGTGGTGGACATTCCCTGCCAGGCCAGAGGTGAGACAGCTGACATCTCATCCTAATGAGGTTTTTCCAGCGCCAAGTCATTTTTCTCTCCTTACTGACAGCGAACATGCTGCACAAAGCAACCACAGCCAATCAGAACATGAGGTTTATTATACAGCTGTAAGGAACATGATTTTTGATCAATGGGACTCTACTGTGGGCGGAGCTACTCAATAAAGTAGTTTGAATTGCAGATAATTCCAAAATAATTTACAGTAGAATAATAAATATATATATTCAGTATGTGCATCTGGCACCACGTGATTCTCAGATTAACTGCAAACTTTAAACATCATAGAGCAAAGGTTTATCATATCCACGTGTTTTAGGTCCTGTCAGTTTAAACATTCAAGCTATTTTAAACCATCATTGCATTCGGTCATAAAGTGACAGTAGTCCAGTATTCCTGATTCCATCTGTGTCAATAATCTTAATTAAACAACAGAATACTAAGAGAAAATCTATTTTTGTAGCTTTAACAAACATTCATTATGTTTAATTTATGCAGTGTTCTTTTACAGTTGATTATTGCATTTCTGTACCTTATTGTTGAAAAACATATCACTGTTTCATTTCTTTGTTCTGCTGTATTTACCTACTGTATGATTGTAATTTGTTTATTATTTTCTATACAGATGCACTTCCCTACAAAATCACCACAATCATTCTAGAATTATTAATTCTTTTCAAACAGAGCTATTCATTCATTGTGTGTGTGTGTGTGTGTGTGTGTGTGTGTGTGTGTGTGTGTGTGTGTGTGTGTGTGTGTGTGTGTGTGTGTGTGTGTGTGTGTGTGTGTGTGTGTGTGTGTGTGTGTGTGTGTGTGTGTGAGTGTGTGAAATATTACTCAATTATTATTTGTTATATAATTAATTAAATAGAATCAAAATTAATACATTGTAATGCATTAATATGTATAATAATATATTATATTCAATGTACGTTTTAACTTATTTACATTTAAAGATATATTACAGTATTCATTTTTTTTATATTTAATCATTCAGCTTTACATTTATAACTATTGATCTCAGGTGTCCCTCAGCCTGATATCGTGTGGTATAAGGACGCAGTACCCATAAGCCCCGTGAAGACCCCGCGCTACAGAGTGCTGGCAGGGGGAAGTCTCCAGGTTAACGGCCTTCTTCCCGACGACACCGGAATGTTCCAGTGCTTCGCCCGCAACCAGGCCGGAGAGGTGCAGACCAACACCTACCTCGCAGTTACGAGTGAGTTCATCCATACGCCCCTCTCTCCGGATTACACCTCTCCTCTTTATGACTCTCATACACTGATGCACAAATACATGTGGACATTTATTTCCTCTGCTTCTCTCTGTCTGTCTCTTTCTCTCGCAATCAGAAAGGCTTTGAATGCCATACCAACAATGCTTTTCTTTCTTCCAGTCTTCGTTCTCTCTTGTGCCGCTGATGTGCTTTTCTGTCGCTGTGCTAAGGCTGTGATTAATACCCTGTTGTGAGGAAGAGTTAGCGAGAGAGAGAGAGACAGGGAGAGATAAAGAGGGCTTTTATAGAGGACTGACTGAGCTTATCTTCCAGCTCAGAGACACATAGAGCTCGCTAAAACGCTAAACACCAAATCGAGCTGATATTTACCTCTGCTTACAATGAACACAGATATTAGGTATGGATGGACGGTCCCGAAGTTAAAGAGATTGTTTATCCAAAATGAAAAGGTTGTCATCATTTACCTCACATTTATGTCATTCCAAACCAGTGTGGCTTACTTTCTCATGTGGAGAACAAACGATGATTATTTTGAAAAAAGTGTGGGGTGTCCAATGTTGTTTTGGACCCCATTGACTTTGTTTGAACAAAGACAAGCTATCATCTTTTGTGTTCACTGAAGAAAGTAAGTCACACAGGTTTGTAACGACATGGGTTAAGTAAATTTTTGGGTGAGCTATCCTTTAAGTATTAGCTTTCCCTTTTCCTTATAGCCAGTCTGGAACCTCCAAAATCCCAATTTATCATGCCTGTCTACATTTCCCAGTGAATTGTTTTTCTTCTGTTGTTCAACTTTTCGTTTCGTACCTGCTTTCATTCCGTTGTTTTCTTTACTTGTTTGGTTTCTAAGCCACGCTTTGATACGCTCGAATCGAGTTTTGTGTGATTTTCCCAGCGCTTACGAATGCGAGGAAGCATTTGAACGTGTGTGTGCCGCTGTACGTCTTTGTTTCTCATGCAGTCGGTGTGCTCCTCTCACAGGTATAGCACCGAACATCACGGCAGGGCCTTCTGACAGCACTGTGATTGACGGCATGTCAGTTATCCTGCACTGTGAGACCTCAGGAGCGCCCCGTCCTGCCATCACCTGGCAGAAAGGTGAAGAACACATCCCTCAATGTCTACACTCACGCATTTCCAAAAAACAACTACAAAGTGTCAGTTCCCAAGCTGCACTTCACCTCAGTGCCTCTCTGTTCCTTTATGTTATTTTTTTCGCCACTATATTGCACTATTTTGCTGCAATGCCGCCTTCACATTTTAAACTGTGCAGAAGAAAATGATTGTGTGACTTGACACAGGCTACAATTATGTAAATGTATGTTTTATAGTAAGCAGAGTCACTAAAACACCTTTAAGCATGGTAGCAACATTTTCTTGAATAGCCAAACTACTCATTATAAATCATTGTAGAAGCTACAATTTAACCAGAACCATCTGAAATGTAAGATATTGGTTGCCACAAAATTATGATTCCGTATGGAAACAATTGTATGGAAGACCTGCAAATTAGAGGAGCATGTCCGTCTCCAGAACCGTGCTTTACATTTATGTCAGAGCAGAAGGAAAGGAAACAAGCCTGCTTGTGGCTTTAAAGGATTAGTTCACCCAAAAATGAAAGTTCTGTCATTGTTTGCTCACCCTACTGTTGTTTCAAACCCATATGACTTTTTCTGTGGAACACAATAGAAGTTTTAAAGAATTATTTTGGTCCCTCTTGTCCGTGCAATTATAATGAATGGAAACCAAGGCTGTCAAACTTGTGCAAAATCAACATAAAATGTAGTCTAAATGACTCTCACACTTTATTTCAAGTCTTCTGATACAATACAAAAGCTTTGTGTGAGTTGCATACCCAAATTTAAGAATTTCTTTTCTATTGAACATCTTTACATTTGCCATGGTATAACCCTCTGGGGTCGGCAAACGTGCAAAATAGACTTAAAATACTCTTTGTGGTCATAAAGACTTAAGAAATATGAAAAAATAAACTGTTAAATGTCTATTTTGTATGTGTCCACTTACAATCGAAATAAAACATTGTTCTTTTGTAAAATAAAGAAAATTAACAGGGTGAACTTTCTGCCACTCCGTCTCCGTGAACTATTTTTCGGGAGCACGTCTCTAAACGTAACCAAAACTCAGTGAATAGTCACATAAGCAAGATCAATACATCTTTATAATCATTGAAGTGTCTACTTTTAAATGATTTAATAAACTAAAACAAATATTCTCTGTTTATGTAATCTGTATGAAAAGAGAGAGATGTCAGTCGTTCTCATGGCAAATCATTATCTGCTAATGTGAATATGCCTACGGAGAGCGCGCTATTGAAACGCAAATTATTTGAGGCGATCCATGCATACCTGCTAACGCCCACTTCAACTCTATAAAACACATCAAGTTTTATCAGATTCATGTACTTTGCGTCGTCTTGGGACACTGTGGAGAATAATAATAGCATAATAGTAATATTATCCTGGAAAAATTACCTCAGAAGTGCTGGTTTCAGTTTCATTTCGAGAAGCAACGGATCCAGCTGAGGATTGTGAATAGTAAATTCTTTATTCTTAAGGGCTTTGTTCTAATATAGTATATAAGTATATATAGTATATTACAGTGTACATACACTATATTACTATATTAGACACACTTTAAATTGGCATGGAAAAGCCTTGCCACAAAGTTTGAAGAAATTTTAAAAGCTTGAAGGTTTTTAGTTTTAATTAGGTTAAGTTTTAGATTAGTAGTTTTAAAAGTTTGACTGTTTTCAACATTCTACAAATTTTTGTGTATGTATATATATAAAATATATTTTTTTAAAGAGGATGAAAATAAAGCTCACAATAGTTTATTGTCCAGAGGCCACAAATAAAGTGCAAAAAGTGTGCAAAACTTTTTCGGGTTTCCTGAATTTTTTATTAAATGTAAATAAAATTCCTTATATTTTCGCTTTAGGCTTTATGTTCATCATGCAACTTGGTTTGTTAATATACAGCAGATGCCTAATGATGTGCGTTTACCATTTGATTTTGGCTATTTTAATAACATGTATTTTTGCCTGGGTATATGTGTGACCTCTGCAGGAGAACGGGTGCTGGCCAGCGGTTCGGTTCAGCTACCCCGGTTCACTCTCCTGGAATCAGGAAGTTTACTCATAAGCCCCTCCCACATATCAGACGCCGGCACCTACACCTGCATGGCCAGCAACTCCCGTGGCATAGACGAGGCCTCGGCCGACCTCGTGGTCTGGGGTGAGTGTGTTTGTGTGTATAGATCAGAGGCTATCTTTTTACTCAATGACGTCCATGTTCAAGTGTGTGTTGCATGTTTGTTTCATACACCTGTGCATTTACTGATGTGCGTTTACTTGGTTCCACATTACAGCACGTACACGCATCACTAATCCTCCTCAGGATCAAAGTGTCATCAAAGGAACCAAAGCCACCATGACCTGTGGTGTGACACATGACCCCAGCGTCTCAGTCAGGTGCGGCCCACGTACACTTGACTGCAAAGAAATATTGTGAACACAAAACGTTTTGTATTGTTTGTAAACTACTTTTATGATAATGTATCTAAAGCCATGTGGGTGGGTAGAAAAATATTAACCAGCTACATGTTCAAATTTTTTGAAGAAAATATAAATATTTGACCTTTATTTTTATATGAAGGACATTGCTATGTACAGTAGTTGCTAAGTGGTACTAAATTGTTTTTTGTGTGTTGCTATGAAATTGTTAGGCTGTTACTAGGATGCTAGAGTGTTCTAAATAGGTGTAAGGGAGTTATTTGGTGGATTCTTGAGTGTTCTGGGTGGATGCTAGGCTGTTACTAGGTGAATGATATAATGTTTTGAGCAGTTGCTAGGCCATTACTAGGTGGATGCTAGAGTGTTCTGGATGGTTGTTAGGGTGTTACTTGGTGGATGCTAGAGTGTTCTGGGTGGTTGCTAGTACATTACTAGGTAGATGATAGAATGTTCTAGATGGTTAGTTAGGCAGTTACTAGGTTAATGGTAGAGTGATCCTGGTGGTTGCTAGGGCGTTATCAAGAGGATGCTAGAGTGTTCTGGGTCGTTGCTAGGCCGTTACAAAGTGGATGCTAGAGTGTTCTGGATGGTTGTTAGGGTGTTACTTGGTGGATGCTAGAGAGTTCTGGGTGGTTGCTAGGCCATCATTAGGTGGACGGTGGAATGTTTTGGGTGGTTGGTAGGTATTAGTAGGTGGATATTAGAATGTTCTGGTTGGAATGTTTTGGGTGGTTGCTAGGCATTAGTAGGTGGATATTAGAGTGTTCTTGTTGGTTGCTAGGCTGTTACAAGGTTGATTATAGACGGTTTCATCGGACGCACGCGCGGAGCCAGAGTTACGAGCTGGCCCGAAGTTAACTTCCGGTCTGTGTTTGTAATGTGGCGCCGACTACAAACGCAGTTAAACTTCATCGCAATGATCCAGGCGGAGTGAGTGCATCTGACCCGCCTCGATTTCCCCATAAACGACACAGGTATTTCCATCCGTGTGTGTTCGATTTTTTTTTTTACTTTTCCAGGTCTGTAGAAAAAATTGTTTGCCTCAAAATTTTGTTGAACGGGTCTGGTAGTGTGTCACATTTAAGTTTGGCCAAGTAACGTCTGTTTTCTTCTATTAGTCCCAAATAATACTGACTAGACATACTTGCTAACTAATGTAATTTGCGTGTTTCTACAGATGAACTCTGTTGTTATTGATTCTACCGGAAGTTAAGTTTGGACCACAAACGTTTGTTTATGTTGTTGCCGTTAAAACCGTCTATAGAAAGTTTTGGATGGTTGTCTGGGCGTTACTTGCTGGATGCTAGAGTGTTCTGGGCTGCGTTTCCCAAAAGCATTGTAAGCCTAAGTTTATCATAGAACCATTGCCACCAATGGTCTCTATGATCAACTTACGCCGCCTTCACACTGGCAGTTGAAATCAGCTCCGATACGGCAGCGAAACAACCGGAAGTCATTCATTTCCTATGGAGATTCGCAGACCGCATGCGAATGGGTCCGTAACGGGTCCGACTGAGTGCGGTGCGAAGAAAATCGTGTCCGTTGGCCATCCGGATGCGTTCAAAAAATTGAACTCTTGC
Organism: Chrosomus eos; assembly: GCA_036326025.1. Lineage (NCBI taxonomy): Eukaryota > Metazoa > Chordata > Actinopteri > Cypriniformes > Leuciscidae > Chrosomus > Chrosomus eos. The sequence goes on along the minus strand of CM070830.1, from coordinate 31,512,412 downwards.
GAAAAGCTACGGACGGTTCCTATCCGACAATTCCAGCGGAAGTTAAGCGTTGCTATGGTACTGATAAACAAACCTGAATTTTTAACTTTTAATACAATAAATAATGATTTTATAACGATAAGTTGTCATGTCATTTTTTTATTTTCATGATTTTAGAACGTTATTAGGGCAGTTAATACAATTAAAATGTAGGCTATAATCACATTTATATCCAACCTGACATTAACGTCCTGAGCAACTTTCCTCCACGCAGCAGCCTTCCTATTTATGTCTCTATAACCCTCATCAGAGAGATCATACAGAATTGTACATTCTGACAGAATCAACCTTTCTAATCTCTCCGCCATTTTTGTTCTACTCGCTTCCGACGCTTTTCACGGTGTAGTACGACGGCCGCTGGGAACGTATTGCGTATTACGGAGCTGATTTCAACTGCCAGTGTGAAGGCGGCGTTAGGCTTACGATGCTTTTGGAAAATGCAGCCCCCGGTGGTTACTAGGCTGTAACCATGTGGATGATAGAATGTTTTGGGTAGTTGCTAGGCGTTAGAAGGTGGATGTTAGAGTGTTCTGGGTGGTTCCTAGGGCATTATTTGATGGATGCTAGAGTATTCTGAGTGCTAGGGTGTTACTAGGTGAATGTCACAGTGTCTGGGTGGTTATGTGTGTGTTGGGTGGATACTAGGCCATGACTAGGTGGATGTTAAAGTATTCAGAGTGGTTGCTAGTCTGTTACTTTGCAGATACTACAGTGTTCTGGGTGGTTGCTATGATGTTTGGGATCGTGGCTTGCTACTCCTGAGTATGAGCAATCGGGATGCAAGCCTTATGTTTCACACCATTTAAATCCCAATGGATAAAATCATCTGGTGTTAATGATGCCTCACCAGTGTGAAATCATGAGCCATTACATTATCTCAACGTTTACAACTCCCGTATGGTTCCCCAGAATCCTTTGAATCTCCCTTGAATCTCAGTGCGCTCAATTGGAAGTCAGCTGCCTCAACCATCCTCCATTACGGTAGACCGGCATCGTGATTTGAAGGCAAGATTCAGACTCTCAATGAAAACCTGAAAGCTGTTAAAGAGTTCCTCTCAATGAGCACCTGAACTTCAATTAGTGACACCTTTTCAGAGTTATTTTCCAGCTGATTCAGTTATGTCAAGCTCCCTCTGTCTCCCGCTTCCATTTCGTTCTGTCCTCCGTAACCTCCTTTCCGAACACCCGTGGAGGCATTTCGCTTATTTCGTAAAGAATGAGGGATGAGAAGGAGGGGTAATTGTGTTGGATGGAGCCAGTAATTGATAACAGCAGTAAAAGGATTTCCAACAAGCCAGGCCATGATGCAATTAATCACGAGTGTTTGTGAATGCGTATCTTCCAGCGCGTGTGCGAGAGAGTCTTATCGATTACGAAGAGGTTGTTGGACACATCTGTTAGACGCTTCTGATGACCTTGGAAGTTCCCTGAATACTGTGCAGTGTCTTTGAGATTAATCTAATATGTAGATCTGCTCAGTTAAATACACTGTTTCATACACACAGGTGTTATGCGGTAACTACGTTTGCCAGACCAGAGGCACATAGGAATGATTGCTTTACTGTGATACAATAAATCATTTTTATTATCAATCTCTCTCTCTCTCTCTCTCTCTCTCTCTCTCTCTCTCTCTCTCTCTCTCTCTCTCTCTCTCTCCTCTCTCTCTCTCTCTCTCTCTCTCTCTCTCTCTCTCCTCTCTCTTCAAAACTCTCTATTTATCTTGAATACTGTCGTATGCTAGAGTGTTCATGGCTGGTTGCTTTTATTTTTGGAATCTTTGTCTTTATTTAGATAGGATAGCTGGAGAAAGGACAGGAAGCAAAGTCGGAGAGAGAGGAAGTCGGGGTCGGGAAAGGACCACGATTCGGGACCATAGACTGTAAAAAAATATGGTCAGCGCGTCTCCGCTACCTTCCACTGTAGAAAAATGAAGCCATAATATCCCAGTAACCGCCGTTGACAATTACGTTGTTTAGAGCCCGAGTCCTGTGCAGTGGTAATCCTGAGGTAGAGCCGCGGCATCAAGGTCCCGCCCAAACGCCCGCAGACTCAAGCGCAAGCACAGCTGTCAACCATGACATTACACCACATTTTTATAGCATAAAAAACTAAAACCAAACTTACTGGGAAGACAAAACACTTGAGCACAGGTCTGCATGATGAGAACTACATAAAATGACAAAAAACATCTTTGGAAAAAAAATTATTAAATGTTATTGGACTTTTTTGTTTTGCTTGTGTTCCATTCGATTACATGGAGAGGGCGGGGTTTAAGACCTATGTTTTGGTCTTCGAATGGATCGAAATGCTTTGGCTTCACTTTTCTAGACTTGTATGGCACACTTGGTCGGGAGTTGAACTCGGGTTGCCTGAAGCGCAATTTCACTTCATGTTGGAACACTGCACAGAAAGCAATCGGCTTTAACTGGTTGCTACAGTTTAAGATTGATGCTAGAACTGGGTGGTTGCTAGGGTGTTACTAGATGGATTCTAGGATGTTGTGGGTGGATGCTAGGTCATTATTTGGTGGATGTTTGGGTGTTCTGGATGGTGTCTAGGCCATTAGATATATGCTAGAGTATTCTGGGTGGTTGCTATAGTTTTACAAGAGTGATGCTAGAACTGGATGATTGCTTGGATGTGCTGGATGCTTGTGAGGCTGTAACTAGGTGGATACTACAGTGTTTTGGGTGGTTGAAAGGGTTTTTACTAAATAGATGCGAGGGTGTTGTGGTTTCTAGGGTCTTTGTAGTGATTTCTAAGTTGTTTACAGATTTTAAAAAGAGGGTTTTAGGAAGCACCACTATTAACATTAACATTGCGGAATTATTACAATCAAATGGATCAAACCAAGTCCCACTGTACAATATTTCCACTTCATTTTACATTATGAAAAGACAATTTATTTGATGTTATAAAATATTTAATGACAAAATAAAAACAGTAATGGTCTTGAAATAAACTGATATTTGTAGATTTATAGTATCGGTCTTGTATGGTTTTGTGTGTGTGTGCGTTCAGGTTTGGTTGGGAGAAGGATGGTCAGGTGATCATCCCTCAGTCTCTGCCTCGAATGCGACTGGATGTCAACGGAACGCTGCACATCTCTCAGACCTGGTCAGGTGACATCGGCACATACACCTGCAGAGTGACATCAGTGGGCGGCAATGATTCCCGCAGCGCACACTTACGCGTGAGGTCAGAGATGAAAACGCTATCCCATCATCCTCTCTGCTCTGTTCCCTATCCACACAGTCCTTCATCTCATCTGATAATTTCTTTTTGATTTGGTCTGTCTCCTGCTCTCTGAATCGTACCTCATTCAGTTTTTCAATATCCCTGTTCATCACCTGCACTCATTCGGTCTCGCTTTTTTTTTTTTTTTTTTTTTTCGTTGCCTCCATTTTTTAATTTAATAGCACAGTAGTTATTATCTGCTCTCATTTTTTTCTTTCTGTTCATCTCACTTTTTCCCATCAAACATGTTTTGATTCACCCTGTCTTTTTCTTTTTTGTTTTACTTTCATGATTGATTGATAATCCTGTAGACATTTTTAACTCATTCATTCATTCCCACGTTTCCCACTATCAAACATTGCCATTCTCTTTTTAAACTATTTTTTTATTACTGTCATATAAAGAATTTATATATATATATATATATATATATAAAATATATGTTGCATTTACAGGGAGTGCAGCTTGATGCTACAATAAATTATGCTGTTAAAAGTTGTCAACTAGATACTAGATGTAACATGAATAGTTCTAAATGGCAATCCACCTTGACCTCTGTTTTATAGAATGACCCTTTTATGTACTTGTTCTCTTTAGATATTAGATATGCTTCATGGAGTGCTCATTAAATGGCCCTGAAAAGTAATGACTATCTCACGCTTTCTTCTTCTGAAATAACATATTACCCACAGGCAGTTGCCTCATGCCCCTGAGAACCCCACCGCAGTGTTAAGCACCTCAGAGAAGAGAGCCATAAACCTCACGTGGGCCAAACCTTTTGATGGGAACAGCCCTCTCATTCACTACATTCTGGAAGTGTCGGAAAACAGTGAGTAAAGATGTGGATCATTCATCTTGGGCAAGTTGTGTGACATTGATTAGTTACCTTGTTATTGAATTTCATGATGATGTTCTAAGTCATAATAATGTTAAATAGAGAAAGTTATTATTATGTTGTATGATCAACATAATTGTTTTAATAAAGCAATAAATAATAATAATTATTATTATTATTATATTATTATTATTATTAGTTTTATGTGGTTTTCATTAATAATACAAACATCAATGAAAGTATTTATTATTAGTAATTACAGTAGTATTAATAAATATTTAAACAAAATTAATTGCTTTTTTATGTTATAATTATTGTTATTATTATATTTTTATTACATTATTAATATAAAATATCGTATAATAGCATCAACATATTAATTAAATTTTATATTATTATATATATAAAATACTAATAATATTTTATTATTAATAAATATGAATAAAATATTTCTTTTTCATAATATAACTTTCATTTTATTATACATAAAATTCATTTCTTTATAATTCTTTTTATTATTATTATAGTTATTTTAAATTGTTTTTTTTTTATCAAAATAATGTATTAAAAATAATAATTAAAGTAAAAAATAACCAAACAATAATATTTAACATAATGTTTAATATTATTATATATTATAGGGCTTAAGGTTTAGCAAATAATGTCATAAACGATTAATTTAAAGTTACTGATGCTACATTTTAGGTTCTTCATTTTCTCCGTATTTTTGTTTTCTTCATATCACCTTCTGGGTTTTCGAAAGCACCACTGAACTTGAAAGGCTCTTCAGTGGCTATACAGGACCTGAAGAAAATTGTCCTATGCAAAACCTCTATTTTAATTGTTAAGAATGTTGGTTTAGTTCATTGTGTGTCCTTCATTATCTGCTCTACACAGACGCTCCTTGGACGGTCCTGTTGGCTAACATTGAGCCGGAGTCGACCGCTGTAACGGTCAACGGGTTGATCCCGGCACGCTCTTACCAGTTCCGCCTGTGTGCCGTCAACGACGTTGGCAAGGGCCAGTTCAGCAAGGAGACTGACCGGTGAGCTGATCACAGGGTCCTGAAGCCCGTCGAGTATCATAGCAGTGCCCTGTTTGACCATAAAGATAACTCTATCACTCTGTCACAGCATGTGAAAATTGCCTGTGCTCTCATGGGACAGTGTCTATGGGAGGATTTATCTGTCTGAACGTTCTGTGTGTATACGGCTGTATTTCTCTCGGATGTGTTTATGTGTGTCAGTGTATCTTCCAAGGATCAGTGTAATCAAAGCCCTCGGCATGTAAAGGAAGCTTTTCAACACTTACATTAGACATTCAGCCAATGCCCCCATCAGAACGGACACCTTCTCCAGAGGTTTGAGAAAAACCTCTTCTAGCCACAATAATACCAAGTGAAACCAGCCTATATAAAAGACCGCACTGACGGACCACTTGCATTTAGGGGAAACTAGCTAGAGTAAAATAAGTCCCGCCTTCCAAGTAAAAGAGCCAATCGTCAATGTCACTGATTTGTGTTCACGACAGATCTAGACTGGACCAACCCAGGAAATTTTTAGCCTAAAAACAATAGCGTTTACAATACCGTTCATGTTCTATTTAATTGCTGATTTGAAATATTATTGAAATGTGCGTTTTTGCAGATGGTCGTCGAGTGAACCATCTTTCCTTGAAAGGAACTTTAGTAACATCTGCTGCTCCTAAGTTACTGTGAGACAACACGTTTTAGTGTCTTGTATTTAGTGGTCAAGGCCAGCTAATATTTGCCATTTCTTAATTATCAGCATCAGACGATAGATTTTTCTGAGGCAATGTGCCGTTCGCGTCTGGACTAGGGTGACCATATTTTAGTTTTCAGAAAACAGGACAGGGGGCGTGGTTGATGGGTGGGGCGTGATTTGGGGGGGGGGGGGGGGGCGTGGTTAAGGGGTGGGGCCGTGGTTTGGGGGAGATCAAAAAATACTTGACAAATGCATTCACAACCTTGCAACTATGTTATTGTACTTTAATATAAAGTAATACATCCTTTCCATTCAATGTTTGACCCGCAACAATAGAATACTATTTAAAAAAAAGTTTAGCTTTTAACACCTTTTACATGACACTATTTATTTTCATGGCCATAGCATAGGTTAAAAATCTACTACTAAAATAAAATAAAATAAAAAAATCTACTACACTATTTCAGTAAAAAAAAAAAACAATTTGAATCCTCCTGATGTTCTCTCAGCCTATACGTTCTTTATGTGGGCTTCTAGGTCGCTAGCACCTTAACACTGACACGTGCCAACTTTGCAGTTCATGCATTCTGCTTTACACGGATCCTGACCGAAACAAAAACACAGGAATTTTCTCTGTAAATCGTCTGTGAATTAACATTTGAGCTTTTTTTTTTCTTTTTTTTTACGCTGTTAGCTACTTACATCTTAGCTCGCACTTGACCGTAAAGTAAACTGAAGCATCTGAAGCGTCACGCTGCTAAAATTCTGTGAACGTGTAAAGTCCGCCTACTTTGATTTGATTGGTCATTTCAAATATTCTGACATTGACAAGCAGTGACAGACCAATGAGGCTGCGATGAACACACACACAAAACACACAACACACTGACACAGGCCTCTGTATTCTGATGATTCTGAGTCTGACGTCATCTATGCTTGACGCTGCGGATTGAGGAACGTGCTGATTATAATAAGAGGGGGTCAAGCCAAAGTCATATGTTTTGTGTGCAAAGGCAAGCGTGTATTTAAAAGTACACGCTTAATGGCCCAATGAAAAATAATGAAAACCAGGACATTTTCATCACTTTTTAAAAAACAGACAGGACGGCCAGGACAGGACGTGAAAACAGGACATGTCCTGGGAAAATAGGACGTTTGGTCACCCTAGTCTGGACGTTGTTTTGCTAGTTGTGACGTTTGAAGTAGACTCATCGTCTGCTTTGCTTAGTTCAGAACCAGGCATCATTCGTTTATATTTTAACACAGCTCCCTGCAATACTCAATTTTGATTCTTCAATCGTGCCATCTAGCGCTTTGTTATTACACGACAACATACACTACAACTGCTCAAGTGGGTACTTATTGAGGTAATAAAATATGTCAAATTGATATTTTGTGTTCAATTATTGGCAAGTGGTCGCATAATAAGCCAGATAATTTTGTAGTGGTGTCTCGTATCACCCTGAAGAGGTTTCTTTTGCATAATTATCTGCTGACAGTACACTATCACTATTTTATAATTATGGTCCCCCTGTAGGGGTCAAACCCCAGAGTTTGGGAACCGTGTAAGATATCGGAATCAGCCATCAAATAATCACTTATGTTTACCTTCTCTCCTCAGGGTCTCTCTTCCAGAAGAGCCACCCAGCGCTCCCCCTCAGAACGTCATTGCCAGTGGCCGCACCAACCAGTCCATCATGATTCAGTGGCAGCCACCACCAGAAAGCCACCAAAATGGCATTCTGAGAGGATACATCATCCGGTGAGACGTGTTTACTCGTGTCTGGGGTCTGATTGTATCTCAAACCCGTAGTTTTTTCTCTGTTTTACACTTATTTCACTCTCAATCTTATGCTGTCTGTTTTTCCAAGTCAACGCCAATATGATTCTTTTCCAGCTGGTCTAAATTCTCTTTCTCCACAGCAGGTTTAAGGGGAAATTTGATTGTATTGTATTATTTCAAGGCCACTCCAGGATTTGAGCACTTCAGGGCATTTTCCTCCGTCAGTGATGACAGTGAAATGGACTTTTTGTTCATTTATTTATATATTTTCCCTGTTCATCATTGAGGAAAGCTGAAGGCCGTCTTTGATATTGCAAACCTTGGTCACCCCATATGGTCCTCGGCTCTGCTCAATGAAAACACACAGAATGGCATGACATTTCTAGAGTGGTTCTTTGTCGCCCTCTGTTGTTTATATATGGTACTACGGTACAAAAAACAACAGACAGATCTGATTATGAAGAGTAGATGAGACGAGGTATAGTTTTAGAGATGTTTATCAGAGCCCTTCAGAGAGAGTTATCTCGGGGAAATGTTCTCCTCTGTCAAATCTGTCTTTGTATCTGTCCTTGACTGTAACAATAGCCCTCTGCTAATCTCAGGTATCGCCTGACCGGTCTGCCTGTGGACATCCAGTATAAAAATATCTCGAACCCTGATGTCACCAACCTGCTGCTGGAGGATCTCATCATCTGGACTAATTATGAAATCGAGGTGGCGGCCTATAATGGAGCTGGACTAGGTGTTTACTGCCATAAGGTTACAGAGTGGACTCTCCAGGGAGGTGAGGGTTTAGATACGATTCATTCATACACTAACGTTCAAAAGTGTGTGGTCAGTGAATTTTTTTTAATTTTTTTTAAGAAACCAAAAAAAAACGCATTAAACTGATCAAAAGTAACACTAAAGAAATGCATATTTCAAAATATTTCTATAATAATAAAAGCTGTTATTTAGATTTTTTTGTGTATTAGAGAATCCTGAAAAAAAGTATCACAGTTTCCACAAAAATATTAAGTTGCGCAACTGTTTTCAACATTGATAATAATGTTTCTTGAGCAAAATCTGCATTTTTAAGTGATTTCTGAAGGATCATGGGAAGGATCTGAAGACTGGAGTAAATGAAAATTCAACTTTGAGATCAAAAGAATAGAGTGCATTTTTAAATATACTCAAATAGAAAACAGCTATTTAAAATGTTAATGATATTTCACAATATTCTTGTTTTTACTGTATATTAATGCAGACCTGGGGAGCATAAGAGACTTTTCAAAAACATTAAAAATGTTACAGATCCCAAACTTTTGAACAACAGTGTATGTTTGTTTGTTTGTTTGTCTGTTTGTATGTTAAATTTATTTATTTGAGTGATACATTAATTAATATTACAGATCTATGTTATTCTGTGATGCTGTTTAAAGAAATGGTTCATCCAAAAATGAATTATTTGCAAATATCTAGTAAATTATATTATTCCAAACCTGCATGTTGTTGTTGTTGTTGTTGTTGTTGTTGTTGTTGTTGTTGTTGTTGTTGTTGTTGTTGTTAAAGTCTTCACATTAGTCTTTTACAGTCCTTTCCATTCAGTAGTGAAAACAGACAAAATCCCCTCACAAAAATAAAACATAACATGCACTAAATACAGTCTTGTGAAGTCATATGATAGAGCAAACCAAAATGTACATCATTATTTGTATTTTTTTTGACTGAAAATCAAAGTTTGAGGTCACTGTGAACTATTGTTGTACGTGAAAGAGTTGTGTATAAATTCTTTAAAAACAATCCCCTTTTGTTTTTTTCCTTTAAAAATGACAGTGTATGAGTTTGGAACAATATGAGGCATATTTTGGTAATTATTCCTTAAAACACTACTGTTTAGCTGTCTGAAATCTATAGTTGTCTGAAATTTGTGAAGATTTTTTCCCATCATTTGTAGGGTTTAGCAGTTGAAATGTGTTACCAAAAAAGAAGTCTCATTTCTTTCCGTCTCTGTCTTCCTTTTTCAATTTTACCTGTCAACCAGTTCCCACCATCGCTCCAGGCAACGTGAAAGCAGAGCCCGTCAACTCCACCACGATCCGCTTCACCTGGACAGCCCCGAACCCGCAGTTCATTAACGGCATCAACCAGGGCTACAAGGTAAACGCTGACGGAATGAGAATAAATCAGCACTCAGACCTGAGCTGCTGAAAATGCATTAAACTCAGCGTTTATTTTTTTTTGTTTAAAAGTTTGTTGATGAGATTTCATGCAAGAGTAGCCAAAGGTCTCTTTCAAACTCGCCGCTCTCATTCTTTTGTTTTCGTTTTTGTTGAGCGATCCAGAATTGATCCTCCTGTCACTCTAGTTCTTTAAAGCCAGACTGTCTCTGGAAAGAATTGTTTAGGACAATTACAAGATGGAGACAGTCAGCCGGACACATTAGTCTTAATAGCTTATTAGCTAGGTTTAGATTCGGTCCCAGACAACAACAGCTGGGATTGGAGGGAATATTCGTCTGCAGGCTTTTTTCCTCTCTCTCTCCCTCCCTCTCTGTGGAGTCATTCGAGAACAATCTTATAACTCTCATTCTCTTTTTAGTGCCCTCAGAGGAGAGTTTCAAGTGTCTATAAACTTTGAAATGCCAAATAATCCACATAGTATTGGGACAAGAGAGGGAATCTGTGACCATTCAGCCGTTCTCAGAGGGAATTCACTTAGAATGAATCAGGCTCACTGATGGTGTGATTTGAACAATTAGGTTATTTCCAAATTAGGTAATGGTGCAAACACACTCAAAAAAAATGTGTGTCAACACAAAGGGCAGTTCAGCCTTGCAGACCAGTTCTAGGTTATGGGGGATGCAGAATTTAGATTTTATGTACACACACCCATATATATATACAAACCAAAATATATAAATAATTCAATAGAAATGAAGTAAAGTAAAAAGTTCCAAATTAATTAAAACTGGATAATTTATCTTTTTAGCTGTTGGCATGGGAGCCAGGAAAGGAAGATGAGATGACAGTTATGACAGTTCGGCCGAACTTCCAGGACAGCGTTCACATGGGCCACATCACCGGCTTGAAGAAGTTCTCGGAGTACTTCACCTCTGTGCTCTGCTTCACCACTCCTGGAGATGGTCCTCGCAGCTCTCCACGACGCCTGCGCACACATGAAGACAGTGAGTAATCCGAACCATATCCCTAACCCTACCCATGAGGTATGCCTAAAATAAGAAGGAAATGATAGATGAATAACACTGATGTAGAAGCACCTAACCCTGGTTGAAAGACATACTTCTCATAAACTGTAAACATTTACCTCAAATCTGATTGGTTGATTGGAATGTTGTTCCAGGATTAAAAAAGATGTTGAAATCAGGTTTAATCCGGTTCTGCCTCAGTTGTTAATTCATCACAGGTACAGTACGTTGCAATGGCTTTTGTACCTCAGGAGTATGTGTCACCAACCGTTAAAGCATTGCATTTAAGTGAAAATAAATGTCAGGTAATATCCACCGTGGTGTGTGTTTACCAGTAAAATCGGCAGGTTAGTGTAGAACCGCTACTATTCAGGAAATTAAACCCCATGTTGTGAAAGTTAAGTGGCTTAATGTATGGTCAGACACTTGCATGTGTCATTATATTATTAATATTTGACCAAAATCATGCTCAAAACGTTAAAATACTGATTCTGCTAGGAGTGAACCAATGGAAATTTTTCTTTTTCGCGTTTTTAAGCCGTGCTTGACATAGTTATTGTTGATGTTCAGTGCTTTCAATACCCAACCATTGGAAGCAGGATAACCTATGACCATGTTTAATGGAAACCACACACACATCTCCAGATATTCTGTCCCTGTGAAGGTCTCACAGTCTCATCCCTGTCCCTGTATTTCAGCTCCTGGTGCTGTGGGTCACCTGAGCTTCACTGAGATTCTAGACACTTCTCTCAAAGTCAGCTGGAGAGAACCCAATGAGAAGAATGGTGTTCTGACAGGTGAGAGTTGTATCTGTTATTAACACATATTTTTATTGAAGAAATAATCATTTTTCTTTGCTCCGTTGATGACTTCCTCGAACCAATCATATATCAAGTGTGTTATACAGGATTTATATGTTGTTTGCTAGATTGTCCAGAATGACTTGCATGTGATGTGGGCGAGCAGTTATACATTTTTTGAACAGCATTTATTTTAAAGCTTATGTTTCTTATCAGAAGGAAGAAAGCACAAAGCTATTTGCAATTATTGGATGACAGGCGCTACAAATAATGTTTGATGTAGGGAAAAAACGCAGACCTGGCAACCCTGACTAGCTGGTGAATCATTTTATGTTGCTATTTTTTAACTATGAATGTGCTTTTGTCGCATTAACTTGCCCTAAATTCAAAACAAGAAACATTTTCTTTACACACAGTATGAGTTGCAGTCTGAAAACGTTTTTCCGCCCCTTTTAAATGACAGGATATAATCGGCCCTGCTCATTGGCTGTTTTTAAACAATCGGTTGATGGCCGATAGTGAAAATACTTGCTTTTATCGGACGATGCTGATTTGGTGCATCTCATATATTTATATTTAATATTTGTTTCCTAGGGTATCGTATATCATGGGAGGAGTATAACCGTACTAACACCCGGGTTACACACTACCTGCCTAATGTTACTCTGGAATACAGAGTCACTGGGCTAACCGCTCTCACCACGTACACCATTGAGGTGGCCGGAATGACCTCCAAGGGTCAGGGTCAGCTGTCATCTTCAACAATCTCTTCAGGAGTACCACCAGGTAAAGCAGCGAATGCTTGAATGCACACACCAGTCAAAACAGTTATGGAAAATTGCACATTAAAACCAGACCGGAAAAACGTCTGGCATGCTAATAGGAGAAGAATGCGCACATACTCTTCTCTTTCCCTGAACCAGCTTTAGACCACCACTGGTTTTAGAGCTCCCATTAAAAGGACTACAGAGGGTTATAAAGTTAAACGTCTGAGCTCTCGTTATTGCATCGACGCTGAACACACACACGGACGCTCTGACTGCGTGGAGTTCACTGTTACGACTCCCAGGCCAGAGATCATTTCGCCTTTATTGCTTCATTAGATGGTCTATGGATTCCAGACTCAAACCATGTACGACCTGCACACATTCAAGAGTAAATGTAGACGTTTAAAGATGTATGAGTCCTGAACTCTCATAGTGTCTCGCCACGTTACCCTTATTGAGTTATACAGACCCTGCTGCTTTCATGACATTCCCCCAGTGTTTTATTGGAGGCATATTTCAACTTCTGATAATAAGCTGGGTAACAGCTGTGAGTGTGGAATGATTTGTACCACAGTTCTCCTTCATTTCTGCCTTTCACACAGACATTTAACAGTGGGAAAACTACAGAAACTGTTGCTTATTAAAGTACATTTAGTGTTGCTTGCTTTGCTATTATGGTGTAAAACCACCCCAAACACCTCTGTACCGAACAAATATGTTGCAATGCCTGTGCTACAACTCTGAACACCCTAGCAACCACCCAGAACACCCTAGCAACCACACAGCCAACCTCAGAACACCTTAGATACCTTAGAAACCTCTCAGATCACCAACAAACAACAACACACTAACAGCAATGCCAAACCACTAAAAACACAGCCAATCACATAGCAACTCACATTTTCTTAATAATAAAAATAAAAAATAAGCTGGTGTTCATATTAATGTTACTGAATGAGAGTTATGTGTCATTTATTTAGTTTTACTTCATTTTTATTATCTTACCAAAAGAGGGCGCCGTAACACAGCTAAACATTTTCACACTTCACTACATTTTTTAATGTTTGGTTTATGATTTTTTTTTTTTTTCTAATTAGGATTTATTGCAACATTATATTCTGGGTTAAATCAAACGAAATAACTTCATGCACTGTAAACTATAACACTCTTTTCTCTCTTCCAATACAGAGCTTCCCGGGCCTCCCACAAACTTGGCCATCTCAAACATCGGCCCTCGATCAGTAACCTTACAGTACAAGCCAGGATATGATGGCAAGACTTCAATTTCTCGTTGGCAGGTGGAGGCGCAGGTGGGTCACTCTTTATTTAATTAGCTGATGTTTTCACAATCTACACTTGATCTTTGCCTGAACACTTGCATGAATCTCTCTATATTGTCTTCTGCTTTCAGGTCGGGATCATTGGAGAGAATGAGGATTGGGTGATGGTCCATCAGCTGGCCAATGAGCCGGATGCTCGCTCTCTGGAGGTCTCCGGTCTCAACCCCTACACCTTTTATAGGTGACTTTTATTAAAGCAATTTTGTTATCAATTATAATAATTTAATATAGCTGTAATTAATTTTTTATTCAGATTTAGTCATTTTTGTACTTCAAATCAAGCTTCTGTTACATATTTGTTTCATTTCTAATTTCCAACAATTCTAATTTCCGTTTAAGTTTTAATATTTCATTTCAGATTTTTATTGTACATTTTAATTCAGTTACCGAAAAAATTTTTGGTAACACGTTAGTTTAGGGTCCAATTCTCACTATTAAAGTAACACTAAGTAACAATTTTCAACCTTCATAATATATTTCCAAGACCCTTGTGATGGTACATCGACTTAAAATAAGTTAATGACTCGTCTGCCATCGCCTGACGGGGTCTGTATCGCTTTTACTGGCACTATGTAACTTCGGGTTTCGGGTAGGAATCCGTGCACAAAAAGAACTACACAATTCGACTGCTTTACGTCAAGCGCTACAATAGTCATTATTTCGTTTTTCTTCGTTTCTAATGTCACAATACATCATCCTTTCATGAAATCATGTAACATACTCTAACTTGTCTGTGGACATCGTTCATTCTAAAGCCGGTGCTGGATAAACAGCGAGCGTGCGTGCGACGGTAGGCTAAATTATTTACGACAGCGGCAATGGACAATTTCGTTTCCAACCAGTAGGGCGACCGAAGAGGAAAAATCCTTAGTGTTACTTTAACTAGTTGCTTATTAGCATGCATATTACTATGATATTGGCTGTTTATTAGTACTTATAAATCATATATAAATGCCTTATTCTTCATGACCATATCACACCTTAATCATACACAATACCTAAAATTAAAGGTGGGGTATGTGATTTGGAAAACGACCGGCAGATTTTGAAAATACACAATTCAAATGGTCCTACCTTCTTTCCTCCAACGCTGGCCCTGACTCCACCCATTCGAAGAACATGGACGCGCGATCATGCACGAGCGAAAACTCAGATGCGTGAGAGATTGTAATGACGATTTACTACTAATCATGGAACCGGCTTTACTTACGAGATGCGCATGCGTCACAAGCTTTGAGTATGCGCACGACGGGGGTCACTTGCGATGGGGGGAGGGGGGTGGTGGTACAACCGTTTGAATGACGAACTTACTGTCCAATGATTCTAGGTGGTCTTGGAAATGATTGGCTGGAGTTTTTCGAGTCCTGCCCGTTCCACAGATGATTAAATTGCTAAATTTTCATTTCAGTGCTTCTAACTCAGTGGCTGTAAGTGGGTTAGGAATAGGTTTTCAAGTTATTTTGAAAAAATTGACAAAAAAGAGAATCACATACCCCACCTTTAACATACTACCTTAACTGTTAATAAGCAGTTATTAGGTGTTTATTGCGGCAAAGTCTAATAGTGAGAATCGAACCCTAATCTAAAGTGTGACCATGTTTTTTAATGGTTTTAATTTTACTTTAAATTAACAAGGACATCACTGTTTGTGACTGATTCACACAAGATGGATGTTAATGTATAAAAGGCCATTAAGGTAAGTGTTTATTTGGATTTGCAGGTTCCGTATGCGTCAGGTGAACATAGTGGGCACCAGTCCACCCAGCCAGCCTTCCAGGAAGATCCAGACCCTGCAGGCTTCTCCTGATATGGCCCCCGCAAACGTCACCCTGCGGACAGCCAGCGAGACCAGCCTCTGGCTCAGATGGGTGGTATGTTCTAGATCTAGAATCTAAATAATACACATATGTGGCACTGAGACACAAACTCACTCTTTCATTTTTGACCGTCCATCAGCCTCTTCCTGAATGGGAGTACAACGGGAACCCTGATTCGGTGGGTTACCGTGTGCAGTACAGCCGGACTGGAGCTCAGTCCAAAGCTCTTCTGCACGTCATCGCTGACCGCTTGGAGAGAGAGTTCACCATCGAGGACCTGGAGGAGTGGACGGAGTATGAGGTCAGAGTTCAGGCCATCAATGGCATCGGAGCAGGACCGTGGAGTCAACCCGTACGCGGAAGAACCCGAGAGTCCGGTAAAGAGAAACCAGACTTCAGAAGTTTCAGTAATCAAGAATAAACCAAAGCAAAGTGTTCATGTTTTGTGTCTATGCAATGGTTTATGAATAATTCAGTTTAATGAACTTATTTTAAACGTACTAAAGACAGCATAAATAATGATTTTATGCATGATTATTTATTAACCATTTGTCATGTAATTATTAAAAATAATATCAATGAAAAAATTTAAGTCACATTACAATAACTATAGCTTGGTTTATGGTTGTTGATGTAATAATTTATGGTCATTCTATAATTGAATGATTGGTACATTAATATAGTATACAGTTGATATGCATTCACATGTGTGAAAATATAAATTGACTATTTTATGTCTTCAATCATGGCTCATCCAGCCAGATGGAACTATCTATTTTATAATATGGAATGGAAAAAACGTTTAAATGATAACATATGTTGAGCTCAATGCATGTCTTAAACCATTTATCATATAGTATGTGGGCACAGGATTTCCTGTTAAAACAGGCTGGGCACAGATCTGCACACACGTGCAAGTCTTTTCATTCTTTCTGTGCCTTGAAAGAGAAGCAAACCTGACTTCCTCTGGACCACCTCTTTTCCCCCTTCTCTCCTTCTGCTCTGCTCAGTCTCCATGGTTACTAGAATTCAGGGAAGCAAGTTTGGGATTTATAAGTGGGTGTTGAGGAAATTGGTAACACATGGGGCTGTACACATGACTCCCCTGATTTTTCTTTAGCCAATCAAATTCCCGCAATCTTGCACTCCGTGTCTGGGGATTTGTGCCGCGTAGTGATTCTGTTACTGACAATAATGGTCAAAATCTGGTGTCTTCCAGACCTCACTGCCTTTGATATGTGTATAGCCATCAGCACACCTAATCCCCAACAGCCCCCCCTCACACACACACACACACTTTAACCAACACTTTAACCAATCTTTCTGTTTTAATGCAGTCCCCTCTTGTGGCCCCACAAATGTCTCTGCATTTGCCACTACCTCCAGCAGCATTCTGGTCCGCTGGTTTGAAGTTCCCGAAACCGATCGGAATGGACTTATCCTGGCTACAAGGTCTGTGAGATGCCATTCCCAGTGGGAAAAAAAAAAAAAACATTCTTTGAAACAAAGCTGCAAAAACGACATCTTGAATACATTTGAGTAGGCTACATAACTGCATGTCACATGACCAAAGCTGTTTTGTTTTTTCCCGTACGATGAAAGTGATTGGTGATCGCAGCTGTACACTTTAACTCTGATCTATACGTTCTCTTTGACACTTTCAGGTGGCATATAAAGAGAAGGATTCAGACTCTCCTCTTCAGTTCTGGACGGTGGAAGGAAACGCCAGCCATAGCGTTCAGCTGACCGGACTGGGGAAGTATGTTCTGTATGAGATCCAGGTGCTAGCCTTCACCCGCATCGGAGACGGCCGACCCAGCGCTCCTTCAATCCTGGAGCGAACCCTTGATGATGGTGGGCATGGCAGTACATAACAAATAAATAACTGCCTTATTATATACTCAGATGTGTCTGTATGATAAGACCGTTTTTTGTTCAGTGCCCGGGCCGCCTGTCGTCATTCTGTTCCCTGAAGTCCGGACCACCTCAGTCAGACTCATCTGGCAGCCACCTTCCCAGCCCAACGGGATCATACTGGGTACAAGATGTTGTTTGCTTGTTTGTCATGTGTGTCGTGTGCGTGCATTTCTGTTTTCTGGAATGTTTGTCTTCTAAAGGACCTCTTTTTATCATCGTGACATTAAACATCCCTGAATACTCTCAATAGTGATGGTTAACAGATCCTTCACATGCAAATGTACATGAACATGTGAAAACAAGTATTATCAGGAAAGATAATTATTTACCATTACTTACACTACCATTCAGATTTTTTTATGGTTTTGAAAGAAGTCTTATGCTCAACAAAACTGCATTTATTTGATCAAAAATACAGTAAGAGTGGTAATATTGTGAAATATTATTACACTTTTACAGATATTTTACAGATTTAAATGTATTTTAAGATGGAATTTATTTCACCCATTACTTCAGTCTTAAATGTTACATGATCCTTCATAAATGCTCAAGCATTTTTTTTTTTATCATGAGAAATGCTGCTTAATATTTTTGCGGAAACTTTGATAAAAAATTCAGGATTCATTGATGAACACAGTACAAAAGAACAGCATTTATTTAAAAATAATACTTTTGCAACACTATAAATGTCTTTACTGCCACTTTTGATCAATTTAATGCATCCTTGCTACATAAAAAAAGTATTTATTTCTTAAAAATATACTTTTAGTCTTAAACGGCCCCATTGTAAATGAACTCACATTGGTTTTGCCTTTGTTTATTGGTTTGTGTTTCCTCTAATCAAGAAAAAAGCCAAATGTGTTACTTTCTCTCAATTGCACGCAAGGAAAAGCATCCTGTTTGTTCTGTTCTGATCTCTGTGATGTAATCGGTTACTTCCCCAGCCTATCAGATCACATATCGCCTGAACTCCACCAATAGCAACACAGCCACGTTTGACGTCTTGAACTCCAGCGCACGGCAGTATACCGTCACCGGACTGAGGCCGGAATCCGTGTACGTGTTCCGTATCAGAGCGCAGACACGCAAGGATGGGAGAGGCAGCGGAGGCTTTGGTGGTCACCACAGAGAAAAGAGGTAATGCACGTTATTATCACGCATCATCACTGGAGCAAGAGAAGTTCAAACTCAGTGTGACATTAATGAATGATCAAAGGTCTTATTTTGACTTTCATGGACCTTTTTTTCATTTAGATATTAATCATTACATTCTGTTATTCATAAGTGGCATCTGTGCTTCCTCTCTCTTGAAAAAGCCCCCATGCATGATCTTATTGTCACAGGGTCATGTAATCCATCACAGATTTGGAGTGTGTGTTTGTGTGTTCATGTCTCTGAACGGAGATGTCTACAGTCCACTGAGGTTGAGTCCAAAACAAATCAACCTCCTCTAGCCAGTCGCTTTGCTGTGGTTTGAGATGTCTGGCGGAAGTTTTGCTGCACTGATTTCCACTCAGGCGAAGGCACATTCCTCTCACAGAGCATCATAATCAGACCTCGGATTATTTATGCAGTGCACTGATCCAGTGTGGAGATCAGAGGTTTTGTCTCTAAAAGTGCGCTTATATAATGAAATATGAGAGTCATACATTTTTTATAATCTAATGTATTTTTTTAAATGTTCACTGTGTTCAGCAGGATTATAAGTGTGCAGTGAAGCAGAGATAATATTGTATAAGTATAGACACAAAACCAGTGTTGGCAACTTTAAACTTTACTCATATTTTAAAGTAGTTATACAATCATGTTTCTATTTGAAAAAGTAGTTAGCTTCACTAGAATTACTAACCAAAAAAGTAGCTTAAATTGGCTTCAAAATATTAATCTTAATTGAAACTATTTAAATTGTAATTTTCTACTTACTATCGCTAGATTTAGGGTGAGTGGAAAGTCTTTCTAAAGATTTTTTGTATACAAAAATTGGTATACAATTTTGAGATGATCTATTTGTTCCATTTTCATGCATCAGATTATATAATTACATTTTACAATTTAATTCTGCTTTCATAGCACAACAACCATGAAGATCGCAGTTAAAGTTAAGTTAAATTAAATTAGGTTTTTACTTTACTTTAAAATTGGTGGAATAAATTATTTGAACTAGTTCATTTTACAAGAACCATTCAAATAAATGATTCACATTAAACAAACTGATTCACAAAAATGTAAATGTTTTGGACATTCCAACACTATGCATGATAGGAGTGAGTTTGTTCATTGGCTTAGTTTGATTATGTTTTAAGTCTTCTCACCTTTGACCCCCAGCTCGGCCCCAGCCCACCAGCCGTCCCACAGTCCCGCAGGAAAAGGTACAGGCACGCAGCGTGCTGTTGTCCTGGGAGCCAGGCAGCGACGGTTTATCACCGGTCCGGTATTACACAGTTCAGGTCAGAGAGCTGCCCGAGAAGAACTGGACGGTTCACTCAGCGTCTGTTAGCCATGAGTCCAGCTCCTACATCGTAGACAGGTACAAAGAACATAAGCTGGGAAGTTTTGTGTCATTTGGTTTAAAGTCCTTCATGCATAGTCACAGTACTTCACAGCACAGTTTTTCCATGATGAGTGCTGTTACTTTGTTAGTCATTGTAACTTTATACCGGCTTTATGCAACACATATTTTGAGTAGCTTCCTGTGTTTTGACTCGCGTGTGTGATTTTCCTCTTAGACTGAAGCCCTTCACCTCCTATCAGTTCAGAGTGAAGGCCACTAATGATATTGGAGACAGTGACTACAGTGAAGAGAGTGAAGCCATCACAACACTACAGGATGGTTAGAACATTTAACCCTTTCCACCTCTCTTGTACTCTTTAATGCTTTATTGTGGACGCACACACACACACCAAGATTTCCAAGATTTCCAAGTGTGACACAAACCAGACCAACCTAAGCAGGGTCAGTGAACCAACTTACGGTAGGTTGTTAAAATAGCCACACAAAAAAAACATATATATGTAGTATAACAATATAGATAGTATATATATATATATATAAAAATATATATAATATATAATATATATATATATATATAATATATATATATTGGGAGATGCT
Organism: Chrosomus eos; assembly: GCA_036326025.1. NCBI lineage: Eukaryota > Metazoa > Chordata > Actinopteri > Cypriniformes > Leuciscidae > Chrosomus > Chrosomus eos. The sequence continues at coordinate 31,491,854 of CM070830.1, read as the reverse complement.
CAATCAAATTACTTAAAAACTAAACAGATAGCTACAATTATTGTTTAAAAGCAAACACTGAATCACTTTGTTCTTCTGGTAAAGCACACTGGAAAAGATTTGTATCAAATTAGCGATTTTATTCAATTTGATGCTAAAAGTGACCAAAAAATACATGTTTATGGGGTGAAAACACCCATTTCCAAAAGCTAGATAAAAATAGTTCAACATAATTTCAGTGGATTATTTCGTCCAATATTTATGTGCCGTTTCAGTAAGATTTTAATTGTTTTAAGAAATTAATACTTTTATTCAGCAAGGATGCATTAAACTGATCAAAAATAACAGTAAAGATTTTTAAATTGTTACAAATAGTTTATATTTCAAATGAAACATATTCTTTTTAACTTTCTATTAACCAAAGAATCCTGAAAAAAGTATCAGTTTAAAAAAAAATAAGCAGCACAACTGTTTTCAACATTGATGATACAAAATGTCAAATCAGCATATTTGAATGATTGATTTCTGAAGGATCATGTGACCCTGAAGACTGGAGTAATGGTGCTGAAATAAATTATTTTAAATTTGTAATCATTTTTCACAGAAATACTGTTTTCACTGCATTTTTGATTAAATCATTGCAGCCTTGGATACTTAAACATAAACGTTTTGAACGTTATCCCTATGTAGAAAGTATTGCAGCTCACTAGGTTTAAAAACAGAGCCATTAAACACCATATTCTTCTCTACATGCCTCCGCCTTCCTCTTTTCTCTGAATCTATACAGCCGAGTCATTCTGTGTGTGATGTGCATCTCATGAATTGACCATTATGCTGCACACAGATGCTATTCTGCCTGTATTACCACAGTACTGTTTTATAGCCGTAATAGCAGCCAAGGTTTTATTGTGAAGCCAGGTGATGCTATTGTGTTCCAGCAATGATGTCATTCCTGGAGGCAGTAGAATAAGTGAGGTAATACAGTATCTCTGGTCGCTACGAGACTAAATGTTACCCAAGCAACTCTAGTGAAGAGAGACGGGCCCTTCATAATGCCTGTTTAAAACCCCAACGCAACAAATCAGGCTGTAAGACAGGCTTGGCATGTGTAGAAATGCAGTGTTTATGTAGCGTAAGACATTGTAGCTGATGCGGCAAAACATTTGCAATGATGCCAAGTATGCAGTTATCTTTCTGTCTCTCTGTTTAATTGTATCTCTTGCTCTCTCCAGCTCCAGACGAATCTCCCACAATCCTGACTGTCACGCCACACACCACGACCTCTGTGCTGATTTGCTGGCAGGTAAGGGGGCGGGACTTTACGCTGTGCTTCTCATTATACATCCGCATCAGCCGTGCTTTTCCATCAACGGTTTGTAATAACAGAGCAGGAGGGCATAGTATGCATCTTAAACACATATTCTCAATGTCACCCCTGAATTACCATTTCAAAGAGGGCTGGTATTAAAAGGTTCACGTTTTAATCCATTCAGGTGGAAAAAGGTAAATGAACTGGTTCCTCCACCAGAACCAGTTCATTCATGCTTTATTAGGGAGGGGGATTTCTAAGATTTGATCGTTAAACTTGAGCTAAAAATTTGGAGAAGTTTGATCTGACAGCACAAATCCCTCTGGATATTAGCAACGTACATGTGTTTACACAACCTTCAACCGCAAACACAAATCAAAAAGCTTTAAGGCTTAAAAGCTAATCTTTTTTCTGACAATAGCAGAAGGAGAAATTGCAATAAATGATGCACCGAAATTAAAAATCTGGGCTGAAACTGAAAATTCTGGATGGACTTGGCCGAAAGCCAAAACCAAAAATCCTTTTTAAACATTATTATTATTATTTTTTTTAAATTAACTTTTTTATATGTTGTATTAATATAAGATTTTTTTTTTATGAAATTCAATAAATGTAATGATACTGAATTTTAAAAATACAAGCAAGTTCAGTGAATGAGAAGTTTTTTACCAGCATTGCCCAGCACAGCTTGTAACAGTCAAGTCAAGTCAAGTCAAATTTATTTCTATAGCACATTTAAAAACAACAGAGCTGCGCCAAAGTGCTGTACAATATTACAATATGCAATTTAAAAGCATTGAAATAGACAAGGCAAAAGACAGGTTTATACATTTAGCACCTGATATAATTCATTCAAAAGATTCATATACAATCAATCAAGCAGTTTATTTAAAAGCACTAGAGAATAAATACGTTTTAAGAGCCGATTTGAAACTTGTTAGTGTCGGAGCAGACCTCACAGCGAAGGGCAGACTGTTCCAGAGCTTAGGAGCAGCGGCAGAGAATGCCCGACCACCCTTGGTTTTGCAGCGAAAGCGTGGGACAGTTAAAAGAAGCTGATTACACGATCTAAGATTTCTTTGGGGAGTGTACATAGTCAGTAAATCACATATGTATGTTGGTGCAGCACCGGATAGCGCTTTGTACACCAAAACTGCAATTTTAAAATCAATTCTGAACTTAACTGGGAGCCAGTGTAAAATTTCTAGGACAGGAGAGATGTGATCTCTCTTTTTTGTACCAGTCAGAAGTCTTGCTGCAGCATTTTGAACAACTTGCAAGCGGCGGACAGCACAGTAGGGCTATTGCAAATAGAAACAAGTGCACCACTACACAAAAATTTCATGTCGACGCATTTTTCTTTGCTTGTACGATGAGCATGAGCGATACATGAGTGGAGCGTTCTCATTTTTGGTGGCCAAAATTTTGGTGCATCCCTAATTGTAATTCTGTGAGATGACAGTAGCAGCAAAGAAATTCCACACCTCACCGTTAATGACACTGTTGATCCTCCTGTCGTCCTCAGCCCCCTCCTGAGGAGAAGATTAACGGGATCCTGCTGGGCTTCCGAATCCGATATCGGGAGTTGCTTTATGATCGACTCCGAAGTTTCAGCGTTCATACCATCAGTGGCTCTTCAACCAGCTGGGCAGAACTCACATGTAAGCATAAAACATACAGTATCTTCACTAGTGGCTATTCTCTTATTAGCGAGATATGGTGATGAATGACCCAAAAATAAAGTATTGAAACCCTTTTCTTGTAGTGCTTTGGCCTTTTTTGCACCTAACCAAGAAAATTGTCATTTCATGTATCTTTTATATTCATTAATTATTTACATTTTATATTAACTAATGTTTTGATTCACTGCCCAAACCAATAAATGCATTTGAAAAATTAAATAAATGTAAAAAAAAATATGTATATATATATATATATATATATATATATATATATATATATATATATATATATATATATAGTAAATTAATATAAAAAGACGTATTGATGTTAATATTAATCAAAATTAAGAATTAAATATTAGCTCAAAAACCTGCCCGAGTATCATTGTAGTAAACCAGGCATAATTCATTCTAAACTATTTTCAAATATTTAAGCTAATTTCGCACTCTTATAATTTTTCTGATCATATTTTCTTCATAAATGTCCTCCACTTTCTCTCCTGCAGCTCCATATAGTTTGCGGAATCTCAGCGAGCCGTCCCTCACTCAGTACGAGCTGGACAGTAAGTCACTTCCTGTTTGTTCTTGCAATCTGCAATTTTTTTCCACCCATAAAACTGATATATAATTGTGTCTAATGCAGCACAAGTCAAGTCTTGCTCAAGAGTTGAGAATATGCAGCCTGGATGTTTAGGCTAGCTGCTATCAGCAGGCCTGTTCTCACCTCACGTCTAGAGTGGTAATGAAGTTAAGAGCCGGGTCTGGTTTCTCTCTGCCGTCAATAGTGTCTGCAGGAAGAGCAGTGTGTCAACTGAGTTCAGATAAGCAGACTGACTCATCACTTGGACTGGGAGCCGCTATCCTGAGTCAAAGTTATACAAAAATGGTCCAGAAATTAGAACATCTAATATAAAACAAAACACATCATTTGTCTTTTTTGTTGTTTTTTGAAGTAGATCAAATCTGTGAAGTGCCAACCATGTATGAAGACACTGTTATTTTGCACTTTTGTAGATCTTATGAAGCACAAGCGATATGAAATCAGAATGAGTGTGTACAATGCTGTTGGTGAGGGACCAACTAGCTCACCGCAGGAAGTCTTTGTTGGTGAAGCAGGTAAAAACTTTTATTATCGTCATGAAGTCTTTTCATGCTGACAAATGAAAGGAACAGAACTTCACATCACATCGATGTTCTCTCACAGTTCCCACTGCCCCGCCTCAAAATGTGATCATCCAATCAGCCACTGCCACACAATTCGATGTGACGTGGGACCCGCCTCCACTGGAGACTCAGAATGGAGACATTCAGGGTTATAAGGTCAGACTCTGATGACTAAGTGGAAAATGCTTTTAGTGTGACTTGCATGTGGATATTTCTTAGTTGTTGAATCATGGGTTTTTCTTACTAATGTTGACTATTTATACAAAATTCTAAATTACACTTTGAATGATTCAGCTTGATTTTGGCAGTTTTATAAAACAGTTAAATATTGAAATTGTTTGATATCATATAATCAAACAAATCATATAAACATATTTTAAAATGGTCTGAGCTTGAGATTTGGGAAAAACACTAAAATCTATATATAAAAAGGCCATTTAAAAAGGTTACAAACAATAATAAATGAGGCAAGGAAAATTCTTCCAAGAGTGTTGTAATGTGACCTTCATATAACAAAAAGGAAAAAAGTAATGTCTTGGGACATGTTGTAGAACGCCTAAAATAGACATACAGAACAATAATATGAGTCTGACCTATTATTTTATTATTGCAGATTTTCTTTTGGGAATATCAACGGAAAAACGAGACAGAGAAACTGCGGACACTCTTCCTGCCAGAGGGAGGGGTGAAGCTCAAAAACCTAACGGGATACACCACCTACATGATCAGTGTTGCTGCTTTCAACGCCGCGGGCGATGGGCCACGCAGTCCACCGACCAGAGGAAGAACCCAACAAGCTGGTGAGGAAACGAAAAAAAGTTCTGTCCTTACTTGTCTCCTCCAGGACCTTCATGCATATCTCAACAACAACACTTTTGCTAAGCACATAATGTACCACTGTGGAAGGCCACTATGGTATCTGCTAGATATCCCTTATTATTTAGGTTTTAAAGCGGTGAGCAATTGTACTTTTTTGCCACTTATTTTACAGTAAACACATGGGAAATCAATTGGGAGTTGCTGGAAACTATTTCAAATGATTTCATTATTTATGTGTCTAAGACCTTCTGGAATGCAAACCGCTGCTGACAACTGGCCAAGAAATATCAAAAACTCAACAAGCTATCCTTTGCTTCTAATCAGTAAATCTGCTATATGGATGTGTTTGTGTGCTTAAAGTTCGGTCTGATAAAGCAGAGTTATTTCTGCCTTATTCGGCTCTTGTGGTTTTCATTCAGCGTGCCTGTGAGTTGGCTCACGGCTCAGAGCGTCTGTGGGACACAGTCTCGAGATTGTTCTCTCTTTCTGAAGGAGATACTTCCCCTGGAGTCTAAAAGAAATATGCTTTTCATTGGAGTGCCAAAGAAGTGACCGTTTTTGTCATGTGATATTGTAAAGTTGGCTTCAGTGGCAAAATGAGTAGATTCCAGGTTATTTTTTTATGTGTGCTTTTTTTTTTCAATGTCTTTGCTAATAAAATTCTAGAAGGGGAGAGACGAAGAACCATATGGCATGGCATGTAAATATGGCATATAAAAAATGATTTTTGAAGCAAATGGCATATTTCCATTATCTCAAAAATGAAGGGACAAATTACACTGGGTTTATTCATTGCTTTTTGATTAAGAAAAAACGACGTGACAAATATAATAAACTTCACCACTAAGTATATAGTCCGATTCTTATGGGAAGGATTCTTATGAACTGGTTCATAATCAATCAAAGAGAGATGTTAAATTAAATTAACATTAAAAAGATGAATAAACTGTAATAAAAAGATGAATAACTGTAACACATGTATTGCTCATTGTTAGTTCATGTTAGTTAATACATTAGTTAAACCTTATTGTAAAGTGTTACCAATTGCTCATATAGAAAACATTTTGACTGGCATTAAATGATTTTGCCTCAAGCTGTGGAGCTTAAGTACATCGCAAAGGAAGTACAATAAGTCACCTTCTCTCTATCTGTGTCTGTCTTCCTCTCTTTCGTCTAAAATGATTTGTCTCTGTATTATGTCTGCTCTTTTTCTTTTTTCACCCCAAAGTTAGAGACAGGCAAAGAATGACAGGTAATTTTATTCTAGCTGTTTTTTATTCCAAGAAGGGTTTAAAGTCTCAATCCCAGGAAAAGGAGAAAGGCAGACGTGTTTAAGCCATTGAGACGGTCTGTGTCTCTCCTGATTAGCAGATGCTTTCTCTTTCAGCTCCCAGTGCTCCCAGTTTCATCCATTTCAGTGAGCTCACCACCACCTCTGTCAACGTGTCGTGGGGCGAGCCTGTCTTCCCTAATGGCATCCTCGAGGGGTACAGACTCATCTACGAGCCCTGCATGCCTGTTGATGGTCAGTACCTTTTTTGTTTCTTAAGCCTTTATCTTACCATTTTCGAATCCATTCAGCCGAATTTCTGATATTTAGAAGAATATCAGTAACCAGACAGTTTTCTGGTCCCTAGGAAAAAATATGTACTATGGAAGTCAATGGGACCAGAACCTGTCTGGATACTGATATTCTTCTAAATATCAGAAAATCGGCTGAATGGATTCGAAAACGATAAAACCCAATTGTTTAACTCTGGGGGAGTTGTAAAATTAGCCTATTTCCAAAAAAAGTGGAGTATCCCTTTAAAAGTTCCTTTTTCCAACACCTTTACTAGATAATCATGAGTTTAATTGATATCAGTTAGGAATCAAATAATTGTGTGTGTGTGTGTGTGTGTGTGTGTGTGTGTGTGCGTGCGTGTGTGCGTGTGTGTGTGCAGGGGTGTTGGGCCCTGGAACAATTCCTTCCACAATTGTTCTAACTGCAAATTGTCAATATTATAATCAGTCAGGGTCCATAATTAACATTTGCCACATCTGGCAATGGTGAGTTATTTAAAAACTTACTAGCCATTCTGAACTGCCCATGAACTAGTATTTTGCATTATTTTCATTTACATAATATCTATATTTTTAAATAACTTAGCTATTTGTCCAAACAAACAGCACAGATATTTTTGCAGCATATTTTGCAAAACTGTTGATTTATATATTATATATACTATAATAGCATTTATTAACATTTTGAAATATATTTTATTTTTTTATTCTTCAGTTTTCATTTTAATTTAGTTAAAGTTTTGGTGATTTTGTTATGTGCTTTTGTAGTTTTTATTTGTTAAAACATTTTTTAAATATATATTTAGCTTCAATTAATTATTATTTCAATTTTAGTTTGAATATTTCTGGTAGTTCAATCTATTTTATTTCAATTAGTTGCCCAGGTAACCTTTCTAATTATCATTATTTTTTTTCAATTAACAAGTTTTCATTTTAGTTAACAAAAACGCTTACAAGATAACCATTGTCTGGTCCTTGATATTTTGATATATATATATATATTTTTTTTTCATATTTGGTGCCTTTTAGTGGATTTGTATTGTCTTATGGATTTCTGGAGGAAACGTAAGGAGTTCAAGCTAAACTTCTGATCAGAAAATATACACTTAGGAAAAATGTAAGAAGTCTTTAAAAACGCATCATGCTGATCACTTAATGGATCATGTGCTTCACTTGACAAATACTCATTCTTTAACACTACAAACAATTTGTAGTGAATAATAAAATTACCAACCAAATTCTAATTAACTTAGTCATTTCGCTTGCATTAGGCATTTATTGAGTGTTAATTTTGGACCCTCCAGTCAATAATCCGATGCCAACAGTATGGTTGAAATGAGATCTACACCCATGAGTGAGTGTGTGTTGAGCTCCTGTTGCCTGAACTAAAAGCAGTGTGTTTGTCTAGAGTCCTCAGTGGCCTGTGTCGACTGTCTTCACTCCCCCTCCCCCCCAGGCGTCAGTAAGATCGTGACGGTGGACGTGAAGGGGAACGCCCCCCTGTGGCTGAAAATCAAAGACCTGGCGGATGGCGTCACGTACAACTTCCGCATTCGTGCCAAAACCTTTACCTATGGTCCAGAGGTGGAGGCCAACATTACCACAGGACCTGGTGAAGGTCTGTATGCTGGAGCCTCTGTGCTATTTCAGCTGAGCAGCTTCAGCTGAGCTCATGTAACCCTATTTCTTATTTGTGATCAGGAGCCCCGGGCCCTCCTGGTGAGCCCTTCATCTCTCGATATGGCTCCGCCCTCACCATCCACTGGGCCAATGGGGATCCCGGGCGAGCACCCATCACACGCTATGTTATTGAGGCCAGACCCTCAGGTGAGATCATTATAAATACAAATTGCACTTGTTTGAGAAATGAAACACTGGAGTCGTGGCTTAGTTAATCTTGGTGTTTATATTGGAGTTGCAGGTTTGTGTGTGTGACGGTTACTTTCCCCTTGTCTTCAAACTTCCTGTCGTTTCTTTAAAGTCTTTGTCTATAAAAAGAGTCAGAACTCAAAGACTGGGATTTAGTTAAATAAATATATGTGCTGCGTGTTTCAGATTTGTGATGAGAAGCGCTGTTGTCAAAAAAAGTGTTGGTTCTCATGCAGGAAATGTTGGTTTAAACCCAGGTTGGACAGCTTCCACTCCTCTTCACCCGCTCCAATTTTCTACCCATCTACCCCAAAAAAGTGTCAAGAATCAAACAGAAGTAGACTAAACTGAATTCACTACGTTTTAGCTTACAGTGAAAAATAACTCAATATTTTCTGATTTAGAAGAACCAACTTAATACTTCAGAGAATTATGTAAGTGTAGTGTCTCCGACTTTATGGCCCAGACTGAGCATGAGGTCTGTTTTTCAGCATACTCCTTCAGCCAGACTCTTAGATAAAATTGTCCCAAACAATGAAGAGTGATTCCATATGCGTCTGGATAAAAATTGCTGACGGCAGCTTGTGTCTGATGAAGGAGATATATTGATGTGAGCGCTCCAACTGAGACAGTGCAGATCAGATTTCCTCAATGACCGAGGAGAAGCCCTGCTCGAATGAGAAAAGAGCGAGAAAACTGTGTGTGTGTGTGTGTGTGTGTGTGTGTGTGTGTGTGTGTGTGTGTGTGTGTGTGTGTGTGTGTGTGTGTGTGTGTGTGTGTGTGTGTGTGTGTGTGTGTGTGTGTGTGTGTGTGTTAAAAATCCATACATTAGTGTGATGTATGCAGCCAGACCATCTTTTCATGCCATTTATGTCTGTTGAAGTGGAATATTATTGTCACTCTGTCTCAGCCCTGAAGATCTCACCCTGTAATTTCTCTGCCAGGCCTGGCACATGACACCACTCTCTCTCTCTCTCTCTCTCTCTCTCTCTCTCTCTCTCTCGCTCTCTCTCTCACTCTCTCGCTCTCTCGCTCTCTCGCTCTCTCTCACTCTCATTCCTGAAGGCGCTTGAGGTTTTTGGTAGCACATTAGACAAAGCTGAAATGAAATGTTATATATTGTGATGAAATTGTATTTGATGAGATCTAGCCTCTGGATTATTAGTTATGACAGCTGATGCAGTGTTACACACACACACACACACACACACACACACACACACACACACACCCCACACACACACACACACACACACACACACACACACACACCACACACAAACACAATAAGTGTTCTTAAAGGGACAGTATAATCCAGAAGGAAAATGTGCTCATTATGCACATGATTCACCCTGACTTGTGTATGGGTTTGAAATGACATGAAGATGAGTAAATAATAACAGGATTTTCATATTTGGGTGTGTGCTGTGTCTTTAAGGTTATCAGACTCAAAGGACATATTACTGATATGAATGACAAACTATAATACTATATATGACTAGGCCTTTTTCTTTCTAAAAATGTTTCAGATGAAGGCTTGTGGGACATATTAATCAAGGACATTCCCAAGGAAGTGACATCATACACCTTCAACATGGATATCTTGAAACAGGGAGTCAGTTATGACTTCCGAGTCATTGGGGTGAATGACTATGGGTACGGGTCTCCAAGCCAACCGTCACCATCCATATCAGGTTAGTTCAAACCTTCACATTTAGTAGAAGTGACAATCAATCTGAACTCAGACTTAAGACAATTTGTCTAATGATATATGCAATTGTTTTTAATTCCAGCCCAAAAAGTGGCTCCATTCTATGAGGAATGGTGGTTTCTGGTAGTGGTGGCTCTGGTCGGCCTCATTTTCATCCTGCTTCTAGTTTTCATCCTCATCATCAGAGGCCAGAGCAAGAAATATGCCAAGAAATCTGACTCAAGTATGTCTATCTATCTATCTATCTATCTATCTATCTATCTATCTATCTATCTATCTATCTATCTATCTATCTATCTATCTATCTATCTATCTATCTGTTTGTTTATGTCAAAGGGTCATTCAGTGAGTGGCATGATGAATGAAACAGCATTGTTGTTGCTGTGACATCATCAGTGTGGTATGTGTGTGTAAATGTGTGGTCAGCATTTCTGTAGTAAGAGCAGGGAGAACACAACAGTACTGAGGGGCGGGTCAGTCATGTGGGTCACTACACATGTTAAGCAAACCGAGGGAGCATGAGAGGCCTAGTTTTTCCTTCCACACAAAAACACATTCCATAACACAAATGTCCAACACACACACATACGCACCATTCACACAACACTACTTGTGTCAGCCCAGAAGTTTTTCTACCTTAATGAGCGTGTCGAGCCTCAAAAATGCCTAAATGATAGCCTTGTGGTTTTGGTGACATTGCATCCTGTTATTGTGATCGACCCCAAAACAAAATTAATTCCTGTTCCATTAATTTAGACCCAAAGCATCATCTTCACCAGAACTGAATTTGTCTCATCTCAGTGTGATGTATCAGGCTTTGGTCCAAACTGCATCTTATGATCTCTTAATGTCTCTACTGTATATCTCATCCCATTCAGGCAACAATTCCAACTGCAATGCACTGGCACATGGAGAGATGGTCAGTCTGGACGAGAGCCGCTTCCCTGCCTTGGAACTGAACAACCGTCGACTGTCAGTCAAAAATTCCTTCTGCCGCAAAAATGGTGTCTATACCAGGTCAGTGGAAGTTACTGTCTCTCTTTGTCTCAGTTTTGAAGGTTACTGTTTTTTACGATCATTAGGATTGTACTTAGGTCACTTTCACAACTCTTCACACAGTTCTCCTTAACAACTTTCAGCTTGACACAGCAGTAAATGTCACACCCAACAAACACACTTTGTCACTCATAACACAATGACCTAACAAACACTAACAACAAGCAAACATTACACTGTTATTACATTGATCAGATGCTTAAATTTCATTTTGCCCAATAGGCTGACAATTTGGATATGAAGTGGTAAATCAGTTATCATATGTGCTTATTTTGTACTTTGCACATGGAACTATTAAACTCCCATAAAGCGTCAACCACGTGGCAGTAATGAGGCAAAAAAAGCCCAAAATCTAAGAGTTTCATGGAAAGGCTGATGGGATTACCAAATGGCTACCTTCATAAGATCCTACTTTCCATCATAAAACTCAATATAAAAGTTTCTGTTTCCACTAATGAGGCCATTTCTCTCTGACATGGCACAGGCTAAGTGCAATAACAGATTCGGGTTCGTGACCTCACCTATACTGCCATCATTCTCTGTGAAACAGGACTGTTTTAAAATAAATGCAACTAAAATTGTCTGTGTAGACGCTGTTTGCATAGTGTGTACAGCAACTAGTTTTTAGCTTTTATTTTGCATCATATTTTTATTTTCATATTTGTATTTTTATTGGAATTTTATTTTGAATCATATTTTTATTTTGTAATATATTCTTATTTTGTACCGAATTTATTTTATTTGTACAGCACATAGTTCATTTTGAACCTAACTTTCCTATCTCAATCTCTAGACAAATAAGATTATTTAAAAATGTTCTTGCCTGTGCATTATTTGTTTTTAATTTTTGCATCCACCTGACAAGAATGGTCTTATTCTTATGAAGTCAGATTGCTATATAAAACTACTAGCAGACATCTCCTCAACAATATCATGATTTGTGCTAACATTTATGTCCTTGCACATAAAATCAATTCCGCAATATTTTGAATATAGTCAAGCATTGTCATGAAAAGTATCAAACACCTGCAGCAATATTTCCAGGTGCACCAGGTGTGTAGAGTCAATTCCATTTGAGAAATCCACCCTATTATCACTCCTTAGTTCTCAGCATCTGCCGTCCTTCATCCTGGGTCACCTTGAGGAGATCAAAGGTCCTCTGGTCTTTGATGGGATGCCAGGCTCTTTCCTCTGGCCGCAGATTAATAAAGAGGTTTGGAAGGAATGCGCAGATGAAGTTCCACAGGCTTTGTTCTCTCTCGGGTGGAGGGTCTAAGAAGCTTGGTTTGGATTGTGGGCTCACCGACTGAGAGGATCAGGAAAGTGAATGAAGAACTTCAGGAAAATCTTAGAGAAGTGACAGGAGCATCAAGGTAGAAAGAATCAAAGACGTTGCTGAAACACTGCAAAGTGAAGAGAGCTGGTTCAAGCGTGCTGTCTTGTTGGGATAACCTCAATGACATATCATATCATGTAACACAATACAGAGAGTTTCTCCATGTCGAGATACTGTCAGGATTCAAAGACTGCCTGCTGAGAAGGGGGTCTGTGATTTGAGATATTTTTCATGTCTTTTTTGGCACGTCTGTGGTTTTTTAAGCAAAGCCCACCATGAGAACAAAACTTGACAGCAAACGGAATTCGTTTCCCATTGACTTGAGAGTTTTGAGGTAGTTCATGTGAAAGTTTAGGGGATGCCAGCTTTGTTTAAAGAACAGACCTATATTTATGTTGTTTAAATTTGAAAATAAGGAAGTGCAAACATGATTTGACTTCACGTTAAGCCCAAACCGCACCTATGAGTAATGTAGCTACTTCAGACCAACCCATTTTAGATTTGCGAGATCCGCCTACAAAGTTTCTTGCGTTTCAGATCGTTAAAATAGGGCCCATTTTGTGTTAATAGAAATCAATACATAATTAGAAATAGACACATTCATAAATGACAAACATAAAGAAGGTAGATGGCAGGTATGAGTGGTAGTTTATGAGAGAACATTTGTGACCCTGGATGACAAAACCAGTCTTATGGGTCTTTTTTTGAAATTGAGATTTATACATCACATGAAAGCTGAATAAATAAGCTTCCCATTGATGTGTGGTTTGTTAGGATAGGACAATATTTGGCCGAGATACAACTATTAGAAAATCTGGAATCTGATGATGCAAAAAAATCGAAACATTGAGAAAATCCCCTTTAAAGTTGTGCATTAATGTTCACGATTGTGCTGCATTCACTTACAAAAATAAATGTTTTATACATTTACGGTAGAAAATTTACCAAATATCTTCATGGAACATGATCTTTACTTAATATCCTAATGATTTTTGGCATTAAAGAAAAATGTATCATTTTGACCCACACAATGTATTGTTGGCTATTCCCACAAATATACCCGGGCTACTTAAGACTGGTTTTGTGATCCAGGGTCACATTTTCATTTTATTTGTAATTCAATTGTATTTTTTACATCTGTAGAAATTAAAATATAATGCGTTTTTTCAATGCATCTTTAAAATTAAATAAATCCTTAAGAATTAGATTGCTTGTTGCTAATATGTTGGTGGAGATGTATGACTCTATTTGCTGTAGGTGTATATTTACATTTATGTATTTACCAACTAGGTTTATGTTCTCTTGGAATCACGAATGCAGGTTTGAAGTCAACAGTGTAGTGAGAGAAATGTGAAAACAACTTGTAAACAAATAGACTGCAAACATCAGCAAAACACAGGCGCTGTGTGGATGTAGAATTTGTGTTTGAATGGGTCAGCGCCAGTGGTAGAGAAAATGACACGTCCTATGTTCTGAAAATAGCAAATGTATCAATCTTTTTGCTGTCTTTGTTGTGTATTAAAGCATAGTGAAACTTGTACAAAACATTTTTACAGAGAGTAGCAGAAATATTTCAGGTTTTTAGGCTGAAAACGGCAGTCAGCAAAAGAGGTTTTTATTTTTAAAATATCTGATGCACAATCTGGAATTCGCAAGATGTTTTCTTTGCTGCTCTCCACTGCTGTGTCACAGAGACTTAATTATGCAGAAAACCCTCCGAGCTGGAATACTGTGGTCCCATGATGCTCATAAAGAAACCCCTCTTAATACAAACACACACACACTGTATTTCATTCAGCTAACAAAGAGACAAGTGTCTGCAGTTAGAATTACTGCCAACTCTTTTATAAAGATGCTTCACACAGTCATATATTGCTTCATTTTTCATTTTCAGTGCTGTTTTTTCCCGGTACTGAAGCATCCTGCAACTTATGTCAAGCACGGAAATATAGTATTGATAAATGCGCATAAATATGCACAAAAAAATAATTAGGTCTACCGTAGTGTGTAATAGTAAAATGCGACTTCTTATATATGCAACTTATCTTGTTGTTGTTTTTGTTTTTTTCTCAACAATGAGATTTTCTGTATGATTTTTTTTATCATATATTTGTTTAGATTAACGTATTTCATTAAGGCTTTCAAAAAAATAACATCAATGAAAAATGTAGCATTAGGCATTTCATTTATTTTAAAAGCAATTAAACTGGACACATAAACAATATTCGTCCTGTCATTAGGTCACCTCCTCGACCCAGTCCGGGCAGTCTGCACTATTCGGATGAGGACGTCAGCACCAAGTACAACGATCTGATCCCAGCAGAGAGCAGCAGTCTCACGGAGAAGCCCTCAGAGATCTCAGATTCACAGGTAACAAACGTTATCACACTGTGTCTGTTCATGCATGTTAGAAGGACAGTTCACCTTAAATTACATTTCTGTCCTCATTTACTCGCCCTTATTTCATTTCAAGAGGCTTTTATGCTTTAAAAAGACCATAAAAACAACTTAAATTTAAAATATTGCACATACAGACTTTGACTACTTTTGGACTACTTTTGGTCCCATACAATAACAATGGGAACTGGAGCTTTCATTTTTCAGCACCATTTTGCTCCATTTGGAAGCTTGAAAGCTCCAGTTCCTATTGTTATTGTATGGGACAGATCAAAGTATATAAAAAAAATCTCCTTTTGTGTTCCATCGATGAAAGAACATTTGAAAACAACATGAGGGTGAGTAAATAATTACATAATCTTCGTTTTTGGGTGAACTGTCCCTTTAACCTCCAAGCTCTAAATCTAGTCACATTCATTTAGAATAGGACCTGTTGAAATTCCCTTATCACACACTTTTATTAGGACAAGACTCGCTGTGCTGAAACTGAAACTTTCTCAAAAGTAGGATACAGCCCTCCAGGAAAGGTCTGTTATACCCTACTTGAGATTTTGGCTGTCTTACTTGAGCATGGCTTCAATCCTAGGTCCTCTGGGTGATACTTTTCTTTATCATGTCCAGAGTGTTCTTCTGCATCCTCATTCTCTCCAGACTTTGTGTCCTGAGGCACGGGCTGGAAAATCTGTGGTAGACTTGAGAACAAAATACAATGTGCACTGCACAGAAACTGTAACCAAACAAAATACTCACACAGACATATAAAGACTGAAGTGTGAGAACTGGAAGGCCTTGGTTGGACTCTGTCCACTTCTCTCAAGTGACCATTTTGCTGGAATGATCAGCAAAAACCTCTCAGTTTGAGTCGTGTGAAAGTCTGGCATTGGCAGTTAAATCATCAAAAGCAAGAAACACAAACACATCTTGTTGTTTTCTTCACATAACAGACTTGCCTATCCCATGAAGCACTGTTGCACATTATAAATCTATTTTTAGTCCTGTGTTCAGAAGTGTCATTCCCCCTCTGATTTTTTTTTTTTTTTCATATTTAATGTAGCAATGCTGCTTGAAATTTGATACTTTTTCTGATATAACAAAAATAATTATTAAAAATATATCATGGCTAAAATGCAAACTGATCAGTTCAGATCTGCAGTTTATTCAAAAAAATATTTTTAAAAATATGTAATTATTTTTAAATTGGCTTGGATTTGAATTTAGTTATATTTGCACTCTAAATTAAATGTTTTTATATTATAATATTAGTGAAGACTTTAATAATTTAACTTTAAATGTAGCAAATCTAATCCCATTTTTAAGTTGAGAAGAAAATCTGTTTTATAACAGTTTTTTTCTTTTCTGTTATTATTACAAACAAAAAAAAATCCATTGCAAAATAGTTTATATCCCTAAGGATTTATAGCAATATGCAGTTGTTTTTTATTTCGTTTTTTTTTCCCCAAAATGCACATCATGTCAAACAAAACCTCAAACCTCAACTACTCCTCCTCACCTTTCCCTGACACCTCCTGCCACCACCGTCCAGACCCCTGGCATCCGGCCAGCTTTGACTCGTGTTCGGGAACAGAGCATCTCCTGTTCTCCCTCTGCTCCTGCTAAAGTCTGCTATCATCGCCATCAGGACGAGGGAGGAGAGAGGCTGGAATCCTGCTTTGAAGTTTTATTGAGCGGATAACTCCAGGCTATTGCAGATCCATTGAGTTGTCTCCAAAAGAGCCAGAGCCACCACAGAGACGTATAATACTGACATTGTTCAGGAACTCTTAAAGACGGCTTCAGTTCAGATGGCAATGCAACAAGCCTGAGCCAGGTCTGCCTTTAAATGAGCACTTGAGATGTTGGACAGGTGTAATGTTGTCTGGTCATTTGAGTGTGTGGGACACGAAAGGCTTTTTAAGTCCGATTTTGAGCTGCGTTTGGTTTTTCTTGGAAACGCTGGCACTACGGCTGCAGTTAGCAGCAGGGATTGTTAGGGCAGTCTTCCATGTCAAAGCATCTTTGTTTTAATTGGCTCTCTGATGATCATCCCGGCATCACATCATCAACACTGAAGATCTTCCCAGAGAGAGCCCGAAATAGCTCATGAAAGTTCTTTCTCATGGAAAGTTTTCGCTTCTAATCTGTCGCTCTTATGTTACAGAGAGATTTTAGATTTATTAGGAGAAACGCGTGCATATAAATGATGCTATTTTTTAAAACTGGTGTAATCATATATCAAGAATTGGCAATCTTTTGCATTGATTTTGCTGGCAATATTTAAATTAAGCTACTTTTATTTAAAAAATGTTTTTTATTACAGTTATGGAAGTGACTATTGTATTTAAATGGAAAATTTGTCAAATTATATTTATTTTTAATACTTTGTTCACATGTGGTGGACAGTTACAAAGTATATTTACTGTATAGTACTGTAACAATGTTAAGGCTCAGAGAAGGAGAATGTGGGAAAACGGTATGGAAATCATTCCTTGATTTTAAATAGCTTTTGACTTTATTTTACTTCTTGCAGTTAAACATTTTAAAACTTCTTGTTTGCAAGTGCTGTTTGTAAATGATAGTTCCCCTGATGAAAAATATCGTCATTTCAAAACAAACACATAAGTATTGAGATATGAATTAAGCATTGTGTTAAAAATACACTAGCATTCAATAACTTTGGGGTTGTTACTTTTAAAAAAATAAGTATTTTTATGCTCACCGAGACTGCATTTATTTGATAAAGTAAAAATATATATATTGTGGATTTATTATTACAATTTAAAAGAACAGTTTTCTATTTAATGCCATTTAAAATTGTATTTATTTCTGTGATATCTAAGCTGAATTCAGCATCATTACTCCAGTCTTCAGTGTCACGTGATCCTTCAGAAATCATTCTAATATCTTGATTTGGTGCTCAAGAAATATTTCCTATCAGTCTTGAAAATTGTAAAACTTTATATAAAATAAATAAATCAGGATTATTTGATGAATACGAAGTTAAAAAGAACAGCATTTATTTGCAATATAAATAATTTGTAAAAGATTATAAATGACTGTCACTTTTAAAGAATTTAATGAACCGTTACTTACAAACTTTTGAACGTTAGTGTATACCGGTATGTAGATATCAATTTTGGCTATATCGTCCAGCCCTAATGTGTCTTTGTCAGTCTGATTCCCGCTGTGCTTAATATTGGAATGGATCTGTGGAATGCGAGACACAGACGCACACATGCTCCTCCCCCTCAGTTAATCCATATCTGTGCCACAAAAGGATTTCTCCCTTTCTCCGTCTCTGATATGAATGAGGTTGAGTTTGTTTTGTCAGTCACGTGGCCTTGAAACCCCAATCTAGAGGCTTTTTGAGCAGATTGGACAAAAATATTGCATACTTTAGTGATGCATTAGTACTGACATGTATTGCAGAAAGAAAACAATATAATCCAGTGTAAAACTCATTTAGACAGCATGTATTTCTCTCACAACTGTCACAAGGTCAGGCTTAGTGTCGCTGTCTAAATGTAGATCCACAGAGGAAGTGAAGATTCAGACATTTTAAAGAGATTTCTGTAGGGTCGGGGTGATACTCAAAAAAACAGGGATTTTCCGGGTGGGAACATCTTGCCCCACTTTCTCTATCTCTGCAGGAGACAAAACATACAACCAGTTCCAGTAAGATTAGATCCTCCCATCTGAGGAGTCAATAACCAGTCCCATCCACATCTGTCTTCAGCTTTTATTGTAATAATAGTATTTTGTGTTTGGTTGAAATTGTTTTAGAATCATGTTGTGGTCTGAAACTTAGTCCAACTTTAGATAATTAACACAAAGTCTTTATGCAATAATGAGGCCTGAATCACATTGACCTTGTCCTTTAGGATTTTTTTATTTATTATTAGTGATACTATTGCTCATATTTATGGTGAGGCATTTTCAAAAGTATAGCAGTTAAAACCAGAGCAACCACCCTGCGATTTTACTTATTTATTATTTGATTATTTTCTTTTTTATATATAAAATTTATAATCTCCCCCTCACTGTAAAAACATTCATGATAAATAAGTTATGACAACATATGTTTTTAATTTGGTTTAACTTATCAACATAAGGTAAGCACTTTTTAACTTTTAAGTTATACAAGATTCAACTTATTATTTTCAGTTTAATGTAATTTAAATTGAAATGACTTAAACTGCCAAGTTGAGTGTACTTAAAAATTTAAGGGAGCAACTTTTTTTACAGTGCTTTTGCTAATTAGAATTTCCTCTGCTCAAAATTACTGTACAATTAAATTGTGAATTTGTGTTAGGTCTTCTTTCTTTCTCTTCTTTTTTCAATAATTACATTTATTTAATGTACAATTTCTTTGGTGCAGTGTGTTTGCTTGTGCTAAAAAAAAAACATTTTTGCCATCCTGTTGGTGCCACACGCTTCAATTTTAACCATCAGAAAAAAAAAAAAAATCTAGTTACATGTGTAAAATCACCAGTTAGATTGGCTTTAAGTTTCAACTGGATTCTCACTCCAGGTGATTTGGCGGCTGCACATTTTATGGCTGATGTGCTCTGATTTAATAATTGTATTCAACTGGATTTCTGTGGTGTTTTACGATCATAGCTGGATTGAGGAGAAAGAATAACAGAGGAGTGGATGAATGCAAACAAACATTTTTGGAGGAGAGAACAGCTGTTTCATCCATGTGTCAGCGGGGGAAGGGCAGGGCTGGGTCACGACGCACTGTGTCAACTGACATGTTTTGACCACACACATACACACACACACACACCGTGTCAGCATGTAGCTTTAGTTTTTGAGCTTGGCTTCGTTGTGAGGTCACGCTGAACAGAAAAAGCTTTCAAAGCTGAATTACTGGGCATTTTGTTTGCTGCTTATTAAGTTGTTGAATTTGCTGGTATGACTGGAATGTCCCTCATTAAATCATTGCAGTCGTTTAAGAGCACATGCTCTGACATAGACCTTCTTGAGGCATCATACAAAAGTCCATAGTCAATAATGCTTTAAAAATATATTTTGGGCTTTATACATTTATTTGCATGTATTGGGCAGACTAATAAAATAAATGTGTGTGTATATATATATATATATATTGCATCGAGATCTCAAACTATTTTATCATACAGCTTTTTTTCTGAAACATCTTGACTGCTTAAAGAAAAAAAGATGAAATTCTGCAGGTATTTTGGCATAAAATCTGCAGCTCTTATTTTAGGGCGACGTGAGGCTGGTTTTGGAGGAAAACTTTTCTCTGGAATTTAAACAGAGGCATGTTACAATAATGATGGACTGGAGAGATCTGTACATTGTTAGCCTTTTCACTACACCACACAAAGACAAGGAGACATGTAGAACCGTTTGTATTTAATATAGTATGTGAGTGAATATATCTTAGCATCTCTGTTTTGCAATAGTTCAGTGACAAGACTAAATGCAAGAAAATTCTGTTTGTTTTCGTTCATTTCACATTATCGCAAAGTAAAAGACCTCAAATGGCAGTGTTGCTCTCAGAAAGGGTAAACAAACTTAAAAAACGAGTTGTTATGTTAGTAACAGACTTGAATGCTGTGTCAAGCAAGAGTTCAACTATTCAGAAAGTTCAGAATCAACCCCTAAAAGTAGCATTTGGAAATTCCCTGATTGAATTCCTGATGAGGAGAGCGTGGAAAGTGGTGGTGAGGATAGACAAGTCGGATATGCAAACATTAAAAGCCTGAGCTATGATGGTTCTTCTCTCTTATTTTCCTTTTCTCTCTCTCCAGTTGGCACTTGGTACTTTAGGATCTGAACTCCATCGGCCAACTCTAGAAGCGTGAGCCAGATATGTCAGAAGGAGGGTGGGAAGGTGTTGTAATAAATATGGTGGTGGAAGACACAGATTGATAGAGGGCAGATATGTATACAGTTGTCCATTGCTCTAGTGCAGAGTGCCGCCATGAGGAATCTACTCGATGTTGATCCAGGAGATGCATTAGTGTCAGAGAAAGTGTTGAGAAGTTGTACTCCCAGCCCACATTACCCTTACAAAAAAGTATAATGTTACTGATATACTGTAATGGCATGCTATGCGTTTAATTTCCTAATAGTAGGGTCCAAAAGTCTTGAGAATATGTTTTTTTTCCCTTTGTTTTTGTGATTAACAAAAGGCATAACAATAAGAATATGTATTTAAGCAAATGAAAGACTGCATACTGAATAATACTTCTTAATTTAACATTTAACTCAAATTGTTATAGTGATAATACATGTTTGTTGTGAACTAATTTGTTTTAAATGTATTTGTAAATCTGATATGACAGTACTTTTTTGTAAGGGTAATGCAATATGTAAAGAAAAAAGAAGAAGCAGCAGCCATTGTTTGTCCCATGAAATATGACGCAGGGCCCATACTGCACTGCTTTAAACCCCATGTCTCTGTTTACCTCTAGGAGGCGCTTGTTTTCTCCTTTAAGACTGGGGGCCTCCAAACTCTTCCAACTCAATGGGTGAGGACATGAATTGTGCATTGATTGACAGGAAGTTGCTTCCTAGTGCTTGTCCATTCCTATCCTCTCCATTCGTTTCATGCATACATGGTCAAAACCCCACCACATAGAAACGTGACCCCCTATACGCAGCGTGTGCTTGGTACCAGAGGGTACAGTGGTAGTCCTAAAGCTTTGAGGTTATTTTTAAATGATAGAGCCTTTATTTCTCCTTCTTTTTTTGGTTTGGCTTTTCTTTCTTTTTTGGGCCACTTTTGACAGGTTAAACAATACGGTGCGTGGTCTATTGCATTTCACTACTGCTTTCCCACAGTAAATAAGTGTAGTCCGGTAGAATAATTCATTGGATATTGTTCATTTAATCAGTTTCCTGTCAAGCCTGTTGTCTTTTTTATTATAATAATATTTTTTTTAAAATACTCGCAGCGCAGTGTTTGATAAAACTAAAAGAACTGGTCAATGATACTTTAGATTATAATATTGTCTTTAAAAAAAATCCTGAACAATGACATGGTACATTTAAGTTTGTTTTACTTAGATGTTATTATGATCAATGTAAATGTTTTGTGATTGTATGAATAAATAACTCAAATCAGTCATTTTAACTAAACTACACTTGTCAGTCATGATTAATCTTTATTAACTTCCATTGTGTCTAATGCTTTGTCAATACAGAAATAAATTCTGTTTTAAAAAAAGTGCCACTACTGCATACGTCTTAAGATCTAGTTTTAATTTCTACATCTTAAGATGTAGTTTTAATTTCTACATATTAAGATGTAGTTTTAATTTTACTTTCAATTTTTTTTATTATATTCTACACTTCCACTACCTCAAGTTTGGGGTTGGTAAGTTTTTTTTTATGATGTTTTTTTTAAAGAAGGTTGCATTAAAATACAGTAAAACCAATTGTAATGTGGTGCTCAAGAAACATTTCTTATTAGTATCAATGTTAAAAAACATTGTGCTGCTTAATATTTTTGTGGAAACCATGATAGATAGTTTTTCGAGATTCTTTGATGAATAGAAAGTTCAAAGGAACAGCATTTATTTGAAATATAAATCTTTTGTAGCATTATAAATGTCTTTACTGTGACTTTTGATCAATTTATTGCATCCTTGCTGAATAAAAGTATTAGCATGACTGACAAAGTGCAACCCAGCTGTCAAAATGACAAATAATAGTTATTTCTAGTGCAACCTCTGGTTCTGGATAGAACTTGGGTACCTTCTCAAGTCATCTCCCTCCTTAAAAACTGAGATTGTGGAAGTGATTCTGTCTCCATTACTCATTCTTTTTCTCTTTCTCCGTCCCAGGGCAGTGACAGCGAATACGAGGTGGACCCCAACCGGCAGAAGACCCATTCGTTTGTCAACCACTACATCAGCGACCCTACCTACTACAACTCCTGGCGCCGACAGCAGAAGGGAATCTCCCGAGCGCAGGCCTACAATTACACCGAGTCTGAGTCCGGAGAGCCGGAACACTGCGCCCCTCCGCCACCCCTGCCCCCTCTGCCCCCTCTACCCCCGTTCCCCCCACAGCTCAGTTCCCCTACGCCCCAAAGCCAGTCCCAGACTGGCAGCCTTTTTAGACCGAAGGGCAGCCGGACTCCCACTCCGTCCCAGCAGAGCTCCAACCCACCCAGTCAGCACGGCACACTTTACCGGCCCCCGAGCAGCTTGGCCCCAGGCTCCCGGGCCCCCATCGCCGGCTTCTCCTCCTTTGTTTGACCGAAGGAAGATATCGGTACATGGAAATACAAAACGAAGGCGGGGGGATCTCTTGTTTTCTCAAACGCCTGGCCAAACTCACGTCTATAGAAGAACAACAACAACAAACATCAGCCCTGGATCTGTTGTGCTTTACTTGTCATTGCAAGCTTATTTTTATTCTTTGATCACAGTTTATTTTCTTTCGTTCAGGTTTTCTTTCTCTGCTTGTGTGTGTTCAGTGTGTTTCACTCACAATGAAAGACAATCACTGGGAAAGACACGTAAACGCATCCGTGAGCTTTGTTTGTGTTGGTTTGGGTTTATTTTGTTGTGCTGCCTGAACAAACTGCATGACTTTTTTTGGTTCAAGCTATTCTTTTCGTTTGCTTTTTCATTTTGTCGTTTTTGGTTCTTTTGTTTTATTGAGTTCCACAAAAGTGTACAACACAAAACTAAGTTATGAATGCTGGACAGAAGCACCAACACACGAAAAAGAAAAAAATGGAGTAAATCTCAGCGTTCGGATCACCAGCGGTGACTGACAGCTAGAAAAACGCTAAATGGTGTTTTTTTTACTGTGGTATTTTCGTTCTTAAACAGATGACAAAGTACTTTGGTGATTATGAGAGGTTAAAGTTCATTTGACTAGAGACTATGATCTGATAAAGACCCGCCTGCTCTTAGCACATGTTTGAGTTGGAAAGCCAGCATCATTTATTGATGTCACAGGTCAGTTTTAACCAGTGTTCTAAAAAGGCCAAAGGTCATATTAAGTGCTTAATGCTAATCTGTGTTTTGAATGTTTTTTTTTCCAGATGTGAAATGTAGATTGTGTTCATAAAGCTAAGGACTGGAGCGCGAGTATATTTGCCATGTGAAACTGATAGATGAAAGGCCAAATATGTAAGAGTCTGATTTACTATGATATTATTGTACTATTGCTCTGGATTTGATTCAGATTCAGAGGATTCATGTCAGCAGCGGGTGTGTACTGTGTGTGTGTGTTACATTGTGGGCGGGGTCATTTGTTGCTCCTTTTGATTTGACTCTATGATGTCATCCTGAGCAAACGGTAACATACGACACAAGCATAAAATAAACAGCAGTGGATATGGGATATTTGCCAGCATCTCAGGCGGAGCTGGAATTAAAGAGTTCCTGTTCACACACAGATTTTCACTTTACATGACTCTGCCAGTGATGTCATCTTCACATAGATCACCTGGCAAGACGTGACGTCATAGGAGCGGATGACATTTTCAAAGATTGTGCAACCAAGCAAATGTATTGTACCTGTGAACTTCAGACCATGGATTTTCACCACTTCGCTTTGACGCGGCTATTCAAAGTTACTGAAGATAAAAGAAAACGGACTAAAAACGCCAGCAGAGAACTAAACGGCACTTGCACAGCTTACTTGTGAGGTTTAACGATGTTGTTTGCTTTTTCCTTTCCGTGAAGTGATTTTACTGTCTGTATAAACAAGGTCAATCACATGCTCAGTCTGCCTGAACACAGTATATTCCTAAATAAATTATGTTTTCTGCAAAAGTTTTTGGTTTGAACATTGAAAATGGCCATCTCTGAAAAGGTGAGGATTCGAGTGACTGACGTAGAAGATGTGTGTAACACTAAGTGAAAGTGTCTTTAAAATTATATTATTTTAGCTGTCATGACATTACCATGCACTCTAAGAACTACGTCTTAGAGCAACTGAAGACGAAGTCATTTAAAGGTTCTTTCAGGTTTTTGACCTGAATTTCAATTTTATCTTTGCTGGTCCAGCTTGTAAACCAACATAGTCATATAAAGCTGGTCAACCGGCTTAATCTTTCCAATGAAACTTGTTGACTAGTTGCAAGTTAAAGACAGCCTGGTAGGGGACACCACTATACCATAATCCACAATGCAACATTATTTTCAGATGGGACATAGCTGTATATTAAAGATTTGTTCTGATTGGTTGTGAATGTGTTATCGGTTTCAATGTGGGCAAATTTGTAATTTTGTTGCGCCTGTTTAAGACAGTTGAGACAATTTGAGGGAGAACTTCAACCTGATGAGATTAACCTTCATTTCCAGAGGATTAAGGTGTGTGATTCATACAGGTGAGAAACATATTCGAAAATATCAGGCTTAAAAACTATAGCTTTATCGGATAAAGGGACTACGTTACTGGAACTGCCACTGTAGGAATGAGTGGATGACTGTAATTTTTCCAGGTAGGACACGTTTCTGGACTGACATCATTTGTTGGTCCTGGAAACACTTTCAGCTCCAATAAAACTGTCTAATGGGAACATGCTTGCATTACGTTGGCCAAGTCTGCAATAGCATGCTTAAAGGATTAGTTCACTTTTAAAAAAACTTTTGCTGATAATTTACTCACCCCCATGTCATCCAAGATGTCCATGTCTTTCTTTCTTCATTCGAAAAGAAATTAAGGTTTTTGATGAAAACATTCCAGGATTTTTCTCCATATAATGGACTTCAATGGGACCCAAACGGTTCAAGGTCCAAATGACAGTTTCAGTGCAGCTTCAAAGGGCTTTGAACGACTCCAGACGATGAATAAGGGTCTTATCTAACGAAACGATCGGTCATTTAAAAAATAAATAAAAAAAGTCTAAGTTTTATTAGCACAAATGCTCACCTTGCTCTGTTCTGTGATGCGCGTTCATGTGACGTCACGTGATACGCAATTACGTTGAAAAGGTCACGAACGAAAGTTTTTTTAAAAGTGAACTAATCCTTTAACTCTCTGACTTAACTCTTTAACCATGAAATCTGGATAGGATTGTTGTTCCAGGACGAACAAGGATGTTGTTCCTGGGTCCTACTTGGCAAAATCACAGTCACAGAATGTGTGTGTAATTATTTTATACTTCTGCATGCTTGCTTAACTTTGTGAAGTTGTTGCAATGTTTAAAAGTCCATCTTCATCTTCTATTGGACATCTTCTGTTGCTCTCATACATCGGATCAACAGACCTGTGGAATCCTGTCCAGCATCTGTTGTCTCAGTCACAGTTCAGAGAGAATAAAGACAGCTACGATTCAATCTAAACTGTGATTATGTTATAGTTCTCCATCATTTTTTCTCTTTTATTCTGTTAAATCCAAAAAACCTCTTTGTGACGACTGTGATATGAACTCTTTCCTCTTGTTTCTTCATTTCCAATCCTCTATATTTCATCTGAAGTGTGGCGAGAGTGAGACAGAAACCCTGCATTTATAGGTTGATGTCAGAGGCAGAACAGGACAGGAATGTGTCTAAATGGAGGGAGATTCCACATCATACTCATCCCAGTTTTGTTCCTAATAAAACAAATTTCCTATTTAAAGTTAAAGTAACACCAAGTAACTTTTCCTCTTCGGTCGCCCTACTAGTTGGAAACGAAATTGTCCATTGCCGCTGTCGTAAATAATTTAGCCTACCGTCGCACGCACGCTCGCTGTTTGTCCAGCACCGGCTTTAGAATGAACGATGCCCACTGACAAGGTAGAGTATGTTACATGATTTCATGAAAGGATGATGTATTGCGACATCAGAAACGAAGAAAAACGAAATAATGACTATTGTAGCGCTTGACGTAAAGCAGTCGAATTTTGTAGTTCTTTTTGTGCACGGGTTCCTACCCGAAACCCGAAGTTACATAGTGCCAGTAAAAGCGATACAGACCCCGTCAGGCTATGGCAGACGTGTTACTTTAACTTGTTTATCTAAATACAACAGAGGGTATAACAGAGTATAAAGATATAACAGAGTAATGGCTAAAAAATGGTGTTTCACTTTATTTTGATGGTCCTTTTAACACACTCTGTTGACTAACGTTTATGTCTAACTCAGAGTGTGAGAGTATTAGTAGGGGAGAGCGGGGTAAGTTGTCACATGGGTAAGTTGTCACACTGTTCATAACTCCAACACTAGAGGCTCTATCTCAAAAATTAAATAGCCACTTTGTGTGACTTCTTCTTCTATATTCAACTTCCTGTTCACATGTGGTCAAGATCACTCTAATATGAGGTTAGCACAATTTTCTTATTTTTCTGCTTAAAAAGTAAAAATTTTGCACTTTACATTTTATGCAATACAACTTTGTTAGGTATGAATGTTTAAAATAATTGTTTTGCACAAATTAGATGGGGCAGTAACAAGTCTTTTGATACTTTAGCTAAAGTGCTATGTTGAGCTAACCTTGAGATTTAGCCAACATTAACACACATGTCAGTTTGGGGCAAGTTGTCTCACTGACTTTGGGGCAAGTTGTCACATGTGACAACTTGCCCCTGTACAAATAAACACATAGAACACGCTCAAAAAACATTGTGATATTGTAGGCTAATTTATTTGTAGTTGCAATAAGCCAGTGGTTCTCAACTCCAGTCCTCGGGACCCGCTGCTCTGTACATTTTGTATGTCTCTCTTATCTGACACACTCAGTTCAGTTCATGGAGTCTCTCCTAACGAGCTTATGATCTGAATCAGGTGTGTTAAATAAGGAGACATACAAAATGTGCAGAGCAGCGGGTCCCGAGGACTGGAGTTGAGAACCATTGCAATGGGCTCTATGCACGGCGGTATTTCCGGTGAAGGTCTGAGGATGCTCGATAACTTCCGCAGATCATAGAGTCCAATGCAATACTGAGAATTTATATTGAATTTTATACTCCATGGTTATACTAAAGAAACGTTAGTCACAAAAACAGACAAAACAGACACCCCTCGTTGTGTTTATGCTTCTTTTTAAAATTTTATTAAATAAACATAACTATATATAAAATTACATCTGAACATATGAAAGTTTCGTTTCAAAGACGGAAGGACAGTCAATTTTGAAGACTCTGCCATAATCCCGTTTTCCTCGGTTTTCCTCCGCTTTAATCTCCCCAACCGGAAACGGAAGAGCATCCTTGCGTCAAATGCGGAACTTATGCGTGCATATAGCCTATAAGGGGTTTGAAGGAAGGGAAGGAAGGAAGAAAGATGGTTCGAAATTATCAACGAAAGACAGAACATGGCAGTACACCTGACATAATGTTAAAGCCCCGGCCCCAGCACCAACACTGCTCTGCCAGGCCCCAGCACCAACCCTGCTCTGACCAGGCCCCAGCCCAACACTGCTCTGCCAGGCCTCCAGCCACCACACCACTGCTCTGCCAGTCTCTAGCCCAACTCTGCTCTGCCAGTCTCTAGCCCCAACACTGCTCTGCCAGGCTCTAGCACCAACTCTGCTCTGCCAGTCTCTAGCCCCAACACTGCTCTGCCAGTCTCTAGCACCAACACTGCTCTGCCAGTCTCTAGCCCCAACACTGCTCTGCCAGCTCTAGCACCAACCTGCTCTGCCAGTCTCTAGCCCCAACACTGCTCTGCCAGGCTCTAGCCACCAACCTGCTCTGCCAGTCTCTAGCCCCAACACTGCTCTGCCAGGCTCTAGCCCCAACACTGCTCTGCCAGTCTCTAGCCCCAACACTGCTCTGCCAGGCTCTAGCACCAACTCTGCTCTGCCAGTCTCTAGCCCCAACACTGCTCTGCCAGCTCTAGCACCAACTCTGCTCTGCCAGTCTCTAGCCCAACACTGCTCTGCCAGGCTCTAGCACCAACCTGCTCTGCCAGCCTCTAGCCCAACACTGCTCTGCCAGGCCCCAGCACCAACCCTGCTCTGCCAGTCTCTAGCCCAACACTGCTCTGCCAGGCTCTCCAGCACCAACCCTGCTCTGCCAGTCTCTAGCCCCAACACTGCTCTGCCAGGCTCTAGCACCAACTCTGCTCTGCCAGTCTCTAGCCCCAACACTGCTCTGCCAGTCTCTAGCACCAACACTGCTCTGCCAGTCTCTAGCCCCAACACTGCTCTGCCAGTCTCTAGCACCAACACTGCTCTGCCAGTCTCTAGCCCCAACACTGCTTGCTCTCTAGCCACACTGCCTGCCAGTCTCTAGCCCCAACACTGTTCCTCTCTAGCCCAACCTGCTCTGCCAGTCTCTAGCCCCAACACTGCTCTGCCAGTCTCTAGCCCAACACTGCTCTGCCAGTCTCTAGCCCCAACACTGCTCTGCCAGTCTCTAGCCCCAACACTGCTCTGCAGTCTCTAGCCCCAACACTGCTCTGCCAGTCTCTAGCCCCAACACCTGCTCTGCCAGTCTCTAGCCCCAACACTGCTCTGCCAGTCTCTAGCCCCAACACTGCTCTGCCAGTCTCTAGCCCCAACACTGCTCTGCCAGGCTCTAGCACCAACACTGCTCTGCATCTGCCCCACATGCTCTGCCAGCTCAGCCCCAACACTGCTCTGCCAGTCTCTAGCCCCAACACTGCTCTGCCAGGCTCTAGCCCAACCTGCTCTCAGAGCCCCTGCTCTGCCAGTCTCTAGCCCCAACACTGCTCTGCCAGGCCCTAGCACCATCCCTGCTCTGCCAGTCTCTAGCCCCAACACTGCTCTGCCAGTCTCTAGCCCCAACACTGCTCTGCCAGTCTCTAGCCCCAACACTGCTCTGCCAGGCTCTAGCACCAACACTGCTCTGCCAGGCTCTAGCACCAACTCTGCTCTGCCAGTCTCTAGCCCCAACACTGCTCTGCCAGTCTCTAGCACCAACCCTGCTCTGCCAGTCTCTAGCCCCAACACTGCTCTGCCAGTCTCTAGCCCCAACACTGCTCTGCCAGTCTCTAGCCCCAACACTGCTCTGCCAGTCTCTAGCCCCAACTCTGCTCTGCCAGTCTCTAGCCCCAACACTGCTCTGCCAGGCCCCAGCACCAACCCTGCTCTGCCAGGCCCCAGCACCAACTCTGCTCTGCCAGTCTCTAGCCCCAACACTGCTCTGCCAGGCTCTAGCACCAACCCTGCTCTGCCAGTCTCTAGCCCCAACACTGCTCTGCCAGGCCCCAGCACCAACCCTGCTCTGCCAGGCCCCAGCACCAACTGTGCTCTGCCAGTCTCTAGCCCCAACACTGCTCTGCCAGTCTCTAGCACCAACTCTGCTCTGCCAGGAAATGGAAATTTTGATGGAAATGTGCATTGTTTGGATTTAAATAATTGTTTTTCCAGATTCTCCAGGCACAATCGTTTATTTTTCCAGTTTTGGTTTGAAATAAAATAAAATTATAAATAAAAAAAAAATAAAAAAATCAATATTTACAATTAAGTAGTTGTGTTCTTATTTTTAGATAATCTAGTGTGACAACTTAACCTCCGATGGGGCAAATTGTCTCAAGTGCACACTCTCTATTCTACAGTCTACAACTCAATAATGATATAAGATATGGAAATGTTATAAATTCAACATATGTGCCCAAGACTTCCTTCTTTTATTTGGTATGACATTTATACCACTGTGATGTATGGTGCTCAGTAAAAGTTAGACAGTGTGAAAAGTGTGACACCATACCCCGCTCTCCCTAGGGTTAGAATAAGTTGAAATGTACTTATTTTAAACATAGTTGTTTTTAGTCAGAATGTCTTTTGGGGGACCGTCACAATAAAGAGTTAGCACAGTCAACTGATACTCTACTGAGAGTTATTTGCAAAGTTACTTATGGTCAGCAGAATGTTTAAAAAGTACCATCAAAATAAAGTGTTACCAAAACCGAACATTTTGATGGAAGTGTGAAGGAAAATTCTTCATGTTCTTCGCCATAAGAAAGGTCAAATCAAAGACAGGTGTTCCTGAGCTCTACATACAAGACCTGAAGTCAACTCAATGGCTTTTGACAGATAAATGATTAATGTGCGCCAGTCGAACAGATGGAAAATACGCTTATATAATCTTGGGTTATGTAAGAGTTGTCTTGGAGTTTGCTTTGAACATAGCTTTGAACGCTATGGTTTTAGATGTTAGTCTAAACTGAACGAAATTATCTGAACATATGACTTGATACATCAATCGATAAAAACAACAGATTTGTTTTTTGTTTTTTTGCTTAATGTATTCAGTTCATGAGGCCTCAGTACGTGGATGCTAATTCCAAATGCAGTTAGCAGTTAGCAACTCCTCCACCATCCGGGCTACAACTTATATCCTATTTTTGGTTATACGTCTTTGAATTTTTATATTACTGTAATGTAATTATATTATTTTCCTCTTCCACAAAATGGTAATTGCACCATGCCAAGATCAAATGGTTGTATAAATGCTTTTGATATTGATTATAGAGTAGAATTTTACCACTGGATATGAGCCGATTGATCTGTCCGTTTGCTA
Source organism: Chrosomus eos (assembly GCA_036326025.1). Classification (NCBI taxonomy): domain Eukaryota; kingdom Metazoa; phylum Chordata; class Actinopteri; order Cypriniformes; family Leuciscidae; genus Chrosomus; species Chrosomus eos. Next base: position 31,460,561 of record CM070830.1, on the reverse strand, counting down.
GCACCATAAAGAGCACGTCAGGAAGTAGGCTAATCGCCTGTTTAAAAAATTATGGGACGTTTGTTGACCACTTTGGCGGCTTTTTATCAGCAGGTTTGAAGGGGAGATTGACATGTAAATTTGTAGTGGTTTTGCAGCTTTATTATATACAAAACATAAGTTCATAAACTACAAAGTTCTTGCGTGGGCCATTTGGTTTTCTGAAATATTCACCTTCTTACTTTTGGTTAATTTGAATGTTGTTTTGTTTGTTTTTATTCTGACATGATGTTTGGTTTGTGTGTGTGCGTGTGTGTGTGGTGTGTGCAGATGTATTGTACGAAATGTTTATTTTGCCTTTCTGTGTAGAACTAAAACCAAAATATGTGTTTTGAAAATAAAGAGCTAATATTAAGGTTTATTTAGATGTACATGAAAGAGTTTTTTCTTTTTTTTTTTTTTTTTTCTTTTTATCATGTTGATGTTTAAAGGGCCCACATTTTGTTGTCAATCTGCAATTCTGACCACTGGAATGCTATGTCACTATGAATCACACAGCTGAAGAGGATGTATGTGGTTGTGTATGTCACATTTGTTTGGTGTGGTTACTGTGGCAACATCATTCATTTTGGTAACTATAACCAGGGTCGTAATAAAACAGAACTTAATTATTCTCAGACAAAATATGATCACAGATACTTTTATAAAGACATCTGTTTGCCTTGTTTTTCGATTTTTCTTCATATAATATTTGTTAATTTAAAATGTTTATTTTTGTGTTTTCCTGAGATTTGATTTACTTAATCAATATTATATGCCAGTGCTGCATCTAAGGCCTTTTAAAAATGCCTAAAATTGGATGTATTGTATTATAATGAGTGTTTAGTGCCATGGGTGTAGGCTACTCTGTGATCAAACATGTATATATTCTGAACTAGACAGTTTAAAAAAAGAAACTTGGAGGAGCGCTTGAGCAGTCAATGATCTGGGCAAAATTATTTGTCTTTGAAAAAAAGACTTGATGACAGAATTATATTATTTTACTAAATAAAATGAAACAAAGAGAAACAATCCATTTTGTGAAATTGTTTATATTTCTTTAAATCTCCATATGTAGGCCTATGCCTAATATAATATTATGATTTATATTATTAGTAGGCAATGCCTGCTAATAATATAAATAATATTATATTAATTGTATACAATTATGTTATAATATTTAAATTCTTATTCAACACAAATACATTAATAATACAAATATATTTAATATAAGGATGATAAATGTGTATAAATAAAATAATACAATTAATGTGTAATAAATTTTTAATTATAATAAATTAAATATAAATTAAAATTTATAATAATACATAAATATAAAATAATGTATAAATGAATAAAAATGATGATAAAATAATAAACAAAATGTGAATGATATGTAAAGGTGCTTTTAAATTACAATTAATAGACACCAACAGCAAACTTAATTTTTACTGTACATACAGTCGTGTATTTGGTTAAATTTGATACTGGTCCTTTAAAAGGCAATGAGAGGCTGAGCTCACCATTGAAAGGGGCGGGGCTACTGTGGGGAGGCGGGGCTATTACCGGGGGCGGGGCGTCGTCACTCGTCACACAGTCAGAGGACGGTCTCTGGACGCTTGAACCGCATTAGTGCGCCATCGCACATTGAACTACAGTCAGTACGGGAAGACGTGCTCTTCAGGATTCGGCGGAGTGTGTCCTATTTAACACGTTTTTATTATCTATAAACGCGTTACTCACACATAAAGCTGTTTAAAGGATATCGTTGACATCTGTCAGGCTGAACCTGTGTTTTATTACACTCTACGGACTCTTTTGTTTGGAGTGTGATTCCATTGAACTTGGTCCATTGTTGTTGGATGAGAAGCTCAACTTGGCATTGAGGATTCTGGGATCTAAACGACGCTGCAAACAGTGGTAAAAGCTTTATATTTATTACACCAATTAATTTCTTTGTGCGACCTTTGCTCACATCCCAGGGTCCATTAGAAGTTTGGATAAAAGTTCACTGGGTTAGATGAAGATACAATGAAGCGTTTGCTCTTCAAGTGTCTTGTATTGAACTCCAGAGGCCAGTCAGTAAGACATATATCTCATTCATCTGAATCTCAAATGGACTTAACAATTGTGGTCCCAAAGATAATTTTTTGAACAGTTTTGAATATGCCAGTCTAATACATTCCTCTACTAATGTGTGTAGTTTGCTGTGTGCTGCAGTGATCATGGTATTTCAATGGTTTAGGCTTTTTTTACCCTACATGTTATGCAATAAATGTATCAAATGTTTACATTATGGTAACAAATTATATTAACTTAATAATGTTCATTGATAGCTTTTTATATTATATAGCCCAATAACAGATGTGTACATTGAGTTCTGTATAATAGCCTAAATGATATTGATTCAAATGCTAATAGATACATGTTAGTTCATTAGTATCTGGCTTATTGTTTTATATTATTTGATGTTTGAAATATTTGCCTTATTTATCTTTGGATGTTTATGAGCTATGTGTGGTACACTGACCTTTATGGATAGATCTTGTTCTTGTTAACTCAGTTAATCATTACTTATGTTTCAGAGGCAACATAATTTTCATAAAAGAGTCTGGGACTTTTGTATAGGCTACCAATGCACACGATTGTGAAAGTGAGTTAGCAGTTAACAAGTGATCTCTAATGGGGGTTTTGACGTGTTCTGCTTGTTGGGATTGCAGGAGACAAGGAGCTTGTGATTTTGAGTCATTAGTACAGTGGTGCTAAATGCCTGGATGGACATTGGAGCTGCTGTTATAGTGTGCTACTTGTGTCTGGTGTGAAGAAAAAGTGGTAGATGAAATGTTATGTAACCACTTCTTAGAAAGTCCACGTTGCAATGAAACGGGAATCCAGTGAAGTATTCCAAGAGCTTCTTGTGAATTTCCAGATGTATTCTCCATATATTGTGCTGAACCTGTTAGCCACATCTGTTGCATAATACGCATTGGTCAGATGGCTGCAGTTTCACAGTTCGTTACTCTACGGATCAAACTGTTGTTTGCAGAAAACTGGCAAGCGCTCTGGTATTTAAAAGGTTATCAGTGAAATTGATTGAGCCTAATGGGTTGTCTCAACAGCACAAGCAACTTCTGGGTATCATTTTTTTTAACCTTTTTTGTGTGAATATAATCTGTTGCTCCAAATTGAAATATCTTAAGTTGTCATCTAAACATTTTAATTCCTCTATCACTAACAAATAATCACCACCACAGCTTAAGTGAAAGTAATACAAAATTATAACCTGAGCGTTGTGTGGTCCAGGGCTTTGACCCTTAACCTTTGACATTTTTATCATTCTTGGTGTCAATATTTGTGAAAGGTGGCATTAGCAACCCTGCCGCCAGTGCTCTGAGGTCAGTATCTGCCTGGATAGACAAAACAAATCACTGTATACCTGGAGTTAAAACTGCCTGGTTAATATCCTGCAGCTCATTTTGATATTTAAGTTAGGAGAGCCGGCACGTAGAGAGACAGTTATGGCCTAATTGTAGCGTGGAAGATGTGGGGCAAGGTCAGTGTGTGTGTTATAAGGCCGACCTGCCAGATGGACAGATAAATGCAGTCTGTTCTTTTTCCACTTTTTTCTTCCCAAATTTTTCTTTCTTTTCTCACCTTACAGCCCCATTCTCTCCTGCAAACTGCATTTTACACAGAGTAAAAAAACTAAAGATAGAAAGCTCCACATGTTGTTTGTAGGGCTGCAAAAAATGTGATTATATTAAATATATGACAAAGTTTTGATTTCACGTTGAAATGCATCAGCAGCCTCTTGCTTGGTGCTTACAATGTGTGTGTACAGCTTGAGCTAGTGTGTGTGGATGGATCTGTTGTAATATAGCTGGCAGCTTGCCCATCCACTGCTGCTGTGATTTAGTATGTATGTGTGTGTGTGTGTGTGTGTTAGTGGGTAAGAGACTCACATAAACTGTATTAATAATTCTTAGTTTATTGTTCAATCACTACGGTGGGCTTCTTGTGACTCAGCAGCATGAGTCTCAGAAAGCTTTATCCCTCTCTGATGTAATCAGCCCAGCTGTCGCACACACACACTACAGGAGTTCGACATGTCTGTGCTCAAAGGACTAAAGTTCAACCTGGGGGGCTTTGAAAGCATAACCTTCCTAAATTTAGCCCGCAGGTTTGCGTGTAAGTTGTTCGTTATGGTGGTTAGTTAATCATGGGTGTTCCTGGCCTTTTTAGATAACAACTTCAACACCCACCCATCCCGGTTGTGCTGTAAGGGACATTTGCAGATTTTGTGTTTAAGTTACACCACATGTTAGGGTAAAGATCAAGCTGTAGGCTATAAGATTCAAATTTAAAAAGCAATGTTTTATAAGACAAGGTTGTACTGAAATCCTCTCTTATTTAACATATAGTTTTCAAAAGTTTGGGGTCTGTAAGATTTTTTCAGATTTCTTTGAAAGAAGGCTCTAATGTTCACCAAAAATGGAGATATTTGATCAAATATCAGTAAAACAGTACTATTGTGAAATATTATTACATTTAAAATAGCTTTTTTTATTTGAATATATTTTAATGTAATTTTTCCTGCTATGTCAAAGCTGAATTTTCAGCATAATTACTCCAGTGTCTTCAGTGTCTGTCACATGATCCTTCAGAAATAATTGCAATATGCTGATTTGGTGCTCAAGAAACATTTCTTATTACTAACAATGTGGAAAAAAGTTGTGCTGCTTAATATTTTTGGGAAAACCATGACACGTGATTTTTTTTTTAAGGATTCTTTGATTAATAGAAAGTTTGAAATCTTTAAATCTTTACCGTCACTTTCGTTTATTGAATAATAAACTTGCTGAATAAAATGAGTATTTATTTTAAAAAAAATAATTTTTTAAAATTTATTCAATTTATTATACACTTTTTATTTTGTATTATTTTTTTGTTGCTGGAGGGGGAGAGTTAGGGTGGTGGTTATGATTTGGCTAAAAATAACATTTTTATTTTATTTTTAATATTGATGCAACACTTTTTTGAGCAGCACGGCATGCTATTTATTATACAATGACAGGAAATGCATGCAAGATATTGTTAGCTTTTATGTCGAAGACTTTGAACTTGGGAAAACTGTACTGCATTCATATCAGACCTCAAGGGAAAGTAAACTATTTAAACCACGACTCTGTGTCCAGCCAAGAGTCAATATTTTTGCACTGTCTCCTCTCCTCATGAACTTGAAAAAGACGACTTGAGCTCCCTGCTTCAAGCTGAGGCCTCAGGAATCTGACATACTAGCGGCAGAGAAGCGTATTCCTCTGAAACCAAACCTCATAACATACAAGCTGACCTCCTCCTGACACCAGGCAATGAGCCAGTTCTTCAATACCAAGAAGACCAGAGCCCTGTAGCGTTTAGTCCATACGAATCCTGTCATATGACCTTGTTTAACGTTTTTAACTAGTGTAGCTTACAGTCATTATTAACTGACTTGATATGAATCTAGGAACTAAGGAATCTATGATATGGTTTCCTGGAAAATTAAATAAGAAACTGTGTCAACGTTTTCAAAAAAAAATCTCAACCAATGGTTAATTGTTGACCAAGATCTTTTAGACATTGATAATCACAGTTCGAGTCATTATAGCCTCAGATGGCAAACCCACAGACCTCCCAAAGTTTAAGAAAATAGCTATTGCAATCTGATTGGCTTGTCATTTTCTTCGATTTAGGTCACTTTCATTGAGATCCCAACTATTTCAGATAGCAGGTAACAACAAGAAGACCATGTTTGGCCACTTTACATGATGACATTTTTCTGTTCTTGGCTGTAATAAACTGCACTAAACCTGTATCTTGGTAGTCAGTCTTGCTAAGTGAGACTATGGTCATAACTACAGGCATTCGTGGTATGTAAACTAACAGCTGACATTATGTTGACAATTATTGGTGGACTACTCATTTTCTATGTAAGCACTTGTGCATGTTGATGAATTCATTAATAGGGAACTAGTTCTTCACATACTCCAGCCTGAAGTAACTTTGTGCTTTAGTAACCTTTCTTTGGTTTCAAGATGACTGTCAATTTTCAGACTGAGATTCATTGCTTGAGTCCCTTATTTTTGAGATGGCATGTTCATGATTACTGTGTTGTGTGATAGTGTTGAAATGTGTGAAACCGGTTTAAGTCACTGGTATCGTGTAGCAGCCAAAAGATCCTCCTTTGAGCAAATGACAGGTGATTTTCTTTGGGTTGAGCCACACATTTTTGGAGTGTCAGTATCGGCATCACTCCCTGTGAAAGTGGACCTCAACTTGAGTGTCCTGTTTCTCTTTAAGTCCAAACCTCGAAGCACATTATTTCTAATAGCTGGCTGGCACAGCCCGACAACTACTCTGGCCACTTTTCACACAGATAGCCCTTTTAATTTAGTAGCCATTTTCTCTGGGGTTTTGGCCCTTTGCTCTTTTGTCATGCTTCCAAGCTGTTAATGTTGCCATTAGTGTGTGTTTATCACCTTTATTGAACTGCAACATTTCCTGGTAGTTTATTGATGTTGCTCATTAATGATACTCGTGTTTATCCCGAAGATAACACCAGAGACAAAGACAATAATGGCCATAAAAGCCATTTTGTGAGGACACTTGCTTGTGAACTTTTTTTTTCATTCAACATTCAAAACATTCCTTTTTGTTTCTCACTGTCTCTTTATTTGTACATTTATTTTTTTATGTTCTCTTCTAGTTCTCCTCTCCATTGCTCATATCTCTCCCCATCATTTATTGTCTCATAGAGTAACAGGTGGTCGGTCTCCCTCAAGCATGTGGCTGGTGAAAAGAGAAGAGGAGCAATTCTTTTCTCCATTAGTGTCCATTCCAATCCCAGATGCTCTTGGCTTCACTTGAGTAATCCAATATCCTTATAGATCCATAACATATGCCCTCTGTCACTCAGTGTCATTATGCTTAAAGTAACCCACAAATATGCCCCGATTTCATAGACGCATGAATGGGTACATGTGTGGAAAAATCATGTGTGGTCTTCAGAAAGTTTATATTTCCATAGATTACTAGCAATTTAGCAGTTGTGTTTTTTTCTAAATAGATCAACAATGGGTTAATTGACCCTTGTGCTCTCTCAGACCAGCTTTACAGAACTTGTCATATGAATGGGGATTTATTTAATTTATTTATTTTGTAAAAACTTCCAAAATTAGCAAACTGTCACCGTTTCGGAGGTAAGAATGTCTTCTGAGGTCATTGGGTCATATTAGACATATTTCTCTTACTTCTGTTTGTGTAAAGGGATTGGCTCAGATTGTTTCTTCTTTAAGCTCTATTTATTTAAGTTTATTGTGATCGTTGTGACTGCTTCCACAGTTTCAGTGTCTTTGAAGGAGACAGTTGGGTGTTTCCAGAGGCCTTATCCTGTGGAAGGAACACTTATAAGCTCCAGTAAACTCAGACACTAGGTCACGAGTGTGTTAAAGGTGGAGTGTTGTATTAATTGGCACAGTCAAGCTTCCTATTTTAAACCATTGGAATCAATCATAGTCTTGTTGATTTCAGATTAAGTGATTTGGGCTGCATTTAACATTTAGGAAAATAATATGCTATTGAAACTACATTTACCAAAGGCACTGCCTGTCATTTCTGCAGTTATTAGTACTTCTGCATTGGATTAATTTGTGTTAGTCATTGTCATAATAATATTTTGGTGGCAACCATGGTAAATTGTTGTAATACTGACTGTGCATTGTCTGCAATTAATTCTACTTTGAGAAAGAGTTCTTTGTCTCTGAACTATCAATTTTGGAGCTATTCTTCTCTTCTAAAGCACATCTGGTTTAAGGGTGTAAAGTGAGTGGGCCTTGCTCTTTTCAGACCTACTAGAGCTGAACCACACTGACAGCTGTGCATTCGCAATCAGTGCTTAAACCACATCATCATGCATTGCACACACATACAGAGACTGCCGTCACCATGTTGAGTCACCACTTGAGAGGATTTACAAGGATTGTATCAGTTGATGAGAAGTCATGTATGAGAAGTTTTTTTTAAGTTAATTGGTATGTTGTCATTGCAGGAGAGTTATGATTTATGGTTCGTAGACATCACAATTACCGTGATTACAGGTTTCTGACCAGTAAATATCTTTAAATAACTTCCAAAAAATGCTGTTTTTTTTAGGGTTTTGTTATAAAAAATATAGAAATTTATGTTGAGAATCTATTTTGATATCATATATCTATTCTTATTTTGCTGTCAACAGAAAATAGATTTGTTTTCTTCTTAAGACCTAAAAAGAAATCAGCATCTCACAATTATGATAATTTAAACATGATAGGATGCAAGCTGTATCTATATTAAAGATAAAGATTTACTAATATAAAAAATTAACTTAATATAAGTTCAGAATGGCTTTTGAGAAAAGCTGAACTAAGTGTAAATGAGGATAATTGTATTTTGTGTACTAAAAAAAGGCTGTGATGATGATATGTATTATGTTCCCTGTAGGTTGTTTTGAGTGCAAGGGATTTGCTTTGAAAAACGCCAGTCGCTGGCAGGGAAATGGGGGAAAACCGCAATGTCTCGAGACGCGTCTTTTAAAATGTGATGTTATTTAAACTTGAGCGCAGCCTTTTTATAACACAGTGTCATATGCGAGATGCTGAAAAAGATGCAAGACGCGGGCACAAGTCAAACACGTTTCGTCTATGTGTTCACATAATGTCAATATCACATAATATAATATCAATCAATATCACATAATATTCAAAATAATGGAAAAGTAGCGCAGTGGAATGGAAAAACATGTTCTGTGTGAACAGACCTTTAGAATTCAGCTGTTTAGGATGTAAAAAAATGTCAATCATTAATCATTGAATGTTGCAAGTTTGGGTTATCCTTTTGATGCCAATGGGAATTCCTATGAGCAAAACAGAAAGTTCTAAATTAGAGACCGTCCTTTTCATGGGTGCCTTGAAAAATGCTGCTTGACTGGTGTCTTATGTACCTGTGAAGGAAGTTGTTTTCATATACAGGCTTTTATGTATAATACAAACTACTTAAGCCTCCTTTGTAAGTAACTCATGCTGTAGACACATTTAATTGTTGCACATATCCTCAAAGAAACAGCTGGATTGGTGAAAATCAGATTTCAACAGTTTTTCAAATGATCCAAAATGGTTGAACTTTTGAACCCAGACTGAAAAGATGAATGACAAGAAGTTGTCCAAAGTTTGCATTTCACAATACCAAGATATTTGAGAAGGTCAGCTGGGAAATGTCCTCTTTATCCGTTTGACTTGAGCAAAGTGCTTCATAAATTGTAGCTGTGTGGAGAACTGAGCATGGGTGGAGGAACGTGATGGCTCACAGATACACCTGATTATATTTCAAGGCGAAATGGAAAAGAAAGCACCATAGAAATATAACTTGCTGTCCCATTTAAGCCATGGCTCGTCAAGGGGTAATTTGAGTCATTGAGGAAATTAATTTATTAAAAATATGAATATAAATAAAGTTCTGTAAAGTCTTATTATTTTTCTGCATTTGCATTTTCATTATTCAGCCCTGAAAAGAGTCCAATTAAGTAATGTGCTTATGATGGGCCCTTTCTAAAGTGGTCATGTGACAGAAATACAGCACAGTTTGCTATAGATTAAGGGGACTTGCTCAATCTCCCTATCAGAAATGTTTAGAGACACGGTACATTGGCCTCATTTTCTCTCCGTCTATTAAATGTTGGATGGAAATGTCCTGCGAGGACTGTGGCGAGCCTGCTGGCATGTAGCACCTCTGCCAAGATGGCACACCCGATGTGTGTCTGCTTTTCTTCAACACACTCATGCTTGTGTGTGTTGAAGGCCCCAAGACTGCCGGCAACACCCAGGGAAGACACAGCACTGCTGGCTCTCTCATTCTCATCTGTGCCGTTTGGAAAGGGTTATGGGCCTAAATTCCAACCAGTCGCTCTTCTTAGCCTTCAAAGCAGATTATGCAGTTTTCATTTTCAAAATCAATCGTTATTTGCACTCTTCTCAGCCTGGGTATAAAGTTTTCTGATTGTGTGCAGAATTACACAGCTGTGAGAGGATTGTTGGCTAAGTTGAACCCATGGGCTTTTTGGCAGAGGAAAACGGCAGGAATGTGGAGTGGAAAGGATGTGGAAAGTTAATCATCTACTTGATTAGTAGGGCCACGTTCTGTCTGTTTATATGCTGTGATTATAGAGCTGCAACCTTCACCTGACTGGCAAGAAGAACGATTCCTGTAAAATGTGAGCTTTTGATGAAAAGGTAAAGCTTCTTTTAGAGGTATATTGTTAAATGTGAAGTCAGGCTGGTCGGTTAAAAGACTCAAAGGTGTGTTTGTGTGTGTGGCAAATGAGGCATTGCTAGTTTAAACATGGTTTTTAGTGTGTTCTACATTCTAGCGTGTTATCCTTGTGGTTAGTTTCAGCATGTTTGGCAGAGAAACTCAAAGCACAAACACACACAGTACTGTATGTCTGTTTACCCCGCTGGCTGCTGCTGAATGCCGACTAAGCTAGTGCATAATATCCTGTCTTGACCAAGCTGAGGGAAAACTTTCAGAAACTAGACCGGGAAGCTGATAGCATTACTCTGTAATAGGGGTCGACCGATTATCGGCATGGCCGATTATCGGCGCCGATATTGAGCATTTTTATGGTTATCGGTATCGGCCATTTTCAAAACCGATTTGCCGATAAAATAATTTTATTTTGAAATGTGCTATATTTGGCTCTAACGCAGCCACCTCTGTCGGAACTCACCACTCTGTAGACTAGACTTATGTCCGCACATCTGATTTGTTGGGAGTCACGAGTCCGGCCAGTCAGTGCGAAAGCTGAGGCACTGAAAGTGTTGCTCTCTCACACCGAGAGCACTCGCACGCTGACTGGAGCTGCTTCACTGATCAGTTACACGCATCAGTTGTCTCTCAAAGTTAAGGCGGCAGCAGACTTTGCTGAAGAAGCAATAGATTACTACACTGAAGTTGCTAAATACCTCAATATAATAGAGCCCTGTGATTTCCGCGATGCAGAAAACAGACGGAATCGCGGAATCCAGTCATAAAAACGAGTTTACTGTATAAAGCGGAATATCACGGAATTTGTCAACTTTTTGACGAATTAATAAAAAGCAGGTCAGTACAAATCAAACCGCAAAAAGACTATTTAAATATGAATCCTGGCTGCGTGTCTCTAAATGAATGCCGCAGACGCGTGATCATTACCACACACACACACACACACACACACACACACACACACTGGAGCACGCGTGTCGCTTGCGCTGTTTTCAGCCTCAGCCGCATCATTATATGAGGACATGATTGCATAAACATCATCTCCAGAGCCGCTTAGTCACTTCATGAGCTTTTTAATGTTTCAACTGAGAAAAGTTATCGTCATATCCATAGGGTCATATCATAAACACACAGAAACTCAAAGATCTCAACGGCAACCCGTCAAACTAAAAGTTCGGTTTTTCATAGGGCCCTAAAAATGTAATTTTTGTTAAACTTTAAATACATTGAATACATTTGATGATTTTAATTAATTAGAAATGCTTTTTGATTACTAAAATTTTATTTAAACATTAAAATAGAGTCTTTAAGTTTTACAAAATGTTTACAGAATGCTGCTGGGTGCTCCCTGCACTTTTTACAAGTTATTATTATTATTAATAATAACAGTTCTCAGATTCAAATATATGTTTAAAATCATTTAAAGAAAGTATTTGTCAAAACCCTTTGACATTCTTAATTTTGACATTAATTTACAGTTTTACACCAGACATATATAATATATATATATATATATATATTAGGGCTGGGGTAAACGATTATTAACTAAACGATTAGTTGGGCGATTATTTTATCGATTAGTCGACTAATCTAACGACTAATTGGGCGATTAATATAAAGATTATTTTTCTGCTCCTCGATTAATAAAAAAACATAATGTATCTCAAATAAATACGAACTAGCGTACTGAATCATGATACTGTAGCTGGCTAACGTTAGTCTAATGTTATGTTTTTGAACACTGTCATTAGAACTCTATAACCGCCAAAACCGTGTTATTAAAATATTTTGTACAAACATTTTTTATCATAGAAAATGTTTAAGTAGCTACTAATATCAGCTTACCAAGGAAACGGAGGCGGAGTTAGTGGTGCTTCTGCTCCTGCTGGAGATGATTCAGGAGAGTCTGTTCTGTTCCCCGTTACCGATCAGAGCGCGCGCTGTCACGGAGCAAAGCCTTGTTTATACTCGACGCGTCCGCACGAGCGTGCGGCAAATATGACGCGTTGGGCGCGCAAGACAGGCAAACCCCCATATCGCGTGCACGGCTTCTTTTGTAACAGCGCGCGCGGCGCCGCGTCCGCGGATGAACGACTGCAAGCCGAATCTCCCCGAGCCGTATGTCTCACCGCACCCGCACCCAGTTTGCGCGTCTAAATTGCAAAGTTTTTTTTTTTTTGTTAAGGATTTGTTTACTGTGTTTGATTCATTTAATGGAGAGCACATTCACTTCTAGTGGTCTTCGTCCTCCATTCTGCAATGTTTCGGTCTCCCACGTGTGTTGGCGAGCTGTACTGCCGGAAACGGTGCAAAAAATAAATAAATGAAGAAGCGTCGACGCAAAAATATGGCGTCGACGTAATTTTGACGTCGAAGCGTCGACGTCATCGACGCGTCGCTACAGCACTAATATATATATATATATATATATATATATATACACATGTACATATATCGGTTCAAAATATCGGTTATCGGTCTATTTGATCTGTAATAATCGGTATCGGCATCGGCCCTGAAAATCACATATCGGTCGACCCCTACTGTGGTTGAACTCTTGAGGTGTGTTTCTTTGTCCTTTTACCTTGTTGATGGAGTTATAATCTGCTAATGATCCTGCCTTTTCCCTGTAATAACACCAAAATTGAGAATGCAATCATCATTTACTCACCCTTAAACCTGTATTACTTTCCTTCTTCAATGGAGCACAAAAAGTAACTTTTCAAGTTATATCCTGGTCTTTATTTTCAGTATAATATTAAGTGGATGAGAACTGGTTCTGTCAAACTTCATAAAGATGAAAAAAAAACATCATAAAGTAGTTAATATGACAGATTTATGCAATATTCCCAGGCTTCTGAAGCCATACAATAGCATTTCTTAACAGACTAAAATCTGAAAAATCCTGACATCCACCCGCTGCTTCCATTCCTTTCTCAAAAGCATTTTTAGCTAAGTTGATCGTAGAGACTATTAGTATTAGTCCATACGATCTACTTAGTCTTACAATGCTTTTTGGGAAACTTTTTTTTTATTTTCTGATGAATCGGCTGGTCTAGTTCACAAAACTAGTCTGTAATGGATGATTGGTTCACAAATCGTGTTCTTGACTTGAGTTCAACTATAACTCTCATTGATCTGGTTGAAATGGTTAATGGCTCAAAAGGGTGATATGACACCTAGTCTCAGCCACAGACGTCACGCCCACGGATCGTTGGCTAAACGTCTGATGCATATGGTACACTTAACTGGAAACACTTCAGGAATGTCGAAGTCGTCATCTGATTGGTTGAATTTTATCGGATTTCCGGGGGCGCGGGTGTCACGTTTATTTTCGGTCCACCGGGAAACAAAGCGCAGACGTGTGATTGCGGAAGAAAAACTGTTGTGTTTACATGAGTGACAATGAGCATTAATCAAGATCAGCTAAACGCAGGATTCTCAAAAGTATGCGAGGTTCACAGCATAGACTCTTTAAGAGATGTCCAGGAGTTTTGTTTGAGGCACTTAGTGGAGACAAAAAGAGATATTTTAGCCTGTTTGCCAACGGGATTTGGGAAGAGTATTATTTTCCAAGCCTGGTCGACCCTTTGTCAGCATTTAGAAGGATTCCCAGCAGATCCAATTTTACTAGTTGTGTGTCCCCTCCTATCTATTATGGAAGATCTAGTGAAGTACCTAACTGCGAAGGGGATATCAGCCGCGTTTGCGGGCAAACATGAAACAACAGACGCCGGTCTGTTGTCACGCCGGTCTGTTGTTGTGGGGACATTTCCACGCCCCGAAACGTGACGCTGAACGAAACGAACTGTAATTGGTTGTTTGACATGTCGGTCAAACGGCCTTATGGGCGGGCCTTGGCCAAAGAAAGCTGCTATGAATTCCAGACCTTCAGCCGTCAGTCTGAAGGTCTGGCTACGCGAGACTATATAACACCTGAGGCTTGGAACATAGTGCACTAGTCTTGTTGACTACTTTGATGCTGCGTTTGTGTCCTTTTTGAAGCTTTAAAACTCCAGGCAATCTTCATTATTATTGCATGGCAAAGAGCGGCCAGAACAGACTTTAAAACATCTACTTTTCACACTTGTGGTATTTTTCAAACAGTGTTTGCATTCAAATGATTTGCCCTAACTCTTTACTATCACTCATATCACTGCTTATTGATAAGATAAGTGTCTCTCTTTCCCTCTGTGTCCATGGTGTTGGACCAAATGTATACACACATTTACATTTACAGGTAAAATATTTTCTACAGTGTTTATGGGTGTGAGAAGGTATTCTATTGGTTGATTTGGTGGGTGTCTTGTCTTCCTGTTTTCCCCGTATCACATTTACCTATCCATCTGTTTATTCACCACTTAATATCTGTCTGTATAAGGCTTTAGGCTTGTGGTGGGGTTAACAGGAAAAACAGGTTGTAATTGTAGTCAATAATAACATCTGAAAACCATACAGCTTTTTTATGGTTTCAATCAGTTCCTGGTTTCAATGAAAATGTGTTAACTCTGTTAGGGACTATAACGATTGTTTTTTCATCTTAAAGCATTTTTTAAAAAAAATATTTGTACTTCATGTTATGCAGAAAGCCTACAGTGACATGGACCCGTGTTTACACTGTAACCAACCACCAGCGGCATGAAGTTAAAAACATTTCTTTTGATAAATGCATACATCAGTTTAATTATTGTATGACTGATAGCAGCAGCACTCAGAATGAATGATTTGTCAGGAATATCACACTGTGGTGTAAATCTCCTGCAATATCATGCAGAAAGAGTCTCTGTGCAGTGCTGTACCTCCTAGAGTATGCCCTTGCTTAAATTTGTAGTATGATACTACAAATACTTAACAGCAGTCAAATCAACCTTAAACAATCAAAACTGTATTGACAGTTTATGGCTGATTGACTGCTTGTTGTGTGTTTAATCTGGCATTGTGCCAGACAGACAGAAATCCTCAGTGTTTTACAGACACCAGCAATCTCTCCAAGAGCAGAGACTCTTAAAGGGATTTTAAGTATTAAAAGAGATTATGTAGAGTGTTGTCCGGATGTTAATCAAATGGATGAATGTGCCTCAATGAATCCTGCTGTCCTAGATCTCAATGAATCACAGGCTGGCATAGGCCTTTTCTGCATGTTACCAATGACTAGATAGTGAAAGATGGTTTTATTCACTTATGAATAGGGAGAAACTGCAACGCGCAACATGGAATACAATCAGCATTTACCAATCAATCAGCCAATCATTGCGTTAGAATCTCTGGTTCCCTAGAAACCCGAGACTTGCGCTTAGGACTACACATGCGCATTGGCTGGTCTAGCCTGAAACAGAAAAGCTTTTTAACGCTATTTGAGCATTAGAAACAACATTTTATGGGATGTTTTGTTGCTGATTTTTTAATAATGAGATCGGCAAGGAGTTTTTAAGATTTCAGTTTTCCCCATTCAGATAGATAGGACTTTGTCTTGGATGCCCAAAATAGCTGCCCGGTGGCGTTGCAAATATGGCTGCCGAGTAAGCAGACTTTCCTTAAAAGGGACTTTGATGTTACTAGGACAAATGTAACAAGTTTAAATATTGTGCTTTTTGTGAAGATCATTTATAGAGCTATTCATTCAAGTAATAGATCCCATGCAAAATACAAATGAATAAAATCATAATAATTAGATTTTCGTAAGCCATTCAAACCCTTAAGACTTTTGTTCATCTTCGGAACACAAATGAAGATATTTTTTATTAATTCTTAATGATTCATCTCCCTCCATCGGCAGCTACGCAACTACCACTTTGACACTTTAAAAGTTCATAAAGATATCGTAAAACTAAGCCATAGTTGCGTAGCTGCGGTTAGAGGGAGAGAAATCGGTCAGATTTCATTGACTAACATGATTGCAGGTGCTTTACTTTGTCATGTCTAAAGTGTGATATTATTTGATGTAATGTTATTGTCATAGTTATTCATAATTTTTGCCTAATAGAAACATGGTAATGAGTTCAGAGCTGCAGTGTATGTAAGAATAGTTATGATCTTTTCCAGAGCTCAGAAGTACCTTGTTAAATAAGTAATGATTACTCCTAAAAGATTAAAACAAATCTATAAAAAATAAATGTACAATAACGTCAAGTGACAGCTGGTGTTTCATTTAGTGGATCGTCTCATCTGACTCGTTTCTATGAGCTTTGCATGAGAGGACACTTTACGCAAGAGGTCGTGACATCATGATTTAACAGCATGGGATGAATGATGCTTGTGGTGAAGATGTGAATCATTTATACCATTTGCTTTATTTTTCCTGGTCTTAATCTCTGGTTGTGTGTCTTGCGTACATAAAAGTGTGTTATGTAAATACGGCTGTGGGTTTGATGGCCACATTCATACTCAAACCTCAAAATATTTCTCCTTTTTTAACCCACAATCCATCCCTTGTTTTTCTACAGTCATTGCCATAACGGCCTCCTGCCAGACGAGACAGACTAATATATTTTTCTTGTGAGAGTGTTTGTGTGTTTCACGCTTAGGAATGTTGACGAGGCCGTAGCGGGTCTCCTGGTATCCCAGCTTGGAGCCTGTGAAACGATGCGAGGCCCTGCAGATGTGTGGTTAGACCCTCACGGAGTTTGATCACGAGGGTCCGTGCAGCTGTGAAGTTGTAGGTCTCCAGTGAGCTCTGATATGTACACGCATGTCCAGAGGGAAAGAGAGATCTTTAGCTGGTGTGTTGTCTTTCAGGAGCTGTTAGGGTTTTGTACTGATGTGTAATGATGCTGAACACAAATGACATGCTCTGAAATCCCCTGAGTGTAGCTGTTAATGAAGCGTTTAGACGCGGAGATTGCTGGAAATAGGCATGAAAAGGACCAAAGACGCTGTGTTTTTGAGAAGCTTGGTTAATCAGTTTGTGTCGGTTGACGACACAGTTGACAAAGTATAGCATAATTATTGTTATTATTTAAAAATGTAATTTTGCTGTTTCAATCACACCTCTTTTTCATTTAAACAATATCAACCATAATTGCTCAGTTCAGTTCTTTTGAATGGTTCATTTTACTAAATACTAATGTAATTGAGGATTAAAAATACTTGGCACAGTTGAATTAAATGAGCAAACTGAATTAATTTAACTTTATAGAAAACCAGTTAAATATATAATTAATCATGCCCTGTGAGCCATATATACATTGCTTAATGAATTTTCCTACTGTTGGTGCAATAGAGCTGTTCAGTTGTGATTTATGACATTAATTTGTAGGCCAACCCGGAAGGCTAATGTGGCATGAGTTCCCATGGGAATACCCTAGCGGATTCGAATTACATAAAATGAGGTCTGAGGTTATTATTACTTTAGCTTTTATTCTACAACATAAACCGCATAGTCAAAGCCACTGTATTTTGAAATTGCATTGTAAGAAGTATAATCTTAAAATATATACAAAATTATTAGTTTTTACCATTTAAATGTATTGCAATCCATTTCATTTGCATTTGATGTATGACAGTTTTGCCTTTACCAATACTTTTTTATTTACAAAATGTATGTAATGAGCGAGTACATCATGAATCCATATTCCAAACCGTGTTTTTGTCTTATCCTGAATCACAATGGTACGCTTAGAATATGTGTTGTTTTTGGACTAATTTAGACTGAGCGGGACCACAACCGCTGAGTAGCCCAATACCTGTATGACGCGTCATATTCATAAACAGAGAGTATGCTCTGGCTACAATGTTCTTCTACAAGACAGTTTTGTTTATTAACTGCTAGAGTGCCAATAGTTACATAATGTACCTTTAATTTAAGCTCATTATGTCCTGATGTTAAAAATGGCCTTTTTTGATTGTTGATTTATGATCAAAATCCTTTACATAGGAAGGTACTAGGGTGTCTTGCATTACTGCATACAAACACAGATACGATAATAATCTATCCGGACCTCGGAGTGGTGTGATATGCTGTGATTCAACAATGAGGTCAATCTGCCAGCGGGCAGAGCTGAATCCTCCACAGGGACGCCCAGTCTTTGACTCAAGTGGAGAGCTTATCGTTTATCAAACCCTCCTCTGTTCTCTCGAAGCTCAATGGGCTTTTGTTGTCAGAGATGCAAATGTTTTTGGTGGGGTGACGTGTCTTTGGAATATTGTTGCCTGGATCTCATTCATCCAGATGGCATGCACGCAACTCTGGGATGCCATGAAGTCATGTTTGAAAACAAAATCGCAGACTACCGTCTAGACGGCAACAAGCGATTTATTCAGATTTATCCACCTTAGCTTCAGAAAAATCTGACTTTTTTGCATTTTGTTTGTCGTACAATTTTGTCTTTGATCATGGTTTGTTTGAGTGATTGGTGCGTCTTAAGTCTTTTGTTGGCTGTTGGTGGTCAGTCAAGGCTAAAGGCCTCCCCTGTGTAAAGAAGCAGATAATCAGATTATTAAACCATAAATCACAGCGCACAGTTGGGGATGAAAAAGTTCACAGTGAACCCAAAGAGCACTGGAGTTCTCTCGTATTCTGTCGTTCTCTTTTTCTACTTTCCCTTTGTTTCATACCCTCTACAGTGACATTACAATAGGATGATACAACCATCATTAGTCTTCCAAGACACGCAATATATTTTGCTTTAGAAAGATGCGGAGAAAAATTGAAAGGAAAAAGTGGTTTCAAATTGAGTTCATAGCTCATAGCTGATATGCAGCAGCTTACAAGCAATAAGAATGAACGAACTATAATAATAAACTAACATATTTCTTAAATATTAGCTTTATTTAAAAGCTTACCATAATGCTATACTCCATCTTTCATTGTATATTATACTTAACACATTTGCTTACTGTGTATTATACTTAATTACTTTATTATTTCTTGTTATATTTTATTTTGTTTGTATTTATTTACTAGTTGCTTGCTTAATACGTACATTAGAGCCACCTTAAACCCTTTATCCATTGTCTTAGTCATTTCAATTTTCTGTTGTCTGTGCATATGATTCAAAAAGCTTTCAAACACTGAATGCACCAAATGCAAATCAGTATCTGGAAAGCCTCCTAATGGAAATAAATGAAATAAGAATGTTATCCTAATGTTTCTGTTCATTCTTCCTCAGATTACTAAAATAATTACAAAACCCAACTTTTATTGGAATAGAATGATTAAGTACTAGACGTTGAAACAAGACGTAAAAAAATGTGAAAATGCAAAAGGTGTCGAGGAAAAGAAAAACTACCTTGTCAGCAGGTCTGGAAGGAAAATCTCAGGCAGTGGAGTACAACACAGTGTAAAGGTCTAGATTTCCGCATGATATAAGAGCCTGGCACATACTACAGAGAATACCGCACCAGATGGAGTTGAATTTCAGAAGAAATGCAGTCCTTTACAAGTCTGTGGTCCCAGGATCCTCTGAGCTCATGGTTATGTAATCATGAAATGAATGTGGATTTGGATTTGGAAAGAAAGGGGATTTGTGCCTTGGAACGGATTACTACCTGATATCTGCATTGTACCCTTTTATTTGTTTCATTTGTACAGTTTTTTGGGCAAGGCAACTTTCATGAACTTATTTACTGTTTTGAAGAACGGTTTTAAAAAACATTGTTCTTTTGCTAAATTACAATTGCAGTTCTATGTTACTTTTCAAATCGAAGTATGTACTCATGGGAGGAGTCTGTGGTGTGCTTTTTCTTCATCATTTTTGGAGCACTGATGTCCCATGCCGATACTGACACATGTTCATAGAAAGCAATAATATATATTTTTTTTTTGGAAAGCTGATCTTAGGCCCTAGAATTTGTCATGCCATTTGTGTGGTTTAAATCCAGATTCCTCAGAGCAAACGGATGGTTCAAAAGTTCATAGCAAGCAGAGTTGGAAGTGTGCAAAGCTTTGGTTTGTGTGGTGACTTGGTGACCACCATGCACAAGTAAATCCTTCAGTAACAAGAGCTCTGTAAATCAACACTCGTGCAACGTGTCAGCCTTTCATGACCACACTTCCTCCAAGAACAATAAAATGGCTCATGGCTTATGGGATGAAATGGGGAATTCCTTTTCCAACCTCTTCCACCTCTCCATTGATGTTATGTAATACTTCAAGTGGCTTTTAAACTTATCACCTCTTTTTCAAAGCAAGTTTTCCCTATAAGTAATCCATTTAAAACAAATTAGGACATGCATTTAGCATGTGATGTCATCTGCATGGCCCAAAATCCCAGAAATTCCAAGTATCATGTATTATTTCTATAATGTATCATTGTAATATATTCCATCAACTTCTGTAATCTGTATCAGATTAGGTAATAAAATAAATGTCAGCTTTGTAAAATAAAATGACATTTATTGTTTCTTTTTCTCTTCTGTTATAGGTCAGATGTTGAAGGAAGGACACTGTACTTTAAGGATAAAAATGGCTCTGTCCTAGATTTTTGGAAGAGTTTTCATCCTGACCACTGTCCTGGATCTACACCTTCAGAAGAAAGAGTGACCCATCTCTTGGCGAGAAAAGACTTTGGCGATTTAATTTTCTGTCGACAGTATTTGAGAAGTCATCATGCCTATTTTGAAGCAGCTTGTGTCCTCGTCCTCCCAGTCAAAGCGGCGCTCTCGTGTTGACTTGACTCTAGAGATGATCAGCGCACCCCTTGGAGACTTCCGTCACACCATGCATGTGGGGCGAGGAGGCGATGCTTTCGGGGACACCTCCTTTCTTAGCAGCCGCTCAGGGGAGCCACCAAGGGAGCCAGAGGTACAACAGAGCTCACCTAAACAGAGCCTCCTTTCCCGTACGTTCCGAAGCAGCAAGCGCTCCCAGTCGGTCAATCGCGACAAGCCTGACAAATCCAAACTAGCGCCCCCTGGAGGCTCGCCAAGTTATGTAAAAAATGCAATCTCGCTGCCATATTTGAATGATGAAAACGCAGGACGAGGTACAGAAATCCACCTTCCCAAGAGCGTGTCCTCAAGTCCTTTAAAGAACGTTCCGGAAGTTGATGGAAAGCCGCTTAACGGAGCTGCAGCTGTATCGGACTTGGAGCTGGACGAGAGGAATTTTGGTGAGCTGACCGACTTGCGTCCGTCAGTTCCTTACACCGGAGGCATGAAACATGCAGAGTCCATCATGTCCTTCCATATTGATCTGGGTCCCTCCATGCTGGGCGACATCCTGAGTGTGATGGACAAGAAGGGCTTAGATGATGACGATCTGGGATTCGAAGAGGGGAAGAGCAGCTCGCCGCCCCAGAGTCCTCCCAATGAAGTCGAGGAAGAGGACCCCCAACCTCCGATCCGGCCTCCACGCCAAAGGCCAGGCACCAACCCTTACACTCCAGAGCTCCAAACCAGGAACCATCAACACTTGGACAGCTGTTCCCTCTCAAGTTCAGGGTCCACCGTGCTGGATGAAAAACCCCACAATCAGATTTATGAGGGAAACATGGACGACATCAAGTACAGCTCACCTCGAGTGCAAGACGACAGAGACTTCTCCTACATGGATGATGATGATGATGATGATGATGACGAGATTAGGGTGTAAAATGAGCTGTGAGTTGCCATAACGGTCTTTGCAAAGACTAAAAGAAGAGGAGGAGGTGGGTTGTGGTCGATTGGTGAATGCAAAGCTTGTACATTGACATGGAGGACTGATTTTATAATGGATATGAAAGGGAAAACGTACGTTTTAGCCCTTGCTAAATACTTTTTCACTATAATTCCTAGTTCAGGTATACAAACCTTCTGTTACTAGTGACTTTCACCAGAGCCGCCACAGCTGTGAGAGGAATGTGCTTGTGTGTTTGCATACGCCAAGGCGAGGAATGGTAATTACGGTCTCGTGAGCATCATTAATGAATTCCAGTGTTGACCACTGGGGACGCTGATCCAGGAGGTTTGTGTGGAACCAAACCTCATATTCTCCCATGATCAACACAGTGCTCGGATGCAGCTCGCTTATGCCTTTGGACTTCCAAACTATTGCCAAAAGTCTTAAGTTTCCTATGTTCAACAGTTTTTGATTCCATCTTTAAGTTATATCCTAAACTTTGCCTTGTACACAAATCCGTATTGATGTAAATGTTGAAGTGATGATTAGAATGCCATAAACGTGTTTGGAGGTTCAACACAACGCTTTATCTCTGGCATATGTTACCTCTTTTTCCTGTTAAGAGTTATGTAGTGGATCTGGACTACTTTAAGAGGATTTCCTGTCGGGTCACATGAAATTCTCAATCTTGGAGACTTTAGATTGATGGGGTATAGAAGCCGAGAGCAGTGGTGACACTGCTTGAATCAGTCTGAGTGAACTAATGACGACGTCAATTTTGTGTGTGTGAATGAGGATTGATGTCAAGAGGGCTGAGAAGTGTGCTATTTGATTATCATTGTATAGGCTCAGAGATGAAGGGTTAGCTCTCTTATTCAGGGTCTAGTGTAGTGCCTCGATCTTCAAACCATGCTCATTAGCAGAAGTGGCTATAGAGGGGTTTTCATCTCTGAATGACTCTTGTACTTCTTTGTATTTCTGTATTTAGGTTTGGAAGAGAGATAAGACTTATCACCCCGTGATAAGACTGTAACTTGTATAGCCACTCAGTGAGTTAGTGCCATACCCTTTGCGTCGGTTAAACATAGACAGAAATGTACTTTATTAACATTCTTTAATCTCAGAATGAGCAAACTTGATCCTCCATGCAATATTATCTTACAGAGATTGTTTATGCGATGAAACACATCTGACTAATTCCACAGTCACATAATATTTCAAAGCTTTCACTTGATTTTCCTTAAAAGGGTGTATTTTCCCTGCCACTAGCAGCACCAAAATGGAATTCATAAATAGTAATAATAAAAACAAATCTGCAGTATTCAGTTTATTTATGGTCATTTGGAATATGTAAATGATCCATAACATCGGCTCAGCCAATCATGGGAGTTTGGGGGCGGGGCTACGCATTTGTTTGACTGATGTTTTTTTTTTTTTTTGATAAGTTTCAAACATCTGCATCTACTGTTTAGTGCTGCAGAAATTACACACCTTACATTTAGGTCTCCATTATGAGACTTTCACAACTAGCAAGAAAAAAGAACAAAAACCAGTTAGCGAATTTGCCATAAAACTGACAAGATATTTAACACTATAGGCTCACCACAGAAAACATCAAATAATTGCAGATGATTAAACATCCTGGTATCAGCAAGTATTAACTGTTTGTGCACTTTGGATCAGAGTTATGTTTTGGGGAGATCATTTAAGTGTTCCACTCTTGATATATGTACATAATGTTCAGTTATTCATTTCATGTATATTTGAGTTTTTGATTGAGGTTCTTGTTTAGTCAACAGTGCTGGCCCTGTAATCTGACATTATAAGCACACTAGGAGCTAAAGAGAACACCATTTTGTAGAATCGGTTATATTTGTAAACAGTTGGTTTCTGCGGTACAGAATTATTATACTGATTTCTCTGTGGCCTTTTACCTTCACTTTGTAATCTGTTCTTTGTGATCAGACTACAACTACATTATTTGCTCACTCATCTGTTTTTCAGTGGTTTTCAGCATGTCTGTACAGAGGAAACAAGTAAGGTACGATTAATAAGAACTCTTAAAGAGAAACCGTGAGATGTTTGTAATGCAGACCTCTAACTGGGTGTTTTTCATTGTGTATAGAATGGTTTGGAAAGGGTCTTTATTAAAAGGGGTGCGAGGGGCTTGTGTTGCCTTATATCTGGTTGAAATGCTGCATTTGTCTTCTAGCACAAACGGAGGATAATCAAAGGTGCCAATTTCTTCTTTTCCTGTTTTGTTGCCCTTTAATTTTTGTTCATACGGGTAAAGGAAGTGGTCTTGGAGATATCACGCTGCACGTTTTTGAAGATGACCAGATGTCCGGAACTGGATTTGTGAGACTGAAACTGAGCTGGATTGCTGGACTGTAACTGGTTTTGAGCGCACCACGGCTCCCACAGTTTTGAGTAGTTTTCTTCCAGGCCATCAATACTTTTAGTGTCTATGCTTAGAGAGACAACTGTATCATTCATATATGATGGCATAGAGGTTACTCTAGTTTCTTTGCTTGATTACTATATGAGCAGTTGTATAGCACAACATCTTCCTACAGAAAATTGACAAACACTAAAGTATAAACCATCTCTTTAATTTCCAAGTATTTGCTGTTTATCTTTTTTTTTTTCACTTAATGTCTATTATTCTGTACTGAAATAATATAATGCCCTGCCTCACTCTCCCTTGTAAAATAACAGTTCTATTTTTCAATAAATAAGAAAGCTGAGAAACTTCACAAAAGGGCCATAATTTGTACTGGTGTTCATGTCTGTCAATGCGAATCATCATTGAAGAGTAAAACAAAATACTTGTGCAAGTTTGTTCATGTTGTAGCAGATTTACATGCTTAATAATCATCCTCAGGCTAAAGCTACTGTATCACAGCTTTTACTGACTCGGGGAACTCGATCACTGCGCACTGTTTGTGCTGATGAAACACATCTGACGGATTCAATTCAATAGTCAATTATTATATTTCAAAAAGTAAATTCTTCTCAATAGGGGGTGGACCTAATAAAATGGAGATACACCTCTTCAAGTGTGAAACATGGACAGAACCTCTCTACCAGGACTATGTGTAATTCATTTAGTACTCTAACTCTTTCTTACTGAAATTAACAATTAAGTTGTTCCTTACTGAAATGAAGTTTTTAGGATTTGCATGGAATGCATTGGAGGGAGTGAATTCAAGGTGAACATGAGCTATAAGGTAAGCACATCAAATAAGTTGATGGATTGTTTACCTGAAAACTATTATAAAATTATATTATTGCCTAGAATGTGAAATATTATGATACATGCAAACACTATAATGAATAGGCTTGCGTATAGTATAGCTGTGTTCCTACTGCCATCTTGTGGCCAACCCTCTAGAAGTACAGCTAAAGGTGACTGGCTATCAATAGCTAATCTTTTGAAATATAATCTTATTCTCCTTTAAGGAAAAAAAAAAAATATATATATATATATATATATATATATATTATACATAAAAATTATTATGCATTATATATAATTATGCATAAATACAATGATTGTATATTAACATAACATATAATTAAACGTGTGTAGGTTTTTACATTTATCATTGTAGCATATATTTATGGTTAAGAACAGTAAAATCTAAAAAAATATACTTTTTGAAGCAGAAGTAAAAATCTGCAAAAAAAAAAAAAATGTTAATAATTAAAAACAAAAGCACAGAAAATTTTTAACTGGTAAGAATGAATCTGGGTTTAGTAATTGACCATCAGTATATTAGCCTACATTTAATTTACCCCTTTACAATAGTCATTTTACAGTTATTGCTATCAAAAAAAATAAACGTAGGCTACTTGTATGTTTAATTTCTAAATAAGGCACATCTTATGTCCAACAACAAACATTTTAGTATATATTAATATACTTTATTATGTCTTTCGATAAAAACACATTTAACACAATTAAAATTACATTTCCTTTTCCTATTTTTTGCCAATAATTTTCTTTATTTTTTCTTCTACTTTTTTTCATTTTGTGATACCCACCACCAACACACAAAAAAAAACATAATTAGAACAATAACCAATAAGTAGTTAGACACTTTTACATATGAAAAAGAAAAAAAATTACATTACAACAAAAATATATTAATAACCTAAGTATTAATAAAAAATTAAACATTCACATATTTATATCAAACTCTTATATAATTCGTAAGTAATTGAAGTAATATTTAAACATCAAGTAATAATAATATGAAATAAGTAAACAAATAAAATAATAAATAATAATTAAAAGGGAGGGAGGGTTATATAAGAAAGGTAAATAAAGTAATATATATTCCCTTATTTATAGAATATTCTTTGATTTTAGAGGTGCCCATATCTTTTCAAAATGTTGCTCTAATTTCATGTTATCTTCTCTATAGTGTAGGCCTACTTTAGAAACTAAATCTAACCAATCATTTAAAACTAGATTCTTGCTTTTTTCCAAAATGTTGTTATTGCTTTAAAAGCTGTAATTCTCAGTATTCAAAATAACTATAACTCATCTTTATTAAGTTGCATAGGTCCTACCCAAAACTATATTTTGTATCGAACATATTTGGTTTCTTAAAAATGAATTACTTCTGTCCAAAAGTGTTTTAAGAAAGACGTGCACTAGATTGTCTATAAACCTGGATCAAATGACCTTTTATGAAACCGCTTTAGCCTCAACTTATTTGTTCATTCAGTCAAGTGTCATTGGTACCAACATATCAGTTAATGTTTCCAAAATGGTCATCTTTAATGACTAAAAGGCTATGATTATTTTGCCCTCCATTTAAATAGAGTTAAGAGAGAGAAGGAAACGGTTGCCATTTAGAAACAGCATCATGTTCAGATGTTCCGGATCCAAGTTACTACTTCGGCTGGCCACGAGTCTGGCTTTCTCCGTGTCAAAGGCAATATCAGCCGGCACTGCGGTGGACACAACAGCCAGGTATTTGCGTGCAACTTCACTCAGATACCAGTCTTCGTCTTTCGGGAAATTCCAGAATGGAAGAGCATCCCAATCGCTCTGCAACATTTTCTTTTCCAAGTATCTCCTCAAAACTTCATGAAAATTGTCCGGCTGTCTAAAGCTCCTCCCTTGACTTTCTTCAGCCAGGTGTTTCATTTCAGAAATGATCGTGTTCTTAATGCGTGCAGAAGCAGCCTTCTCAGAGAGAGCGATGTCTCGGTATCTCAGGTCAAGTGCGGTGCTCAATGTCAGCCAATCATTTTCTTTGGCTTTACTGAAGTGATGATTAAAACATAGAGCTAATTCCTTCGCAAACTCATTCCCTCCTCGTTGCAAGTCCAGGAGTTTCTTCCTAATGCTCTCCACCTGTGGTATAATGTTTGACAGTGAGTAGTATCGCTCTGGTGGGGATTTGACGTACTTGAACGCCTTGAGGCATAATGTTGTTTTCATTATGTTTTAAGTTCATGCTCACTTAACAATAACTCAACATTAAATTCAAGAAGCACTGCACGTACAGCTTGATACTGCTCTGAGATTCTTACTAGCATGTTCAGCGTAGAAAGCCATTTATCACCCTTGGACTCGACCAGGTTACGTTGTGGTAACCTCATTTCTATTTGTGCTTTCTTGAGTTGACCTTGTGCTTCTACATGAGAAAAATACTCTGATATTTCACAGCATCTTTGCACCAGTTCTTTCCAGTCAGAAGATGCCTCAAGTGTCTCCTTGAAGACCACATCCAGTGTGTTGGCGAAACAGGGAATATGATCCCATCCTGCCTTTTTGATGTCTCTCTTCATCCCATCTACATTTGTCACCACCACTTTAATCTTGCTTCCAAGTTTCCATGTGTCTGCAATTTTCAGAAGTTGTCCAACAACATGACTGGGTTTATATTCTTCAGGTAAAGGTTTGGTTTCCAGAACATAAGACTGCCGAGTCCATGTGCAGTCGATCAGGTGACAGGTAGTTGTCATATAGGTTTTGTTTGTTGTGGTATTCCACACTTCAGATGACAATGCAACATTATCTACTCCTTCTAAACTTTTTTGCACAATGCGTGTTGTTTTGAGGATCAAATCTTGAAGTTCTGAGAGTATAGCATGAGATGTTGGTGGGCATGAAAAACTTTTACTGATAGACTTAAAGAAGCGTAAGAAACCAGGCTCCTCAACTATTGTGTGCGGATGCAGATCTGAGATAATCATATCCAGATGAGGGCTTCATCTGATCAACTGTAGAAAACAAAGCACATCAACTTATTTTACACATTTAGCCTACTAAATGCCTATACTGGATTAAGATGGAATGGTATAATGCTATTTGTACAACTATATACGTATACTAATATTAACTAATAAGGCTACCTAATGCATTAATGTTAACGAGCCCTAAAGTGTTTGTGGTAACACTTTATTTTACGACCCGCAAACAACTGCGTAAGTACACCGAAATTACAGTGTACGTTCCTGTAATTATAGCGTACTTCCGTGT
Source organism: Chrosomus eos (assembly GCA_036326025.1). Classification (NCBI taxonomy): domain Eukaryota; kingdom Metazoa; phylum Chordata; class Actinopteri; order Cypriniformes; family Leuciscidae; genus Chrosomus; species Chrosomus eos. The sequence goes on along the minus strand of CM070830.1, from coordinate 31,432,170 downwards.
AGGTATAAGGGAACAATGTTAAGTTTTGGGTAATAAAGGGGTAACAAGCAGATAGTATACAACCTGTAAATAACTTTGTAAGTAAATCGAAATTACGGTGTATGTTTCTGTAATTATAGTGTACCTCCGTGTAGGTATAAGGGAACAATATGTTAAGTTTTGGGTAGGCTAATAAAGGGGTAACAAGCAGATATACAAGCAAATTATTTATAATTTAAAAATTATAAATTATTGTAATTATTTTAAAACTAACAGGTACCTATTATGTTAATATATTCCAGGCAAAAATTGTACGTCTGTTGTAGATAAAAGTTATCATCACATTTCTGGCAAAATATGTTCTTGTGCAATTTTTCAGGGTAATTTTGACATCTGTGGGTTGAAAATGAAACGTGTATGGCTGTATGTAAGCACAGTATGATAAAAAAATGAATTTATTGGCTTTTCTTACTAGATTAAGTAATGTTAAATCAACCCACAGATGCCAAAATTAAATGTAAAATTGCACAAGAACATTTTTTGCCAGAAATGTGGTGATAACTTTTATATACAACAGACATACAATTTTTGTCTGGAATATATATAATAGGTACCTGTTAAAATAATTACATTATAAATAATTTGCTTGCATAGCTTGTTACCCCTTTATTACCTTATACCTACACGGAGGTACACTATATTTACAGAAACGTACACCGTAATTTCAGTTTACTTACGAAGTTATTTGCAGGTTGTATACTATCTGCTTGTTACCCCTTTATTACCCCAAACTTAACATATTTTCCCCCCATAGCTACACGGAAGTACGCTATAATTACAGAAACGTACACCGTAATTTCGGTTTACTTACGCAGTTGTTTGCGGGTCGTAAAATAAAGTGTTACCGTGTTTGTTGCTTTAGCTCACTTTGCAGGTGATCAAACATTTTCATTTGGCCACTAGATGGAGTCAGCCATTTGATTCAGCGTTGCAGTCTACATGAAGATGTGTAAAAACAACAATAAAACCTGAACCTGTACTCTGTGCACCTCATGACAATTTCTCACATAGGCCTAGCCTACACGTGAGGGGGGCGTTTTCGTTTAGGAATGGGAGCGACACCACAGGTTTTACACCCGAGCTCATACTAAGTGTAAATGCTGTAATCTGTTAATACGTACTATGTGATTATGTGAATCAATCCGGTGTTGAATCCCCCACCCGCACACCTAATCATAAACTACATGCTGATTTAGGGATTGTAATAAACTGGCAGTCGGAAAGAATTCGGCACAACACGGGCGTTACCCTTGAGTGATAGAAAAGTAGTTGTTGGACCAATTGCGTGCAGGAATGACGTTCAAGAAGACTGGATCTTAGAACTGTCTGGCAAAGTAACAGACATCCCCATATTAATAGCGGCTCCCTGATGCCCACAAATTAGTTAAAATCTCCCGTAACCTAGAGAGAGTGAGCGATCTTGCGCATGCGACACTGTGCTCCAAATCGTGTAGCGCGCGCACGGAGGAGAGGGAGCGAGAGAGAGACCTTTCGTGTGTGTGCCTTATGATTACGAAGCATGTGTAAGACAGAGAGCATCCTGATTGGCCTGTTTCGGTAAGTCCACCAATCAATTGTCAGTGTGGGTGGGCTTTTATCGCTTCTCCCGTACAGTGTTGCCAACTTAGCGACTTTGTCGCTATATTAAGCGACTTTTCAGACCCCTTTAGCGACATTTTTTCAAAAAAGCGACTAGCGACAAATCTAGCGACTTTTTCAGACAAACATCAGTACCTCCAAATGTTGTCAGTCGCGCTCGGGCTCGAGCTCTTGCTTTCTCCCTGCCGTCACTCTCTCTCTCTCTCTCTCTCCTCCTCTCTCTCTCTCTCTCTCCTCTCTCTCTCTCTCTCTCTCTCTCTCTGCGTGACTGCGTCTCCCCTGTTCAGTGAATGGCTGAGAGGAGCAGCAGGTTGAGCGAGATGGTGCTCGATGCAGAGCCAAATGGGAGGAGCTAGAGCTCCAGCTCCTCCCCTCGCTGGAGCTCCAGCTCCACCCTGTATATATAAATATATGACCTACCCCAACCCCGTCCCTAAACCTACCCGTCACTGGGGTTAATACCATTTATGAGACTTCTCCTACCATCCTAGGAAAACAAATATCACTCCCCAGATGTAGATCTACATTTTTGCATGGAGCTCCAGCGAGGGGAGGAGCTGGAGATCTACATTTTTGCATGGAGCTCCAGCGAGGGGAGGAGCTGGAGCTCTAGCTCCTCCCATTTGGCTCTGCATTGAGTATTACTTGGGTTGAGCACACGGCAGTTTTTTTTTTTTTTTTCAGATGGACTTATCACTTATCTGCTTCTCTGTTGTTTTATATTTAAAAAATGTAGTTTGACCATTTTCATTTCCTGTTTTCTTGTGCTTTCATCCAGTTCCCGAACTCTCTCAATTCAGATATTTTTAACAGCCTACAAAATTTTGTCATTCACTATACCATAGCTAGTCTACCTACTTGTTCTATTGTCTGACAAAAAATAATATAGGAAATGAAAACAGCTTTATTGGACATTCGGCTATATTATATGATATGATATTAAAATACAGTATGTGAGCATGAATTTAGAGAGAAAACACACAGGTAGGCAGAACGCAAGAACGACGCGATGACGTCATGAATATGCTAATTGACGTATGCCTTCATCTAGCGACATTTAGCGACTTTTAGGGAAGGCGTTAGCTACTTTCCGTTGAAAATAGTTGGCAACACTGCTCCCGTACCGAATTAATCATTTCTGTGTATTTAGAAACAGGAGCGCCGTGGCATGGCAGAGGGAGAGTGCCCCCAAAAACGAAACTAGCCTAATATGCCTTTTTGAATAATGCAAATTACATAAAATGAGGACTGTAGAGAACACGTCCATATCGAAACGACGTCAAATCGCGGATTTAATGTCCCACCATATTTGTAACATAGGCTACTGTAGCCTATAATATGATAGCTACAGATTCGAGAGCAAATTAAGTTTTCCCTTTATGTCCCTCACTCACCTCGTTTTCCTCCATGGTAATAGGGAGTGCATCTTCGACCCCGTCTGGTCATCCCTGTAAATATAAAGTTAACATGTTGTCCTTCAAACTGAATAGCTTTTTATTTTTATTTTTTATTTGTTACATTAATTAATGAAGCTAACAAATCATTTAAAAAAAAAAAACACTTAGCCTACTCAATGAAGGTGCAAACCGTGGCATATTCAACAAGCAGTTTGTAGGCCTATATTCGTGTAAAAAAATAAAACTGTCCACCAAGAAACTTCTCAAAGTCTACCAAGAGCATCTATCAATACCGTCCAGTTATGCAGCCAAAGAGCAAAACACTCTTACATGTTTGGATTTAATAGACTAGGGTAGCCTACGTCATATGCCTCGCCTTATTTTTGCTCTTTAGTTTCGGTTGCGCTTCTGAGTAAACAAAACTACCCATTTACAAATAGTAGCCTACATTTATTTATGAATATCCAACTATGATGCATCATGCATGATCCATATGTTTTATGTTTTCAAATAAGTCTCTTATGCTCACCAAGACTGAATTTATTTGATTAAAAATACAGTAAACAATAATAGGCTATTGTAAAATACTATTAAATGTTTTCTATTTTAATGCTTTAAAATGTTATTTCAGTCAATGTCACGTGACCCTTCAGAAATCATAGTATGCGGATTTGCTTCTCAAGAATTTTTTTAATTATTATCATTATCAATGTTGAAAACATTTGTGCTGCTTATAATTTTTGGGGGAAATCATGATAGATTCAAAAGTTTTAATAAAAGTAATAATTGGAAATTTATACTTTTATTTAACAAGGACAGACACATTCAATTATTAAAAACTTTCTCAGTGTACTTAAAAATGAGAGAAAATCCCGAGGCTTCTTATTATTAATGTTAATATAATATTTATATAATATATAATTATAAATGTTTGCAATGAAATAAAGCTGAGTAAATGATGACAGAATTATAATTTTTGTGTAAACCATCCCTTTAAGCTTCATGCTTATTTTGGACGAAGGAAGATGGGTTATTATTTTACTGTAGCAAAATGTTTCTATTAAATCAAATGCATCTGTTAACTTAAGATTTACTAACTTAAGCATTTTTCTCCAGGTTTCTTTCCATCTGAACATTTGAGGTGTTAGTGAAGCTGCATGCTTTAGAAAACTTTGTCAAGTCAAAATCTCTTTACGGTTAAACTTGAATGTTGAGCTGAATAAAACAAAAACTGTAGGCTATTAAAGATCAAAACAATTAATTAAGTTTTATTAATAATTAATACGCGCAAGAAAGCCAACAGCACACGTCACACAAATATTTCGTCATTTCTGGCACCTTCCCACACACTCTCTAAACGGCTCTGTCATCCGTATCCATGTCCATGATCCTGATTCTGCCAAATGTGCAATTTGATTCTTAAAATGTGCATTCAGATATGTTTTACTTAGCCTATATTTAGCCATTTATTCAATATTTTCAGTAACAAATCCTTTGCTTATTGAACACTTAGGTCTATTTTTTGTCCATTTCTCTGGATAATTTAGGGGCCATTTATGGAGCTCAAAGAATCACTGATAAAGGGATGTTCAGCTTTTGCTTTCATTTCTGTCCAGACGAGCAGTTCATTTGTTTAAGCTTGTTTGAATATGCAGTTGTGTAACCTGTCACCTGACTATTAGAGGAGAAAGTCTTTGTCTTTGTGCTAAACCAAATGATGTTGATCTCTGATCATCTTTACGATATTAAGAGTTGCACCTTTAAGACAGCATTAGTATTAGATTATTAACTGATTCGATCAAAACAATCCTATTCTATTAGAGTATGTCAGACATATCCATTCACACGGTGAAGGGTTATAGGATAACGATAGCCTACAATTCTGGATGGATTCTCCTGTTTAGAGGCTCACAGATTGGCAGTTTTTCTGAAACTGTGCTGTGAAAAAAATAGAGCTTAGAACAGTTTAGTTGGTCTCCCATGACAAGTGTACAACCATAAATCAGTGTTTGTGGACTCTGTAATTTTCTGTAAAGCTGTTTTGAAACGATGTGTATTGTGAAAAGCGCTATACAAATAAATATGAATTTGATTGAATTGTTTGTGCCACAAACTATTTAATGTACACACAAGGACGTTTCCGTCACATCATTAACTTAATGACCAGCAGGGGGCGCCAACGATATTTTTAAAAGGTGTTTGGTGTTGTTTAAATGTCTATGTGGTGTTTTTAATATGCTTTAAGTCAAATCATGTGCAAATTCAAAAGTCAACACCATTGCTGAGTTCTCCTTAAAACTCCAGTGAAAGACAGTCTCAAACGCTGGCTGAGGTCATAAACTAGAGCCGGACAGTAACGGAGTACATTTACTTGAGTACTTAAGTACAATTTTGAGGGATCTGTACTTTACTCGAGTATCATTTTTGGGGAGTACTCATGACTTTACTCAAGTACATTTGAGAGGCAAATATTGTACTCTTTACTCAGCTACATTTATATCCATAGCCGTGAGTACCCGTTACTACTTCTAAAAAAGGAAAAAAGAAAATTTTCAGAAAACCTCAATTTCTTGTTTCCCTCTCAAACGTGATTGGATTGTGCAGGCGCCACTGATTGGGACAGCCTATCAGCAATCACCTTCAGCTTTCCGCCAAAGTCAACTCCATGGTTAAGACTTAAGACATAAGAGACGAAACCATGGATGAAACAATGGAAGAAGACACAGCAATTTGAAGAAATTTGGTTTAGGGTTATGGCCTATTTACCGTGTGTCGTCTTTTCACATTGTAACTTTATTTTCCAAAATGTTAACTTTATTTACAGCTTTAGGTAAATTGTATCTAAATTTTGAAACAGATTTTCAGTGTGGTCTCAGAATTTTGGATCCCACCGTATAATAATATTGATTTTGTTTAGATATTTTGTTCTATACTTCTCCAGTATTTTATAGTAAAAATGTTACAGTAAGTTTGATTGATTGTAAGTTTCAGAGTTCACTGAATATAAGTAGATGGTTACTCTGGTCTACTCAGGGTGTCCGGAATCCTCTCGATCTGTACACATCCTGAATGTTTGATAAAGCTCATTTTTTCAACATTTCTCTTCTTGTTTCCTGCTGTCAGTGTTGAGACGTGTGCGCCACCCCTCGACACGTTCTGGTCCTGACCCCTGCTGGGTGGAGTGGGGTGAACTTCCTTCCTGTGGAGACCCACGAAGGTTCTTCGAAACAACAGTTCTTTCCTGGGATGCCAATGTTGCCAGGAAATTAGTGGATATACTAAACAGAGCTGTTTGTGATGTTTCCACCCGCAGAAGCTGGAAATGAAAACGGAGACAACAACACTTAATCGCCTTCATTCTCTTTCCTGACTACTCTCACCTCTTTCTCTTACTGAGCTCATGACTAGAGTCTGGGGACACTGAAGTCTCGCATGTGTACATAGTTCACCTACCACAACCTTCAGACTCAATGCTACTGGCAGTTGAAGTTGATTTAAATAACAAGTTAAAGGATTAGTTCACTTTTAAAAAAACTGTTGCTGATAATTTACTCACCCCCATCTCATCCAAGATGTCCACGTCTTTCTTTCTTCAGTCGAAAAGAAATGAAGGTTTTTGATGAAAACATTCCAGGATTTTCTCCATATAATGGACTTCATTGGGAGCCAAACGGTTCAAGGTCCAAATTACAGTTTCAGTGCAGCTTCAAATGGCTTTAAACGATACCAGACGATGAATAAGGGTCTTATCTAGCGAAACCATCGCTCATTTAAAAAATAAATAACAAAGTTTAAGTTTTTTAAGCACAAATGCTCATCTTGCTCTGTTCTGTGATAAGCGTTCGTGACTGTCCTGTTTGAACTCGTTCATCAAAATTAACAAATCTTTTTTCGAGTCATGACTAAAAGGGTCCTAGATAAGACCCTTATTCATCGTCTGGAGTCGTTTAAAGCCCTTTGAAGCTGCACTGAAACTGTCATTTGGACCTTGAACCGTTTGGCTCCCAATGAAGTCCATTATATGGTGAAAAATCCTGGAATGTTTTCATTAAAAACCTTAATTTCTTTTCGACTGAAGAAATAAAGATGTGAACATCTTGGATGACATGGGGGTGAGTAAATTATCAGCAAAAGTTTTTTTTAAAAGTGAACTACTCTTTTAAGTTGATGCAATGTTGATATTCTTTCTTAGCCTAGAAATCTAGATGCACCCTAGAGGCAGCAACATTTATTTTGCAGCCAGTGTAGTGAAACTCTCCGTTGGCTTTCGAGCTGGAAAAACCAAACTCTAGTCAGGCCAATCACATCGTGTATAGAGTTGGTAGGCGGGCTTAACATAATGACGGCTGAGTTGTGACGGTTCCACGTGAATTCCCTGCTTGAAAACAAAGAAGATGTCGACTGCATGATCGCCAGCAGTCTTCAGAATCGGCTTTGGCCGCGACTCAAGACTTAAGCTTTTCTTTGAGAAAAGAACTAAAAACGGCACTTAAGTCAATCTTAAAAAAAGGAAGATGTGTTTTGCCAAAGGAGTTTTGCCAAAAATTGGTACACGGCAAAAGTTTAATGTATCAACTAGCTCCGCTGGTGAGAAAATGCACGGGACTCACTCAGCCACAACAGTTCATTGCTCTGGTTGGTTGTAGCGCTATCCTATTTCGTGCACAGGGAATTTGAAAGACAACCGTTTATCCCGCCCACCGGATTGAGACATGCCAATGTTGAGTTCCCAGACCTAACATCTTGATGTGGGTCTGGCTTACCAGGCTAATTCTTTCTCCTATCCTGGGATATTGTGAAGAAATCCCGAACATGTGTAAACACAGTGGTCTGTGGCACTTTTAGCATTGCTCCATTTGTGCAAATCTGTGATCCATGCAAAATCTTGTGTATTTATTGGGGGTAATTGAGACCCATGTGGCTTTAAAATCCTGTGCATCGCCATTTTACCATTACAATGAGTTCATTGCGGATCAGTAGAGAGCTTGAACTGGTGCCAAACACTATCCTGCGGTTCTATATGCTGGGAAACATCCCTCTCTTACTTTCTCAACAATATTTTCTTTCCTTTTTATACTCTTGATCTCCTGCACAGGCTGATACATTTATGAATTTGGCAGACATGTTTTTATCCAAAGCGGCGTATGAGTTGCATTTAGGGTATATATGTTATACTTGCATGCAATCCTTGAAATCAAAACCATGGCTGTGGCATTGTCAGCGTCATGCTCTATTGTTTGAACCACTGGAACACGTCAGAGGCGTTGGTCAAAATATGAGAAAGGCTTTTGACACTTGCCATTCACTGCCACACCTTTAGGAATGCTTTTCATATATCAATCTACCTGAGCTTTCTTTTTGTAATAATAGTCAGAAGTGTCATTATTTTATTTTTATTTAGTTTAGTTTAGTTTAGATTGGTTTGTTTTGCTTTGCTTTTCTTTGTTTGTTTTGTTTTGCTTTACTTTTGCTTTATTATTTTTTAATTTAATTTTAACTTTTTTTTTTAGGTACACACTTACATTTTTTATTTGATCCTAACCTCTTATCCTATGTAGGGTCATGCTGGAGCGTCTTGGCCCATCATTGAGATTTTTTTATTTCATTGTTTCAATCCATTATTTTATTCGAGTTAATTTGATTTAATTGATTTTAGGTACACAGTGCACTTCATGAGCAAAATGAAACCATCATTTCCCTTTTTAGCAGCCAAATTCCAGACGTTAGACAAGTGCCACTCACGACCCATGTGAACCCTTTTATCTATTTACTCTGCTACTACAGGGCTTTCGAGATTGAATTACCCAGCTGGAGCTCCTGAAGGCCTGATTCCTGACCCTTAACATTTGCTCTGTAAACCTGACCGACAGCAGGAGGAGACACTGACTGGCTAACCGGCCGTAGGCAAACATCAAACACACCTCAGGGGTTCCACAGCATACTTTGCACCGCTGGTTGTTAGGGGTGATTGTCATGGCTTAGGGTCTGGTTCATGGGCGGAGCTACACATCTGGTGTGAAATACTGTTGCTTAAAGATTTGAGGGATTTGCTGTGCCTTAAAGAGATAGCTCTCCTTAAAATGAAAACGCCCGTCATCGTTTACTCACTATCATGTCGTTCCAAGACTTCTCTAGAACATACAAGTTATTCTAAGAAAAATGGTCAGACCTCTTAGACTATGGGTCTTTAAGTGTGTGTGTATCTGCCTAATCTTGATTCGTCTTTGAGCATTGTTTATTTTAGGAGCAATAAGACTTTCTGCCATTTCACATCATTGGCCTCTGCTCAGAGTTGCCTCTCTGTTCATATTATATAACCTGATCTTAGTGACGTCTGTGCGATTAAACGCCAAGTTCAGGGTTGCATGGCACTAGTCAGATGATATTGTTTTGCAGATGAGTAGGCTTACATTTTTTCAGCACTATAAATATACACAAGTTCACCAATAGTGATACTCAGAACTTTCACACACATAATATACTAAAGATATCTACCATACTACTCACCACACTATCTCAGGCATGAAATGGGGAGGTTGCACTGTGAATTTAGGCCTTAGTGGGTGTATTTATAAGCGGTGAACCCGCCTAGTCCTGCGTGCCGTGGATGCCTTGGGTGTTACCAGAGCAGCCACCAAAGGCCACATACATTCCCAAAGCCTCTGGCATTAACAAAACACAACAGCCATCCATGTCTTATGTTTGTTTCTTAGACGTTAAAGGCATAGTTCACCCAAACATTTAAATTCTGTCATTAATTACTCACCCTCATGTCAAACCAAAACCAAAGACATTTGGTCATCTTCAGGACACAGATGAAGATCTTTTCAATGAAATCTGAGAGCTTTCCGTCTCCCTCCATTGCAATACCACTTTCAAACCCAATCTGTTGGTTTCTTCCTAAAAGTGGAAATAGACACTATATTGTGACCAGGTTGCACACTGTTCCTCTTTTTCTCTCTCTTACACAAAGTTTTTTTCCATTAAGCTTTCTGTCTAAAATAAAAGCTGCATTCATTTTGGTTATTTTTAGGGCCAATATCCATCCTGAAACATCATTCCTCTGTAATTCTGCACAGGACAACAGAGGATCGGAAAACCTGAGAAGCTTTTGAAATGGCAACAGGAAACAAGGAGAAATGAAGTGAGCTCCATGCCAGGGATCCTTTAAAGATTCAAGAGCCCCATCAACAGTAGCACAGAATGGCCCATAAACCCAGCGTTCTCCACTCAAGTTTCCATCTGCTAAATTCTAGTCTGGTTAAAAAGACGGAATCTTTTTTTTTTTTTCGCTTGACATTTCCTTTTGTAAAATGGTCGTACCACCAGAACATCATAACAGCATTCGCTGAGCATGCAAGAGTTATAAAAGTTATAATCTATCAGGGTCTATGAGGTCAGTGCAGAAAGGCATTGGCACTGTTAAAAGAATGTTTTTAAGATTTATTTACAGATTCTCTGACATTACCACAATCAGAAATGTTGATTAATCTATCAGTTTTGTATACAGTTATTAAAGGTCGCTTTTAAAATAATTTCACTTACAATGGAAATCAAATAATTAAGGCAAGGCATTCAAAAGCAGACATTTTAAAATATTTTAATTTTATTTAAAACCTGAAAATTATTGGAGGAGTAAAGTTTGTTTAAATGATCCTTTTAGGGGTACCTTGCATGAAAACTACTGGTTTCATAGTACAGTCTATAATGGAAAAGTTCACTGTGACTTCACTTAAGATAACAACAAATGTGAAGCTAACTACTAGTTATGATGCACATACTTGACTTTTATTGTTATTTATTAAGTTTAAGTTTAGTAAAGTGTGTCTCTTCATTAGCTCACTCTTTGATTGCAGGTACCAGTATAACTGCAGTCCTGAGATCAGTGGAACAGCCGGTTAGACCATATATGTAAAGGTGCCACATTCGACCGCTCCAGTCACGTCGGCGAGCCCAGCATCTTGCACCCAGCGTGTCATCACTCACAGTAAGAATCAATTTTGCCACAACATTGTGCAGCTTCTAATTGTGAAACCACTGAGATTTAAACTCCCCTAAAGAATTACGATCAATAAGTTATGACAGCATACTGTATGTTTTTACATTGCTCTAACTGGTCAAAATAAGTTTAAAAAAAACAAACATTTTCAACCATTTTTTATAATTTATACAAGACTCAACTACTTTTTAAGTTAGTTTAATGCAATTTAAGTTGTAATGACTTAAACATCTAAGTTGATTGAACTTAAAAATTTAAGGCAGCAACTTTTTTAGAAATGTTAGAAGTGAAGAAATGGGATAAACTTTCACAGGTCAGAATGAGTTGCTTTGTGTATTAATACATATATATTAATTCAATATTAAAGGAGCATTGCGGAAGTTCTGAAATTTCTAACTGTTACTGACACCAGTGGCCGTTAGAGAAACTGCAGCCAGTCTCGGTGCGCACGCTCGCTGGCCGCACTAGATTTTTTTTTTATTACGAAGAGTTTCCGTGGGTGTCTGGATTGTGCTGGAGGCTGGTCGCTTCTTTCCGTTCGCTAGCCCCTGAGTCCAATTGAAACACTGCTAGCTATTGCCGCTGCTTACAAATGGCCGCCGGATGTAAGCTCAAGTAGATGAGAACGCTCATGACGTCACATTTTGTGAATTTTCGCGCCAATTCGCACCCTATTCCACACACAATTGAGCCTACAGGCTGATAGAGGCAACCGTGGGGGACAGACAAGCTGTCATTCTTTCTATTACATTATGGTTGGCTCATAAATGTACAAATGAAAACTCTATCTTAAAGATTTTTTAAGTAAAAAGCTACACATAGCCCCTTTCATTTTATGTTTATTATTATGTTTTTGCTTTAAATGTGGTAACTTTTTAATGTTGTGTTAGCGTACGGTTTGTCTTGTTGTATTGTGTTAATTTAGCAAAATCATCTGCTGAAGTCTATTTCATATATAAATATTCATACATCCATCTTACTATGGTTGCTCCACAGTCAACTTGCTCTCGATTGTCCACAGACAGGCTTTGACCGTTCCAATATGACTGACAACTTACGTGTAGCATCCCATTGAAATGGCCGCTAATGAAGCATCTATGTAATATAATATAATATAATAATATATATATATATATATATATATATATACACTGTGAGAATTGGCTTCACCATTTATGACCTTAGGGAAGTCAGCCCACATACACATGCTTCTTGGCAAAGCAAGCAGTTTGTGATGGAATTCATTTTTAAGACATAACGAGAGATTTGGGAGAAGGTGTGACATCCAAACTTTTTAAGAGCTAACTCCAAAAGAAACGTTGACTATGAGCGGTTTATATTTATGTGTGTCTTGTGTGAGTGTGTAATGTTGACTGAACTTTGTTCTGTAGTATGTGTTAGTGCGAGGTTCCGGTTTCCCTAATGTTCAGAGTAACAGAGGACAACCTCTGTCCTGTCCAACTGAATCCGCTCCATCTCTTTCAGTCTGGGACAATAAGAATGTCTCCACTAAGATCCTGGATCACTGACAAACAAAGCCCTGCACCAGCGTGACAGAAAAGTGATGACAGACCAGCTGTACCCCCTTCTGGTGCGTGACTGCGCTTGAGTTTGATGCACATCATTCAACTTGTCTCTTTATTTAATTTGCTTTCAAAGGCCTCTCTCTTGTCTTCATTCCCAAGATTTGATTTGCTTTCAAAGGCCTCTTTCTTGTCTTCCATTCCCTAGACTTTTTTTCCCATAGATATTTTAGAGGAGATGGAAGACGGAATACAAGCCCTGAACAGAATTGTCCTTTCTTTTTCTTTTTTGGTTTCCCGCATCTGATTTTGAAGACAGTGCACACATAGTAAGAGTTTCACCGAAATCAATGTAGGATGATGGTATGATATCAATGTTTGTGGTAGGACGATGAGTGGGCAGAACAATATGGCTGCACTATCTTTTGTTGGTTGAAGCTGAGTGGACAGAGTTTAGAAAGGGACTAGTGCTGTCCGTTGAACAGTGACCACTCGAACATAGAAAGCAAGAAAGAGATTGTTTTCAGTTGAGGATTGTTTCACTTTAATTCCTGTTATGTGGGTGGAATTCCTTCACTAAACCAGAAGTATAAACAGGACATTTCCGATAGTGTGCTCCTCAGCTTTTAATCAGCTTTATCACACCTCTCTGGATGTCTGAGTAACGCGTGACGACAGAGTTCATCCGAGGTTTCGGAGAGCTCACACCACAGTGACATATTCTGCAGTGACTTCATTTAGGCATGGCAGACTGGTGAAACAGAAAATTATGTCCTTTTAGCTACATAGTCTACAACTTAACATTTATGAAATGTAATTGATGATTATTAATAAAAATGTATTAATTAATTATGAATGTCAATTGCAATCTATTTCACTTTTGTAGGCCTTTAAATGTTCAGTCAAAGAAAAAAGGTTATACAGGTTGTGTATGGCATGTGGTTGAGTAAATGAGTGCAGAGAGCAAATATGATCTATTTTTGTCTTTATGTCGACTTTATTGCTTTATTAAAGGGGTCCTTGATTATGATTTCACATTCTTTACTTAGTTAGTGTGTAATGTTGCTGTTTGAGCATAAACCTCATCTGCAAAGTTATGAGGCTCAGTTCAATGCAAAGGGAGATATCTTCTTTTACAGAAATCCCTTTTTAAGGACTACAACAAATGGCTGTACTTATAACACTTCCAGTTATAAGTTTAATGTATTTGCTAAGCTATGTTGTAAAGTAAGGGCAAAGCTTTGCCTCCGCTAGCCTGCTAACTAACATTACAGTATTGATGTAGTGTTTACTTGAGCTTTTGTAAGCTCTTGCTTTTGTAAGGCTGTTCACCGCCCCTTAGGAAAATTACCCATGATTTTGTGATCGATTACTGTTTGTATTACCATGGTTTTCTGACAAATATAATTAAATGGTGGATTACATTGTTTAAGAAAAAAAAAAAAAACTTCCCACTATGAAACGTCCTGTGAAATCCGTGCTTTTGCAAAGTCCATGCTTGAAAACCATTCAGCACAATCCTCTTGTTCGTTAACATTGTCAGGGTCTGAATCGGGCTCAAAATGGTTTGAAATTGACGCCATCGTTGATATTTACATCTGAGTAGAGCTAGCAGTTATGAAGGGTCGTGACATTTCCCGAACACTCGCTAATCGCTGCCAATCGCAACACACTGGACCAGCTAACCAATCAAAGCACATTTCGTATTTCGGAAAGAGGGGCTTCATCAAAAATGACGCGTTCAACTAGACTGGGGAGAGGTGTAATAATGTAAAACGTGGGAAAATAATGCGTTTCTTGAACAATCGCGCATGAAAACAGTCTAGTACACCCCAAAAACTTTGTAAAAGGGCATAATAACCCTTTAAAGCAAGCTCTTGGTTCTGTACTTGGCATGTGGCTCCTTTGCTTGTTAGAGCATCATTGGAGATGATAGAAAGTGTAAAGTGGCTTGGAGGATCAGTCTGCGTGATAGAGTTTCATGCACAGCACCATTAGAAATATGGAATGGACTGCAGGAGAGTTGGCAATACAGTATACAGTGTGCCATAAAGGGACAAACCACAACTGACCCCAGAGACCACGTTCCTCCTGAGCACTCGCCTCCATAGATGGAGTGAATCCTGCAGCTGCTTCTAAGGGCGGGAACTCCTCTGAGTTTCAGCAGGTCATTAAAATACGGCCATGATTACGATAGCCCTGCTATCCCAGGCAGCCGCGGGGCAGAGGTTAAGGGAGGACTCTCTGAGGGAGCTCCATCATGGGAGGCCCGGCCTGACTCGTGATGGGCACACGGAACAGGAACGCAGACCAATAACTGAAGGTTCACCGCAGCAGTTAGTGTTTCACTCCACTCCAAACTAGAGGGAGAACCACACAGGAGGAGAAAGAAAAGAGAGGGAAAGAATAACAGAGTATTTTAGCACAGTTCAGTCTGGATGAAATGATGGCAATATTTCAGTTTCCAGATGCGACTCCGTTGGAAAAGCCAGTGGTGCTGTATGGTCTAGGACCAGCATTACCATGAAATTCACATAAAATGTTAATAATCTAAAATGTTCTTTCTGATCAAAGTGGTTTGATTTCGTTGTGTAGTAGGTTGTTACTCTTACATCTGGTTGTCAGGGTTTACATGTTTCCTGATAGAGGTGTACATCACAGCCTCCCGTCACGTTCTCCTAAGGTTTGCGTTCACATACTGGAGCTCTGCATTCTCAGCTGTTGAGATTCTGTCTGTCTGTTGTTACAAGCCTGGCTCAAAGCAAGCAACAGAGTAGGGAAAGGCCACACACGGAATAAGAATATATAATAGATTTATTAAATTAATAGAATGTTAACAGAATAAAGGTTGCTCAGCCAGTAATGAAGTTGGCTTTAACAAAAATAAAACAAGCAATCAGAAATGAATAAACAAAACCAAAAATCATAAACGGTGCGGGAGAGATGCAACGGAGGCTGGTTCCCCTCCTGGTCTCATCTGAAGCGTCTTTAAAGGCCCAGATAGCCCAGGAACTGATTAGTACAACTCCAAACACCTGTGCCCAGCTCACCTGTAGGAGACAGAGACAGCACACAGCCAGGAGGAGGAGCCAGGCAAGGCCGTGACACTCCCCTCCTTACGACAGAGGCCTCTCAAAGAGAGACTCTGGAAAAGTTACACTCCGTTTTTTTTTCTTTTCCCCAGCACCCAAACACCAAATAAACCTAACAAACAGACCTGCAAACTTGTCGCTTTTCGGCGATAATCGCCGTTTTCTTGGTCAAATGGGTCATTCACGTGAATCGCGTAGAACCGGAGAGTTTTTTTTCGGGGGGGGGGGGGGGGGGGGGGGGGGGGTATAGGCTGCCCTAGAATTGCGAAATATTATTGGATAATTCTTATAATTGACATTTCTCTGGGCCTATCGGAATCTTAGTACTTTTTCTCTTGGCCAATCGGAATCTTAGCACTTGCGTCAGAATCGCCAGTGGATGAGACCCCTGGTTAGTGGCTACCACGCGAGTCTGATGGAAACTCATAACGTGAAGGAATCTTATGTGAAATTCGAGGTAAATCAAGCTTTTTTGGAGCAAAAACAACAGCTAGTTGTTTGCTTGATTCAAATAACGTTAGCTACCGCTTTGTTATGCTGCGCTCGTGACAGGGCGCTGAAAGAACGAACGAGAGAGAGAGAGAGAGCCGGTCGCGCGCGCACTCTCTCACTGTATTCAAACTGCCTTACTCTCCCTCCATCGCGCATATTAATCAAAATCTATTGAGAATTGACACGATAGTAAAAGATCAAAGTTTCACGTGGAGCATTTTCAGAGATTTCTTGCGATGTCCTTATCTGCTGGGATAATCACACAACGCGTGCCGTGTCTGTGTGTGTGTCAGCTAATGGCACGTCCAATTCGCGAACTAATGACTCATTTGAACCGATTCACTTTTATGAATGGTTAAAATAACTGATCTGTCCAACATCTGTCTCTTCAAAAGAGATCTGAATCGGTGTATAACAAATCGATAACACCAAACTAGTTAATATTAACTATTCATAAACTGCACTTCTTAATCTCTATAAATAAATAGCATTTATTAATCTTTGGTAATGTTAATTTCACTATTTACTAGTAGCCTTAATTATTACAATTAAAAGTTATATTTGTTAACATTAGTTAGCCTAATGCACTGTGAAGTAATATGAACAAACAACGAACAGCTGTATTTTCATTAACAAAGAATAATAAATACAGTAACAAATGTATTGCTCATCATGGTTCATTTATATTTTACTGCCCTTTTTCTCCTTTGCCAATCCTATGATAATTATATATTATATACAGTATAGTGTTCATCCAGAACAACATGTAACTGTGTAACCACACCCTAGCAACCGTTTAAAACTACCTACCTATACCCCCCCCCCCCCCCCCCCCCCCCCCCCCCCCCCCCCCCCCCCCGCGTAACACTGTCACCTTTTTTACTCTGAGGAGTTTGCAGGTCTGAACAAATCATTAACATACATATCACAATAATTATACATATGAGAAAAACATGTGAATATACTTCCCTATATATAAATAATCAGAGATATAATAAAAAAAAATACTCAACTTTGTCTAGGGGATTATTGCTTGGACACTCTGCCCAAGCCTGCAAAACAGATACAAAATGATGACTCTAGTCCAGCAGGCCCCCACCCCTCCACTCAATCCCTCCCTCGAACCCAAGGCTCCAGCAAGTCCCGGTACCTGGAAAGCCAAATTTTTAAGGAGACTAGGCAGAGAAAGAGATGAGAGATACAAGAGAGAGAGACAGACAGGACAAGACACTGATTCACTCCGGCTCACACGGGGCACGGGACAAGGCGTCAGCCATGACGTTGTCCACACCCCGAATGTGCCGGATCAGTAGGCTATACGGTTGTAAAAACAACACCCAGCGCATGAGGCGCTGACTTGGGCTCTTTAGAGAATATAAGAACGTTAGTGGGTTGTGATCAGAATAAATGGTAACCGGAACAGCCCCCCCACTTAAATAAACATCGAAGTGTTGTAAGCCCCATATTAAGGCTAGGGTTTCTTTTTCGATGGTCGAATAATTTAACTGGTGACGGTTAAACTTTTTTGAAAAGAAACACACTGGCCGGTCTACACCTTGCTCATCCCCCTGCAGGAGTACGGCCCCAGCACCCACGTGGCTAGCGTCGACCTGCATCTGGAATGACTGGTCCATGCGGGGAGCCCTTAACACAGGAGCAGATGTTAACAACAACTTCACATTATCAAATGCGGCCTGACAAATCGCAGTCCAATCAAATTTAGTGCGGCCCTTCAAAAGGTCGGTCAATGGGGCAACAACAGTGGAAAAGTTAGCACAAAAACCACGATAATACCCCACCATTCCTAAAAAGCGTCTGAGCTCAGGTTTGGTAGCTGGAACAGGGAAATTATCGATAGCCACCACCTTAGCGTGCACAGGCCTCACCTGGCCCTGCCCCACCACCTTCCCCAAGTAAACAACTGTCGCCTGGGCAAACTCGCACTTAGCGAGGTTTACAGTGAGGCGAGCTTCAACTAGCCGTTTAAAAAGAGTCTGGATACGCTCAAGATGTTCAGACCACCCATCACTATACACGACCACATCGTCCAAATAAACAGCACATCCCTGTAAACCGGAGACCACGCGGTTCATTAGTCTCTGAAATGTGGCGGGCGCATTTCGTAACCCAAAGCTCATCACAGAGTACGAATACAGGCCAGACGGCGTTATGAAGGCTGAAACCTCCTGAGCCCGAGGTGTCAAAGGAACCTGATAGTAACCTTTAAGTAAATCAAATTTACTCACGAACCTGGCCGAACCTACCCGGTCAACACAGTCTTCAACCCTTGGGAGCGGAAAAGAATCTGGCTTTGTGATGTTATTTAGCTTCCGATAATCGGTACAAAATCTAAACGTCCCGTCAGGTTTACTAACTAGAATGCAAGGTGAAGCCCAACTAGAATAAGAGGGTTCTGCCAAACCATTATTCAGGAGATACTTCACCTCTGCCTCTAGGTGCTGCTGTTTCTCGAGTGACACCCGATAGAACCTCTGCCTTATCGGCTCAGAATCACCCACATCGATGTCGTGCTTGATCAAATGAGTACACGTCGGTGTGTCTGAAAACAAAGCAAGAAAGTTCAAAATCAACGATTCAACTTCTAAAGCCCTCTCCTTGGACAAATGCCCAAGTAAGGTGTCCAAATCAGACAACTTCTCTGAGTTCTTCAACCGAGGCTGAAGCACACAGTCGTCTGGGGTAACCACCTCCTCATCACCACACGCTGCCACCATGTGGGGAGAGAAGCTAGACATCCCAGCAACTGCAGCCAAAGCAACTGACTTTACCTGATCACCAGTCTCTGCTGCCCCAGAAACCGGAGACCTACTGTAATAAGGTTTCAAAAGATTAATGTGACAGAGTTGCGTATTACGCCTACGGTCAGGAGTTGAAACTAGATAATTCAGGTCTGACACCTTCCGAACAACCGTATAAGGACCTGCATATTTAGCAAGAAAGGGTGAACCGGCTATCGGCAACAGCGCCAGAACCTGATCTCCAGGACTGAACACTCTCGGCTCAGCCCGGCGGTCATACCAACTCTTCATTTTCTTCTGAGCCTTAGTCAGATTTTCTACAGCCATCTCACAAGCTAAGAACAATTTCCGGCGGAAGCCGTTCACATACTCCAACAAGTTAGAGGGACTCTCAGGACACTTCTGGTTATCCTGCAGGACAGCTAATGGCCCACGAACTCTATGGCCAAACACCAAATCATTAGGTGAGAAACCTGTGCTTTCCTGTGTTACCTCACGTGCTGCAAGCAACAACCATGGAAGCCCTTCCTCCCAGTCTTTGCTGAGCTGAACACAGTAACCTCTAAGCAATGACTTAAGCGTCTGGTGAAAACGCTCCAGAGAGCCTTGACTCTGGGGGTGATAAGAACTACTAAGCTGATGTTTAACATGCAGCTGCTCAAGCACTTCCGAAAACATACGCGATGTAAAATTAGAGCCTCTGTCACTCTGAATAATCTGAGGGATGCCAAAGATAGAAATAAACTGAGAGAGCGCCTTCACCACCGACTTGGTAGAAATCGTACGTAACGCATAGGCAGCGGGGTAACGGGTGGCCTGACACATCACAGTTAAAAGGTAAACACACCCTGACTTCGATGGAGGCAATGGTCCAACACAGTCGATTAACAGATGCTCAAATGGGTTCCCTAAAGCCGGAATAGGATAAAGTGGAGCTGGCTTGATCACCTGATTAGGCTTTCCCGTGATCTGACATGTATGACAGGTCTTAATGAAGCATGCCACATCCTTCTTTAAGCAAGGCCAATAGAAGTACTTCATAAGTCTGTCATACGTTTTCCGCACACCTAAATGGCCCGCTATATCACCATGAGCCGTCTGTAGTATCAAGTCTCTAAACTTCACCGGCACTATTATCTGGAAAACAGGATCCTCAAACATCTCTTTAGTCTGAGGCATCCACTTACGAACCAACAGCCCATCTTGAACAAAATAACCCGTTGCTGCACTATGTCGCTCCTCAACAGGCAAAACCCCAGCAAACAGTTCACTCAGTGTTGAATCCTCCTTCTGAGCTACAACAAAATCACTAAATGACAGAGAAGATGGTAAATCGGGCAAAACAATAGGCTGTAAATCAGGCTTATGATTTTTCTCTAGAACCTCAGTTCCAGAGGCACGGTTCATGGCGCGTGTTACTGCACAGGCAGTAAACACCTCAGGTAAGCTCTGCAGGCTACAATCAGTACCTGATGGAATAGATGGAACACTCTTAACCACCACAGGAGGCGGTACATCACGCCAAACACGTTCTCCTGCCAAGTTATTACCCAAGATGAGATGTACACCATCTATAGGCAACGAATGGCGCACGGCAATGACAACCTCACCCCGAACCAGGTCTGACTGTAGCTCAATCCTATGCAGAGGAACAGTTACCACCTGCAACCCAATTCCCCTTACCAAAACATTACCCATGCTGGACTCACTAGAAAGAGGCAAAACAGACTCTAGAAGAAAAGATTCACAAGCCCCCGTATCCCTAAGAATTTTAACTGGCACCTTTTCAGAACTGCCCACCAATGATACTAAACCATCTGTAATGAAAGGAGAGTAATCATTGACATTGGCTTCAATTACATCAGACCCGCTATACTGGCTAGATCCCACCAGGTTGTCCGCAGACAAGTTAGAGGAGGCCACACCCCTTTCAGGGTTAGACCTAATTTCTGTGTGGATGAACTCAGACCGTGCGCGCACATCCGAAACGGCAAGAGCAACAGGTCTTGCCGCGCCAGATTTACTCCTCTGGCCCCTTGCTCTCAAAACTGGACACTCGTTCTTCCAATGCCCCTTCTCTAAACAGTAATGACAAGCATCCGGATCTGCCTTACCACGAGACTGTTCTTTGGCAACAGACTGACTAGCGGGAGTATTAGAAAATACTGAACGTTCACTGAAACGTCCAAAGCGCTGCTCACGGTAGCCCCTTCCTGAATTGTGTTCTTTAAAATTTTGCCTGTGCGTTAAAACGTATTCATCAGATAAAACTGCAGCATCTGCTGCTGTTTTTACCTTCCGCTCATTTATATACACTGCAATTCGATCAGGGAGGATGTTTCTAAATTGCTCTAAAACAATTAAATTACACAACTCTTCAAAGGTAGAAACGCCTACTGCAGTACACCAACGATTGAAATGACAATTCAGCTCTCTTACTACCTCTGTATAAGTCTGCTTTTCTCCCTTCTTCCAATTACGAAATCGCAGTCTATAAGCTTCGGGAACTAACTCATATACCTTAAGCACAGCATCTTTCACGCTTTTATAAATCCTTCTTTCAGGCACCGATAAAGCAATAAACGCCTCCTGCGCTTTTCCAACTAGAACGCTCTGGAGTAACAATGTTCGTTCAGGATCACTCCAACCACGATCATCTGCCACACTTTCAAACAGTGAAAAGAACACATCCGGATCTTTCTCACTAAACCTTGGAAGCAATCTGGCCATATTAGAGATATCAGGAGTGCGCGCTGGTCCAGTCGGAACATCGCCACCAGCATCATCCGTAATTTTCCCTTCTGCAATCAACCTAAGACGTTCTAAAGCAATTTCTCTATCACTTTTGATTTTATCAAATTCTAGTTGACGTACAGCTTCTCTCTCTCTACGTTCGGCTTCACGTTCAGCTTCTCTCTCTCTACGTTCGGCTTCACGTTCAGCTTCTCTCTCTCTACGTTCGGCTTCACGTTCAGCTTCTCTCTCTCTACGTTCGGCTTCACGTTCAGCTTCTCTCTCTCTTTGTTGCATTTCTAACAACTCTTTTTGTTGTTCAAAAGTAAGACCAAAATTACTACGAGACTCACCCAATGTTGCCAATGGCGTTGAAGCACCTTCAGGCCCCAACTCATCCATTGAAGTTATTGATGGGAGAATTTTTCTTTCAGCCAATTTAGTTCTGACAGCCTGCCTTAACTGCGCCAATTTTGCATTTTTTCTCAAGCCCAATTCAAAATTATAATGTTCACTAACCTCACACAACTGCTCCTTAGTCAACGTATCTAAAACCTGATCTGATGGAGCAGCGAAAAAATTATCCAAGGTATCCATTTATTTACTCTGCCCGTTTCTTTAACCCCTAAACAAACAAAAAAAAAATTATAATAATTTATAATTTTTTTTATGCACATTAATCAATGTAAGTGCGGCCACCTGCAGCTACAAGACAAAAACTAACGGAGCTGCCCTGCACACAACGATCCACTTCATGCATACCCCAAGAACAGAGATTTTTAATACACGATATCAGCGGCACCTAACTTCCCCGACAAAATGTCGTTAAAGCAGGCATCCACGACTGTGCCCTCCGCCCAGGGTATAGCACAAAAACAAAAAACTAAAATAACAAACAAGCGTTAAGCGCTTAACAGGGATTCGCAAAGCTCCAATGGCTACACCATCAATTATTAATAATTTTTGTCTCGCAGACACAGCAACGGCCCGCACCTACCCAACAATGAACCAGCCCCTAATACTATAACCTGGCTGTATTTAAACAACCCCAGGCACAAACGAACCAAATTTTCTCTCCCGCACCGACGTACTGCAAAGAAAAACAATTTCCAAACCTAATTAAACTGATCCGCGTCTGTTTTTCCCATAACATGCGTTAAATGCCCAATCAACCTTACTGCGCCGGATCACCATAGGATCCGAATACAGTTTACAAATTTGGCACAGTAATCAAAACGGCCTTCAATATAACTACTCAAACTCAATTGAAAAATACAAAAAAAAACAACGCATATTTACCGATCGATGGTTCAAAATCCCAGACGAGATCCCCAAATCTGTTACAAGCCTGGCTCAAAGCAAGCAACAGAGTAGGGAAAGGCCACACACGGAATAAGAATATATAATAGATTTATTAAATTAATAGAATGTTAACAGAATAAAGGTTGCTCAGCCAGTAATGAAGTTGGCTTTAACAAAAATAAAACAAGCAATCAGAAATGAATAAACAAAACCAAAAATCATAAACGGTGCGGGAGAGATGCAACGGAGGCTGGTTCCCCTCCTGGTCTCATCTGAAGCGTCTTTAAAGGCCCAGATAGCCCAGGAACTGATTAGTACAACTCCAAACACCTGTGCCCAGCTCACCTGTAGGAGACAGACACAGCACACAGCCAGGAGGAGGAGCCAGGCAAGGCCGTGACACTGTACATTATGAACTAAAAGCATGAGCTAAAGAGAGGCCCCCGAACTATCTTACAGCTTCAAGGAGCAAACACCTAATGTACAATGTGCTATTAAATCCATGTTTGACTTCAAACATGGATTTAATGAACTTCAAAGCTTTAAGATTAAGGAAAAATAATTAAATTATTTATTTTTATTTATGTTATATATATATATATATATATATATATATATATATATATATATATATATATATATATATATATATATATATATATATATATATATATATATATATATATATTATAATATACATATAAGAATTTATTTATTTATGTATTTACTTATTTATTTTTAAAATCACCAGGTTAACAGATATGTGACCCTGGACCCCAAAACCATACATGGGTACATTTTTTGATATTGAGATTTCTATATCATTTGAAAGCTGAATAAATAAGCTTTCCATTAGTGTATGGTTTGTTAGGATAGGACAATATTTGGACAATATCTGGAATCTGAGGGTGCAAAAAAAAATCGAAACATTGAGAAAATCGCCTATAAATTTAAATTAATATTACTCTATTCGGTTTTTATTATAATTGTATTAAAAAAAATTTTTTCACAAAATTCAAATATATAATTTGATCTGGTGTTAAAAATATAGTAATAAACGTATATATAAAAAAGATTGTCTGAATTAATCTTGTTTTATGCTAGATAAATTCACCTTTAAAAAAATTGGTTAATAATTTTTAAGCATTAATCAACATTTGGTTAATGCTGTTTATACTCAAAACAAGAAAAATACATTTTTGTTTTGTTTAATTGATGTTTACATTTTTAACTACATTTTAAAAAAAATTAATACAAATTAAAAAAAATACAGTTTAAGATTTTTTTATTTTATTTAGTTAGTTATTATTTATTTTCCTGTTTCTGGAGAGAAACGGGAAGTGACTGAGCATATAAGTCTCATTCATCCAGCTTGTTGATGATGTGAGATATTTGGTGTGTTACAATTGCCTCCTGTGTCCCCAACAACCGTTCACTATCCTCACAAACACTCATCCTTCACTGTCCAGTCACCTCAGAGAAAGCGGCATCAGGACGGGATGGTGAAACAAACCACTGAACCAGCCCTCCCTCCCAAATTTCTGTCCTCTCTTCTGAAAAAGATCCTCTGTTCTGTATCGGACAGCACGGTGCGGATACAACAGGAGAAGGACAGTCTTGCAGCTACAGGAGCAGAGACACATGACATTTCAGAATCATAGACTGAGTGGGAGGATGGATGAAAGGGTGTAGAGACTGGAAAATCTTCACCCCACAAATAGAGACAGCTACTATAGGCTCAAATGTGTTGTCCCTTAATGGACCACAGACATGGACATTCCAGTCCTTGATTTTGAACTGAAGAATGTGAAAGGCCTGGCCAAAGTATAGCATGTTTCACACAGAACTGAATCTTTCCAGACAATTGATGTCTGTTTTCTGGCTGAGAGATATTTGAGAAAAAACAAAAACTTGGAATCTTATTCATAGTTCACGGAAATGTTTTGGTCTGAAGTGACGCATGTGTGCTGCAGAGCTATATATATGGATAGATAGGCAAAGCTGAATTTTCATCATCATTACTTCAGTTTTCAGTGTCACATGATCCTTCAGAAATCATTCTAATATGCAGTATGAGCAAGAACATGAAATGTGTATTTTGCATTTTTCACATTCAGAAATCTTCATAGTTGTATTTACAGTTCTAAAAGCCTATTAGTAAATGCAATGTGCAATAATAATGCAACCTAAATCCTAGCAGGATCAAAAATCCACATTCCATACATAATTCTAGATCCCACCTAATTATCACGTTTGATTGACAGACGCACAGGGTGCTGTATAGGGTGTGTCCAGGGGGGCTAATTTAAGATCATGCTCGTAAATTCATCCAAAACGTTAAACGTGACCTTCTGTAACGTATCCTGCCTCTATTCACTGTCAGTTTTGGTGGGTGTTTATAGCATTTGTACAGTATGTGTCTAGTACGTTCCGCCTGTATTTTGTCTGCTGATGTAAAACCGAGTTTTCTTCTTAAACTCATTTGTACACTAATTTGACATGGTCTGGCAGTCTGTGTGTGTTCGGGTGTGATCTGGGCAGACATCCAGGCCTGCGTGCGGATGGATGAGCATGATCTGCTGAAGTCAGCCACTGACCACAGTTTAGCAGCACTTACTTACAGTACACTTCTCACTGGGTACAGTATATTACAGTATTTTGCTCTGTCACATGGGTTTGGAGGAACAGTCTGCCAATATCACCAGCACAGAACTGTGGATCTGACCTCAGTTAGGCAGTGCTTCTCAACTGGTTTAGCTTCCCAGATTACAAAGTATAGTTGTAGATGCTATTTGTACCAAAGATAAAAAGCAACAAATGTGTGTTGTTTAAACTAGGTGCAAATAATGATGGATGCTATTCACACAAAGTGTTAATAATTGTACAGTGCTACATGTACTAAAGGAAAAATATTGAGTGGGCGGAGTTAGTAAAAATTGCATTGGCCAAAAAGTTTGTCTATTGCACTGACTGTTATTTTCCCCCAAAAAATATAAGGAAACTGTTCTTAAACATAAAAGTCATTATTATTTCCATATAGATATTAAAAGAAATCATTCGGATTTCCTGATTTGGTGCTCAAGTTACATTTTTTATTATTATCACAATTAAAAAGGGTTGTGCGGCCATGATGAGTAAACCCTGATACTTTTTGATGAAAATAGAAAGATTAAAAAACAGAATTTATTTAAAATACAATTTTTAAAATGGACTTTTCTTTCCCCTTTGGTCAATTTAATGCATCTTTGCTAAATAAAAGTCTTAATTACTTAAAAATAATAAATAGATTAAAAAAAATCTTGAGTGACGTTTACACAGATCCACAGATGCGATTTTACTTTTGAATGATTCATACACAGACATTTTGGTGCTTTCCATGAGTTATGATGAAGGTATTGCAAAGCTCAGTCCCAAAAAATGTGGACAAAATTACTCCCATTTACACACCAAATAGTTTTCTCATGTACTCAGAGCATGTCGGTTAGGGAGAGCGGTCCACACCCCTTCCACGGTCACACCAGCCCACCGGTCCAGCTCAAGAGAGAAAACACCCACCGTGCTGAGTCAGTACACATGACCCGCTCGGAGTTAGACTTCCATGACAACTACGAGTAACTAAAGGATATCCCACTCAATGCTAATTTCCAGGAACTGAGTAAAACATCCTTCCTGAAAATGCAAAGCTAAAGCAAGCTCTAATTCGATATTTGTTGACAAATTGCACAAAGCAATGCCTATTTTGCAATTCGATTAATTTGAGATCTGTCATTATGATTATGTCAGTAAACACAATAACAACTGCCATGTTAGAGTAACAGTTTGGTTTCAGAGACATCATATTACACATCATTAGTATTTTTGGATTTATGTGTAATATAGTATGACTGTAAATCACATTAAGAGCTCAGATTAACTGGTCCTTTTCTTTCTGTGTTTATATTTGTATGTAGAATTGTGCTGGATGACTCAGTCGTTCCACAGCTGGCTGAGATCCAGTGATAAAACACTGATGCCCATCCTTTCTGTAGTTACACTCACTCACCAGAGAGGGCAGAGTTCCTGAAACTAAAATCAGACTGCATTGATTTCCTGTGACAATTAAAAACTGCTTGGATGCAATGCAATGCCAAAACAAGATAACTGTTCCTAATTTTAATGCACTTTAAGGCTGATGGAAAAAGTACCGCAGGATGGACACACCCTGCAGCTCCAAAATATACTCAATGCAGCATTTTATCTGCTGTAGTGTGCTATAAATCTGTTTTGAGGTGGAACAACAGCCACGCATGACACTTTATGTAGGGGTTTATGCTCACATCTAAAGGTTAAGTTACGAAACTCCATCATCAGATATGTATTTAAGCTGAAGGAGACCGTTTCTGGGTACACAAAAAGTCAAAAGGCCATGAAGGAAACACAAAGAGCATATGCTATAAACGATTTTCAATCGCTTGTAAATTTCACAAATAATTACAAAGTCATTTTGGTGCTTTCCATGAGTTATGATGAAGGTATTGCAAAGCTCAGTCCCAAAAAATGTGGACAAAATTACTCACAAAATAGTTTTCTCATGTATAAAGTAACACATTAAATGAAACATAAAATAATTAAGTAGAAAAATGCTATATAGTCTTTATCTTTTAGGAAAACAAAGCAACATTTTTTTTAAATGCTAAATTATTGAGGACTCATCTTAACTTCAAATTATTTTTATTCCTGAAAAATAAAGACTGTACATTTTAAATATAATATTTGATATCATGATAACATATATTAGAATTTCTCTAATGAGAATGCCCCTCCCCCTAATGATACTAATAATAATATAATATAGAAGCAGAAGTCAAAGTAGCTTGGTCTACAAGAAAAATACCAGCTGTAATATTTTATTCATTATTTATTGGTTGTCTGACTTTTACTGCGGTACATAAAACACTATTGTAAGTCTTTTGCTGTATGAATCATCAGGATTCGATTATAGCTACACATTTCTCAACATAATGTCTATTCTGGTCAGTAAAACTACCATTTACCATGATAATTTAATCTCAAAATGAGTGTTTAGTGACCAAGTGATCCCTGAAGACTACAATGCGCTTCACACCTACGTCAGAGACAAACCGCCGGACAATGAGCTGTGACATTTTGGGAGCATGACGGGGTTGTTGGCAGGGCCGTGTGCAGACTGGATGTATTGTAAGGCAGATTGTGGCCGGGCTCCACGGCTGCTGCCCTCTCCTCCGCTGGGCCGTGTGGCTCTGAAGGAATGTGATGACTGGGACGGTGAACAGAGCCCTGCATTCATGTTCAGCTGCAGGAACTCTGGCTCCCGGACTCCTGCCCGAGCGAGCTGTCAGACATGTGTGCTGGTTTCCGTCTGTCTGTGCTTGATATCCATCTCTCAATCCAATGTCTTTGTCTGTCTGTCTAATCTTCTTCTGTAGCTCTTTTTTCAGTCTATTGTCAAACTTTGTCTTACATTTTTATCTGTCGGAGAGATAAAGGTCTGAAATGTGCAACCGAACTGAAACTGATCCTTTCATTCACATATTCGATATTATATTTAAAAGGTAAATGTATTATGTTAAAACCTTTAATTAATATTTAATATTTATATTTTTTTCTTTTATTACATTTTATATGATATTCCATCTTTTGATTTGCTTTGAAGGAATTTATATATTAGGCCTACTGTACAGCACTTAAATACTAAAAATACTTTAAATATTAATTAAAGGTTTTAAATAATTTAGCCATACAGTTATCATAGGCCTACATATATTTAGTATTTTCTTTTATGAAAGAAAATTATATTTGGCTGAATTTTAAGCTTTTTATTTGAATTATTTTTTATTGTGTGTTGGTTTAAGCTTGTGCTTACAACAAAAATACATTTTAAATAAAAAAAAAAACAAAAAAAAACTTTTTACGTTTTTTTTTTTTTTTTACTATACAGGCCCAGTCCTCTGATTTCAAAGTTATTTTGCTTTTTCCTCCATGGAACAAAAATGTTTTGCATAATGTTTCATGCAATAAAAATTGGGCAGTCGTTTTCCAAAAAGTACACACACACAAAAAGACTGTATTGTAACCCCCAAGTGGATAATAAAACATTGGTAACATGAAAACAGATAAATGTTGAAGATATGCAATTTTATGTTAAATGTATTATTAATCATCATAATACGAAACTATGTTCTGTCAAATATAGTTATAGTACATGTTGTTTATGGTTGCCAAGCAATGTTGCAACATAATAATAGAGTGCATGGGTCCCTGAAAGGAATAGGGAAAAGTTATTGAGATTATTATTAAATTATAATTTATGTTAATTGATGGAAATTGTTAAATAGTTCACCCAAAAATGAAAATTAAGTCATTAATTACTCTCATGCTGTACCAACCCCATAAGACCTTCGTTCATCTTCGGAACACAAATGAAGATATTTGTGATTAAATCTGAGAGCTGGATCACTCCTCCATAGGCTTTTAAGGGATTGAAACCTGACAACCCAGAAAAGTCATTAAAGACATCGTTAAAATAGTCCAAATGGCTACAGTGGCTCAATCTTAAGTTTATCAAGCGACGAGAATATTTGTTTGTGCTCAAAAAAACCCTAAAATAATGACTTTATTCAACCATCTCTTCTCTTCCGTGTCTTAAGCTGTTGACGTAGTGTAACAGCGCAGCGCTTCTGTGTTGTACGTCACACGTAGGCTCACTATTGGCCGACGCTGGTCATGTGTGTGATGCGTGTGACGTTCAACCAAAGCGTTGCACAATAACACTACGTGAAATCTCCAGGCCCAAAGAGAGTACTTGAATAAAGTCGCTATTTTAGTTTTTTTTTTTTTTGTGCTCAAAAAGTATTCTCGTAGCTCGATAAACTTAAGATCTAGCCACTGTAGGCATTTGAACATTTTCTTCAATGACTTTCTGGGCCGTCAAGTTTCAATCCCTTAGAAGCCTATGGAGGAGTGATCCAGCTCTCAGATTTAATCAAAAATATCTTAATTTGTGTTCCGAAGATGAACGAAGGTCTTACGGGGTTGGTACAGCATGAGGGTGAGTAATTAATGATTTAATTTTCATTTTTGGGTGAACTATCCTTTTAATTAGTCACGCCTTTCTGTGGTCCACCTACACAGAAACGCTCATCTTATAGCATATAATATGAATATCAGTAATGCTCTGATTCAGAGGTAGACTCAAAAGATATTCATCATTGAGAACGTTGAAAAGCTTCTGACCGCCGGAATAATGTGTTAAATTAATGAATTCGATTATGAAGGATGCCGATTTGTAGATCGTGCTTTTACTTCAATATATACCTTCCGCAATCTATTTTTCAATTACTTTTAAAAAGTGGTGGGGACAATATCGAGCCTGGCAAAATGTGGTGGGGACATGTCCCACCTGCAAATTACGCCCCTGGCTCTGAACAAGGAATAAGTAGGCCTACTTAGCTGGCATCTCAGTTCAGATTATGCTGTATTTTGATGTTCTACTATTGACCATGACAAATGCTATCATCTCAACTCTTGATATGCATTATTTACACTTCACCTAGATGTCATTTCTGTTGTCCAGATGTATGTCTAGACCATATATTAGGAACGGCACTTTTCAAAAGCACAAATGCATCATGCCTAAGTTTATCTGCCATCCCTTTCCCATGTGGTTTAACCTAATCTGATCATTGGCGCCTGTACCGCTCCACTATGTAATCCAATACTGTACCATTCTTGGTACCTCCACAGATTTTCCAGCAGACCTACAGAGAAGAATGCAAAACAACTCCAAACATTAACACTGCATGATGGTCTCGTAGTTTATGAGCCAAATTTGGAGCACTAATGAGCACATTGCTTGCCAGCTTCCTCCTGAAAATATAAAAATATAAGAGGGAAATTGAGCTAAAGAGATAGCAAATGTGCTTTGTTATACACAAACCTTAATTAGGATCTCCTCAAAGTAGTAAGAGGCTTTATATATATATATGCCATTAAAGAGACCACCCATTGAGAATATTTATAGGAGATTCACTGAGGCTTAGAATGTTGCAGCTAAGTATCTACTGACACATGATCCAGCACCTGAACTGTGACATTCCTAACATCACACAGAACGCTTCTCACGTCTTCACCACGGTTTCCTTTCAAGACGTTTACGTTGTTTTAATGCATTGATCTGAAACAGATTTATCTAGACAAAAGCAAACACCCCAAATAAAGAGCAAATATTAATTATGCAAGAGCTCAGTGCACTGACTGTCATTGTTGACTTCTATAGATATACCAGATGCCTATGTCTCAGTATGGGGCTACTATTGGCCAATCAGATTTAATGGCTCGTTTACTCTCCTATTCAGGTGTGATGGAAACCTATAGCAACAGTGAGAAAACTATGGTTGCCATGCTGCCAATCCTATCACTGATTCAGAAATGTTATGGGGGATATTCGCGTTCAGCAAAACAGGTCGCATCATTTCCAGTTCAGGTCTTTTGTATGCGCTTTGTTTAAAATAGAGCTTTTTTACTCAAGATACCTTCAAAAGAGTATGCAAAAATGAGCATAACAGATGTCCATCACATATGCAGATTAAAATAACTAAAAGTTTATTTTTCTCACTAACATTCGGACATTAAAACTGAATAAAACGCCAACAATAAAAAAAAACTAGCTGGGTTAGCTTAAATGTCCATATCACCGTCAGTTGTTTACACTTTATCTGACAAGCAGATCAGATGGGACATGTTTTCCTGTTTGTTCATGTGACGTTTGACATAAAGCCTATTCCAAAAAGATTTACACATATCTGGGAGAAGCTTCCTCTACCCATATCAATATTTTTTCATTAGTAAAGAAACTGCATGACTGATGTCATAATATACTGAATAAACACAAAGCTAGAGAGGAAAGAGAGGCCCCTAGTTTAACAAAGCAGGATGTTCAAACTTCCGTGACTGACACTTGATGGAGTCGAAGAGGAAAGGTAAACATAGACTCTCCCCAAATTTCTAGAGACCCGACCGAGCCCTTTCCTCGTGCAATGTCCCTGAATTTCAATGGTGTTTAAATAGTAAATAGCATCACATCCTCTATGCCAAAATTTCCTGACTTCATCATGTGTTCTGTGTAGAAGTTCATGGTGAATTAGATGGAACGGTTCATCCTTACCTCACCTCAGATAGCCAGCAGTCAAACCCTCTACGGCATGGAAACCTGAACCCTGCAGTGCCGTCATTTGAGTGATCACGAGTCAGTTCTCTCTCTCTCTCTATTCATCTGATCCTCTGGAATACCATACTGTGTCAGGTCTCATAGTGTTAGGATAAAAAACCAACCTGCCTAACCCTCAGAGAGCATTGATTCATAAAAGCACAGCATTTTATCCATCAATAACAATTTTGCATGCATGTGGCAGTTTAAATCACTCCTGTCAATTATCATTGCAAATAGTTTTTTGATGACCTATAAGAATAACAATAATTAGAGGCTGTCAAACTCAAAAAACACCAAAAAAAATGGCCTATATGTCTCCTCCACTATAATACAACTCTTTGGAAGTTTTCATTTTATTGTGAACTTTAAGAATCAATATCGGTTAATCAAAATGAGAATTGATTAAAATCTAGAAATCAATATTTTTTAGCCCAGCCCTGATGATTACATAGAAAAGTGATAATACAAAAGGTGACAGTAAAAAAAAAAAAGGAATTTTGTGCACAATGTAATTTTATATCTAGGTTGCCCCCAAAGTGTTCATTTTGCAAAAAATTATAACCGCAATTCAATCTGCATTTCACATTCATGAAAACCTATACACTCTTTGCAAGACTCCAAAGCGTTCATAAAATGGGGTTGTCTTCTCAAGCATTCGTGGCATGCAGTAGTACACCGCAGACCCTCCAGACGCACAGTACTAGGGTAAATATAGGATACTCTAAAGTTACACTCACGTTCTAGGCTGAAGCCAGTGGGAACTGGGGAGGTGTTTGCTGTTTCGAGAGCAAAGGACGTCAACGTGGGTTTGTTCTCCATGCCTTTACAGGGCATATTCAATATGAGAAGAAGCAATGACATGAGGTCTGAAATGTGTGTGTGTGTGTGTGTGTGTGTGTGTGTGTGTGTGTGTGTGTGTGTGTGTGTGTGTGTGTGTGTGTGTGTGTGTGTGTGTGTGTGTGTGTGTGTGTGTGTGTGTGTGTGTGTGTGTGTGTGTGTGTGTGTGTGTGGTGTCAAGAGATACAGTAGATCGCTGGCACAATGCCCTTTTGAATCTCAGCTTACTCTGTTGACATAGAAAACCGACGGTCGTGATATAGATTAGACCACCTGGTGAGAAGCTGCGACTCAACAGCACAAAGTCTAAATGTCTTTATCAAGTTAGCAACGTATAGAAGTCTGTTTCAATCTCTAAGTAAACAAATGTTATTGAAATAAGAAAAAAAGAGTGAGGGACTATAATTTCCCTGTTGTAGACTATTAGCTGGCCTAACTGGGAATTCATGCAATATTTTAGTAAAAGTACAGATATCAGGAAGAAAAGCACAGTGGGATAACAGAGAGGGGCTCAGCTTGGGGAGGCTCACGTTGAGAAACTCTGATCCGTTGGCAAAGAGAGCAACCGTCCGGAATGGAGCCAAAGTCAAAAACATGTCTCATTACTCAGCGCTGAGGCTGACACTTGTTTGACTTACTGAAAATGCTAACTTGCTGAAATGCTAATAAACTTATATTTCTTCTTCTTCCTAAAATGCTAAAATGCTCTAAATGGACTCTATCTCATCCTAAAGCTTTAACTCTACTTCCCCTACTCGGGTCAGACCTACAGAGTGTTGCTAACTTATCCGACTTAGGGTTTTCCTAAAAATGAGCGACAAATCGAAAATAATTGTTAAATCTTTCAAAAAGGAATGCTACATTTTTAAAAAAGAATCAATACATTTAGTAAAAATGCATCAATACATTTATTCAAAAAACAATTGATAGGCTACATTTTCCAAAGGAATCGCTATATTTTAAAAAATAATTTAAAGAATCGCTACATGTTCATTATTATTATTATTATTATTAATGTTACAATGAATGTTTTCAAATCTCCACGAAAAAAAAATTCCCTAACGATCGATTGCACAGGCCAGTCCAGTAGGTGGCAGTAATGCACCTTTAAGCTGGTTGGCAACCACCAATCAAATCAAAGCACGGCATGCATAACAAACATTAGTTCAAGCGTGATAGACAGAGACGTAGACGATCATACCGGCATCGACAGAGTGGTTGTTGTTGTTTTTTTTTAGAGGTGAGTACAAAAAGATTAAGTTCATTTAACGTTTTTATTAATCTTTATTTCTTACAACTTTTTTTATTTTTTTTTATTTTTTTTTTTTATTAAATGCTCGTAAAAGAAAACAACAACAAACAAACAAAAAAACATATACAACAATTATTGTCATTGTCATTACATAATAGAATGGAGTCCTTCAGTCCAATATAAGCTCCTTCTGTCTTTTCAATCCAGGTTAAGTGCCAAGTCCTTAAACGCAGCCACTGTTCTTAAAGCTTTTAAATTTTTAGAGAACTCTATAGATTCAAAATACATTTTCATTTCAAGTTTAAATCTTACAAAAAGAGGACTGCAATTAGAAAATTTACATTTGTGAATGTGAAATTTAGCTAACAGAAAAATAAGGTTTATAAACTAAATATCACTTTTCTTTTCACATTCATGAAAACCAAAAATTACATTTCTATATGTAAATTCAAAGTTAGGATTCACATAACATTTGATGAAATCACAAATGTCACACCAAAATGTCACTGTGAGAGAGCAATTCCAAAATAAATGTAAAGAAGTTTCAGGTTTCTCTAAACAGAAAGAACAGAGGGTATTAATATCATTCTTAAGTCTTTTGAGAGAACACTTATCTGGATAAAACCTATGAATTAACTTAAAGGTAATTTCTCTTATTTTGTTAGTTATAAGGTATTTGTGAGGTAATGTCCAAACTTTTTTCCAGGGAATGTCACTTACAAAACCATTCCAGTAAGAAATTACATATGGCATAGAAACAGATTCCTCCTGAAACAAGGCTCGAATTTTCTTATTGTTTTTTTATTTAGATAAAGAAAGGCACTGTTTACCTACAAATGTCTTACACAGATCCACTGAGCGATAAAGAGATGAAAAAGAAAATCCTTTAAAAAGCATGAGAACCCCTTGTGGCACTGCATCAGCCACGATTGCAAACTCTTTTGGAGTAACAGGAATTCCATGCTTTACCAAGAACTCAGAATAATTACAAATTGAACCATTTTGATTGAAAAGTTGAGATACAAAAATAATTCCATTTTTAAACCAATTATCAAAGAAAATAGATTTATGTTTATACAGTAGGTCCTTATTATTCCAAATTATATAAGAGTGAGGTGTAAAATTGTGTTTAAAGATGAGGGACCAGGCTAATAACATTTGCCTATGAAAGAGGGATAATTTGATAGGGATTTTCATTATGTTGTAATTTTTCATTATGTTGTAATTACAGGTTAATAAGAATTTTAAACCCCCTAGTTTAGAAAAAATAGCATTAGGGATCAGATTCCAGATAGATGTGGGCTTATTAATAAAGTTCTTTATCCAGTTTATTTTAAAGGTATTGTTTAAGGTGGTAAAGTCAAGAAAGTTTAAACCCCCCTTCTCAATAGTGTTCATAAGTACAGATTTTCTGACAAAATGAGTTTTATTCTTCCAAACAAAGTTGAGGAGCATTGTATCAATTTTTTTAAGAATGGCAGTGTCGACATTTAAAGAAAGAGCAGCGTATGTTAACCTTGACAAGCCCTCAGCTTTGGCTAGTAAATTTCTTCCCTTTAATGATAGATCTCGCTGGAGCCATATATAAAGTCTTTTCTGTGTACTCTCAATTAGTGGATTAAAATTTACAGAGCATCTTTCTAGTTCATTTTTTGTTATAATAATACCTAAATATGATACCTGATCTCTAATTTGAATATTACAAATTTGTGACAAATTACACTCTTTGATGGACATCAATTCACATTTCGAAAGGTTCAAGACTAAGCCTGACGCTTTGGAGAATTGCTGGATATGCTCTAGTGCTAACGGAACTTGGTTAGCATCATGCAAAAAAAGTGTGGTATCATCAGCCAACTGACTGATGAGTATCTGTTTGTCAGCAATAGAGATACCACGAAGACCACTATTCGAAACATAAGAAGCAAATATTTGGGAAACTAGTAAAAACAAATACGGGGATATTGGACATCCTTGTCTAATACCACGTGACAAGTAAAACCTAGGAGAAGTACCAAATTTTAATTTGATTGTACTATTACAATTGTAATAAAGAGTTCTTACCGCCTTACAAAAATATTCACCAAAACCAAACTTTTGCATTGATTTAAAAATAAAATGATGTTCTACAGAATCAAACGCTTTATAAAAATCCAGGAAAAGAATAAAACTATTATGTTCCACCAAATTGCTATAATCAAATAAATCTAAAACTAATCTAATGTTATTCATTATGTGTCGGTCTCTCATAAATCCAGACTGAGTCTCATCTATAACGCTATCCAAACATTCTTTAAGTCTTTTAGCAAATATTATGGCAAAAATTTTATAATCATTGTTAAGGAGTGTGATGGGCCGCCAATTGTCCAAATATGTAAGATCTTTCTTTGGTTTAGGAATAAGTGTGATGATACCCTGCGTTAAAGTAGGAGGTAAAGCTTCTTTATCAATACTCTCTTTAAAAACACTTGTTAAAAAAGGAGAAAGTTCATCAGCAAATAATTTATACAGCTCAGCTGTAAGTCCATCACATCCTGGGGATTTATTATTTTTCAAACTCTTAATTGCGTTTATTACTTCCTCATGAGTAACAACTCCATCACAACACATTCTATCACTTTCAGAGATAGCTTTAACATTAATAACTGAATCGAGAAACAAAGTTGATATCTCCTCTGTACATTTTGAACTATAAAGATTTTTATAAAAATTGGCACTGAAATTGGCTATATCCTTTGGATCTTTTACAATTTTGCCATCAACACAAAATTTCTCAATTGTTGAAAGGGTAAAGTTTCGTTTTTCAAGCTTAAAGAAATATGCAGAGTTGAGTTCTCCTTCTTCAAGCCATCTTTTCCTGGATCTTATATAAGCACCCCTAGCCTTTGATAAGTATAAATCATCTAATTTAGTTTGCAAAGCTGCAAGTTCAGATTTCTCCTCCAAAGACAGACAATTAAAATTACGGGTTTTAGATAATTTCATGATCAGGCTGTCCTCAAGAACTCTTCTCTTTTTGGATAAGTTAGCTCCAACTTTCCTTAAATAAACTCCAATCTCAAATTTTAGAAGCTCCCAATTGGTGCAAAAAGAATTTTTAATTGTGGCTGTTTTCCAATAGTTATCAATTAATTCTTTAATTTTATACTTTACATCTGGTAATTCTAAGAGTGAACTATTAAGTTTCCACAAAGAGGCTTTGCCATGGCCTGGTGCATAATCTGCTGTTAAAGGGGTATTAATAAATATAGTTTTATGGTCAGTCAAAGGGGTATATTGAATCCCAACATTTAAATCAAAATTGGACATACATTTTGATATAAGCCAATAATCAATTCGAGATTGCCTTGACCCATTTTTGTTGGTCCAGGTAAACTCCAAATTGTTAGGGTATCTTTCTCTCCAAATGTCCACCAATTCAAACTTATTTATTAGTCCTAACAGTGCAGGGCTAAGACACGCAGTCCCCTTTGGCGGATGTCTATCCAAATAATTATTAATTGATACATTAAAGTCTCCTCCTAGAATTAAAAAAGCATTAGGGAATTTATTCGACCAATGTGTGAGTTTCTCATCTAACTTGTCAAAGAAAATCTTATTATCCGGAGAGGTATTGTACCCATATATATTTCCCAGAATTATTGTTTGTTGGTTAAGTGAAATAACTAATAAATGAAAGTGGCCCAAACAATCTGAATCTGATCCTAATATATCCCCATCAAATGTATTTCTCAAAATGCTCACTCCAGCAGAATGTTCCGTGCCATGTGAACTCCACATATCATTACCCCACTGAGACTTCCACCATTTGTAATCATCTTTAGTAGAATGACACTCCTGAAGGAAACAAAAATCTGATTTATGTTTTTTAGCAAACAAAAAAAGAGCTTTCCGTTTGACACTATCCCTGAGCCCTCTGGCGTTAAAAGATATTAATGACAATGACATAAACAACGAACAATATAATGAAAGAAAAAAATAGATGAATGAACCAACGAGTAGCTACACCCGTTCAACTATCTTTCCTCAAAATGTGCAAACAACCACAAAAATGCCCACCCGGTACTAAAGTGTTCATATTTAAGTTCAGAAAATAAAAACATTTCTGGTTTCCAAGTAGTAGTAACCAAAGTTAAATAACAAATCAAACCAATATTTAAGCCAAAAGCCTGTCAATAAAATATGTATCAATATTTATAAAGGGGAGGCTAGCTATTGAAATGAAGTAGTCTGCTCAATACCATGAAGATGTTATACATGTATTTCTAGGGCAAAACGAAACCCCATAGATTTTTTTTTTTTTTTTTTAGCCTACCACGGATTCTAAGCAGATCGCATGCTAATGACTGAAAGAAACTGTTGCGTGTTGCATTTCGTTACTATGCTACTAAGTAGGCCTGTTGACTATATCTTTAGCGGCCAGTCTTTTACCCTCAATGACAGCGAAGGGACCGTGAAAGCCAGCCCTCTTCCCTTCCTTCCTCGCCTTCTCTACTGTCGGCCACAGAAGGGTCCTTGCATCCTTGTCTTTCTGCGAGAGATCCTCGAATATCTTAATCTTCTTCTCCCTGAGCAAGTCGGAGGTTTTGGCGTCTTTCCAAACTGTGTCCCGCTGGGAACGCGATGAGAACAGGACAATTATGCGACGGGAGGATTTTTCCGCAGCAGAACGAGGCCCCAGTCGATGAGCGATGTCAATTCCATGGTGCAGATCAGCAGCGATGCTTGGGGAAACCTGGCTAAAGAGGTCGATGATCATCTGCTTCACGTTCTCTCCTGATTTCTCCGTAATACCAGCGACACGCAGATTCCACCTTCTCTTGTAAGCATCCAAATCGTTACATCGATCACGAAGTTCGACATTTTCTTTCTCCAGATTTCCGATTTTCTTTTGCATTTCCTCAGATTTTTCATTCAAACACTTAACCTGTTCTCCTTGGAATTCGAGCGAGCGGATTATCTGTTTGCTAGAGTTCGAGTTCTCAATGACCGTCTTTTCAACTCCTTGAATTCGGCGCAAAGTCTCTTCGTGCATGGCTTCCATTCTCTGCATGAATCTCATTAGCACAGTATCACTCACCCCTGGACTATCAGAACTCGGTTTGCTTTTTTTGGCGGGATTGGGTTCAGGTGTATCGGGTAAAGGCACGAAACCACCAGACTGTCCAGCAACTGTCTCCATATCAGTGCTTAGAGTTCTCCTTGCATAACTGTGCATTGCAAGATGAGTTTCTTCTTTTTCTTCCATATTCTCAAGCCAGCGCAGCAGTTGTAAGCACGTGCGTTGATAAACTAACTAGCTAGAAAATGCGTCTGCAAAGCTTAACAAACAGGGGAAAAGTCTGTTAAAGTGCGGCTATTCTAATTTATTTCTGAACATAATAAGTTTAAAAATAAAACCGGGATTTGAGCAAAGGTTTTAAGAGCTACAGCAAAACCGTCTTCTCACGACGCCATCTTGGCCTCGCCCCTTCTTACAACTTGTGTGATTTTCCTGGCGAGTCGAGTGTGCGGCATGAACACGCGCCGTTCACACACGACCAGGGTTCCTTAAAGGACCAGGTTCACCTCAAAATGAAAATTTCCTGATAGTTTACTCACCCCAATGTCATCCAAGATGTTCATGTCTTTCTTTCTTCAGTGGAAAATAATTTTTTTTAGGAAAA
This sequence comes from Chrosomus eos, assembly GCA_036326025.1. Classification (NCBI taxonomy): domain Eukaryota; kingdom Metazoa; phylum Chordata; class Actinopteri; order Cypriniformes; family Leuciscidae; genus Chrosomus; species Chrosomus eos. Next base: position 31,392,254 of record CM070830.1, on the reverse strand, counting down.
TATTTCAGGATTTTTCTCCACACAATGGACTTCAACGTACGGTAACCAAATTGTTGAAGTTCAAATCAATGCAGTTTCAAAGGGCTTTGAAATGCTTCAAATGGGTTTGCACGATGCCACGATCCCAGCTGAGGTATAGTGTCTTATCTAGCTAAACGATCGGTCGTTTTCTAAAAAAAAAGTAAAAGAAAATGCCCAGCAAACACAGAACGTTCCCCTAACGTTCCCGAATTGTCCCATGTGGTTATTTTTTTGGGAACCAAACAAGAACGTTATAGGAACGTTCCATGTAGGTTATTTTTAGGTTCCATTTTTATAATGTAAGGAGAACGTTCCGGGAACGTTCCCCTAACCTTAAGGGAAAGTTCTAGGAACCTTCTGGGAACCAAAAACTAACGTTCCCAGAACGTTCCCAGAACCTAAATTTGTTTGCTGGGTGTATACTTTTTAACCACAATTGTTCATCTTGTGCTGGTCTGGGATGCGCCAGGCATGATGTAATCACGTTGGAAAGGTCACGCTGGATGTAGGCGGAAGTACCGCCCCATTGCTTACAAGCGTGGAGAAGGAGGATCTTCAAATTTTATTGTATGTTGAATGCCATATTTATGTCTTTGTGTCAGTTTATTGTTTAAAATGGTCCTTTCGTGTGCATATCCTGGATGTTTTTTAATCTAATACGATGTATGGCGCATCGCAGACCAGCACAAGATGAATAATTGTGGTTATATATACATTTTTATTTTTTCGATCGTTCATATTCATTCAACAACGATCGTTTCGTTAGATAAGACACTATTCCTCAGCTGGGATCGTGCAGAGCCCTTTGAAACTGCATTGATTTGGACTTCAACAATTTGGTTACCGTTAATGGACTGTGTGGAGAAAAATCCTGTTTTCCTCAAAAAGAAAAATTTATTTTCTGAGGCAAGGCAAGTTTATTTGTATAGCACATTTCATACACAATGGTAATTCAAAGTGCTTTAGATAGAATAAATTAAAATAATCAAAAGAAATCAGAATAATTAAAACAGTTTTGAATAAAAAAATAAAATACAAACAGTCGGACGAACAGTGGTAATGTACGACACGCGTTCACGAGAGCCGCATTTATCCTCTGCTTGTAAACAAAGCCCTGCGTTTCCGGGTAATGTGTCTGAATTGCAAACCATGTGCAAATTCATGTCAACACCATTGCTGACAATGCTTGCGGAGTATTTTCTCTTTAAAACAAGGTTTGAAATCGACGGTGTCCTTTACGTACGTCACAAACTACCTAACCAATCACGGTAACGGGCTTTAGCTTAGCATGTCATTACTATGCTCTGAGGGTATGTTTACTCGACAATGAAATACTGAGATATTTTTCCTTTGACTTTTCCGAGACACCATTGTCAAAACGATCCCCATTCACTCGGATCCACGAAAACTACTGAAAACACTGTATTCTGCTGCCAGGCCATTAGATGGTGATGAAGCACAGCACAGTATAGATTTAACACGTAATACGCATGTGCATGACGTCATCGTCTTCATATATTCGCGTTTTTTTTTTTTTTGTTTAGGCCCTACATGGATACCGCTTTCAAAAACTTGCACTTTGAAACCTGTTTTCAAAAGTTTGCGTTTTCAGGCACTCAAAATGCCGTTGTCGTGGCGAATGGCCAAAACACTTAGTTATACGATTTTAGTTGAAAACTGTGGCGTGTAAACAGCTCGTCTAAAGCCTGGTTATCACTGTATGTTTCTGTTGATATGAAAAAGTCGGCTATATTTAGCAATATAGCAGGTGAATTATGTATATAATGCACACATACAAACCTAGCTGTATATTCTAAAACCATTATGTTGTTGTATTTAGACCACTGTATGAAAGCCAGGGTGCCTTTAATGGTAAGTTAAAAAGAATATCTACAGATTTTTTGTGAGAATTTTGTCTGTTATAGATTTGACGCCTTAAGTCAATACGTCACCAAAATTACAATCAATGTTTGGTTCAAAAGCTAATGGCTATGTTTTTCCCTCATCATTTTTCCCTTTTTGTAGGCCCATCAGAGGGACACATTTCCCAGTTTCGCTCACATATGGTAAGAATGAATTTCTGCCAATTGGTAGCTGTAACATTTGTTGAATATTCTTAATTTTTTTCCTTTGTTTGGTAATTATAGGTCAGAGAATGGGACCTCCTTCGTTCATCTTCGTAACTTAAATTAAGATGTTTTTGCTGAAATCCTTTAGCTCAGGGGGGTTCCATTGACACTTTGAAGGCCTTAAAGGTAGGAAAGACATCATTAAAATAATCTGTGACTACAGTGGTTCAATCTTAATTTTATTAAGCGACGAGAATACTTTTTGTGCGGCAAAAAATCCTAACGACTTTATTCAACACATTTCATCTCTTCCGTATCAGTCTCCGACACGTGTTCACGAGACACACGCGTCAGAGACTGAAACTGAAGAGAAGAAATTGTTGAATAAAGTCGTTATTTAGTTGTTTTTGGCGCACAAAAAGTAATCTCGTTGATGACTAAATATAAATCTTAAAGTTAATACAACTTTTTTAAGCTGTAACGGTCCAGAATGTTTTAGATGTCTCACTAATTAAAACACCTGTGTTACGTTTCACATGTGTGTTATATATAATATATATATATATTTTTTTTTTTTCTTTTGTTTCTGTTTGTTTCTATGGATTATTCTTAGGTTGTGATCATTGGACTAAACGGCTGTCCATCATGTCCGACCAATCCACTGACGTTCCGGCAGGTTAAAAGGACAAGGACTGAGCAGATCAGCGCCAGATCTCATTCCACACCCGTGCCTTTGACCTGAAATGTCAATTGAGTCATGATCAAGTTATATTTTTGTTTATGCGGTGGTTTCTGAATCAAACACAGCTTCGGGTTTGTTTATTGTTTTCGCTGATGTATTATTATTGCACTATTAGTTCTGTCTGAGAGAATGCTCTCAATAGCGCTTGATCACTCGTAAATGCAGGTGTGTGTGTGTGATCCTTGTACTACTACACGCGGATAATCTGATTTAATTGCGGTGTGTTGTGCACCTTACTACTTGGCATTTTGATTTGAGTATCGTTTGTCTCTTGATTTTGTACAATTTCTACTGATTGTGGCCTTTTATAAATCCATCTTTAGAACAACGGTAGAAAGTAGGCTACTCTTTCTTGTTAGTTAGTTGAAGAGTGTTTGCCATCCACTATCTTTTTCTGTTTTAGTCGGCGTAGTTTAAGGCATCGTATACGTTGAAGATATCGGGTTTGTTTTTCCATTTTTATTTTTGTTTGTTTTTGATTATTTCATTGATTTGGTGGCATTCTTGTTTTGTTTATTTGTCTTTTATATCTATGTGTTTTATCTCTTTCCACTTTTTCAATTAAAACATACTTAACGTTATTGTTTCTGCTTATTGGTTGTCTCTTCTACTTGCACACACTGCAACAGTTAAATTTCACTTAAATGTTGCTCTATCGTTCCGTCAACATCTTCATGCACGTAACAACCTGATAAAAATGAAACGTTCTGGGGGGGATGCCTAAGACCATAGTTGAGAAACACTTACTGTTTTCAAGGGTCGTGAAATATTAATCATAGCAGTTGTTGACATACTGTGCCTTTTTCAAACTGCTTTCCCTTTCATTGCTAAAAAGACAGAAACGCTGGCTGAACTAGTGTCTGAAGAAGAAGCTGAGTGGATTTTCGAAGTGAAGATGCCAAGTGTGCAATGGTAATTTAACACTTAAGTTTGAGAAAAGCTAATTTTTCATACAACACATGACAGGCAAATTTTGTTTTTCAATGTTTTCGAGCAGGAAATTCCCGTATACCACATTGCCTTTTGTAACCTATTTGAACATATTTGTTCTATGCATTAGGTTCCTGACTAGGTTGGTTGTTTTGCTGTTGTGGGAGGAGCATCAGTTGAGGTGTGCATTAGAAGGACCTGTACTCTAACCAATGAGCTGGCATCTCAGATGAACTGGGCAGGTAAGAAACTGAAAGATGAGCATAAACAAAAAACAAGATATTGGAGAAAAACATACATTGCCATATTTTGTTTTTCCTGCGATTATAAAAACAATTTCACCAGATAATTGAATAGCTCTATTTGAAAATAATTAATCATTCTAGAATAATCGGGGGGATTTTGTAGGGGAGTGAATCTGTATTTTTCAGATGAATTAACAATATTCAGTTACAGAAATGTAATACTCAAATGTAGAATAACAAAATTACTTTAAATTTACAAAAGGGGACCTAATTACTCCTAAATACAATTTATAGTTGGCACACATCTTTTTTTCTTTCTTTTTTTGTCAGAAATGTGAGTAATTCTCACATGGTCCCCTGTTATCTTCCTATTTAAATCTATTCAACTTGCTTTTCCATTCAGTCCTCCTGCAGGTCCTTTAAAGGGAAATGTATATACTAAAATTCATTAAATAGTCTTGAATTTAGCATGTTTTTACTTAAACATACACATTTTATCAAATTACAAGCTTCACTTATTTTTTTTAGTACATTTGTATTGTATACAAATAGAAAGGAAATTTGGAAATTAGTCACATTTCCAAATATTTTCTAACTTCTCTTTTTGTTTTTATTTGTTTTTGTTTGCCTTACAACAAGTGAAAACTGGAAGAAGAAAAAAAAAAAAAGGATGCCTCAGAGTTTATCTTTGCTGTGACCGTGCAAAAATGGCTCTCCTGAGCGGCTTGGGGGCATTGCTCTTGGAGGAAACCCCTGAGTTCACCAGAGTAATGTTCATCAGAGAAACTTTTCATTTCTTTCTTTCTGTAGTACTGTGCTGTTTCTATCTTTGTTGGTGAGTTTCCATTTGCATTCACTTCCATTTTACAGATACAGGTTGGTTTGACAGCATCATGGTTTTTCCAGGCTCTTCTTCAGATTTTCTTCTCATGGTTTTCCAGGCATTTGCTTCAGATATAACAATTCCATGTAGTTAAGTTGTGTTAAGCTATCCATTGTATTATATTCTGTACTTGTTTGTATTTTAAGTCACCACTTGTTTAACTCTTGTTTTAGTCAACATGAAATGCCATTTTGTTCTGAGTGTGATGTTTCCTGTTCAAACACTTTCGGGGGCATAAATAAATACATTTGCATGTAATCTGAAGGATTGAAGTGTCTTTTTGATTCAAAACCATATTAATTGCAGCTCTTCATGTCTATGATTGAAAGGAGTAAATTAAAAAGAGTGGCATAGAATCCTGCTGTACATAAAGCAAGATTGAATCACTACATTTTCAAAAAAACAATTGCTAAATATTCAAAAACACATTTATACATTTAATTCAAACATTCTACATTTCAGAGTACAATAATTTATTCAAACATTTTATTCATGTAATTTATTCTCTACTTTGCTAAAAACTGCATCAAAACAAACTAAGTTTTCTAAAAGAATTGCTACTTTTTCAAAAAATAATCGCTACTTTTTCAAAAAATAATTGCTATTTTTTCAAAAAAGAATCGCTACTTTTTTTAAAAAAAGAATCGCTACTTTTCAAAAAAGAATCGCTACTTTTTCAAAAAGAATCGCTACTTTTCAAAAAAGAATCGCTACTTTTTCAAAAAATTGCTACTTTTTCAAAAAAGAATCGCTACTTTTCAAAAAAGAATCGCTACTTTTTCAAAAAAGAATCGCTACTTTTTAAAAAAGAATCGCTACTTTTTTAAAAAGAATCGCTACTTTTCAAAAAAGAATCGCTACTTTTAAAAAAAAGAATCGCTACTTTTCAAAAAAGAATCGCTACTTTTTAAAGAATTGCTGAATATTCAAAAACACATTTATACATTTAATTCAAACATTCTACATTTCAGAGTACAATCATTTATTCAAACAGTTTATTCATGTCATTTATTCTCTACTTTGCTAAAAACTGCATCAAAACAAACTAAATTTTCAAAAAGAATCGCTACTTTTTCAAGTATCGCTGAATATTCAAAAACACATTTATACATATAATTCAAACATTCTACATTTCAGAGTACAATCATTTATTCAAACAGTTTATTCATGTCATTTTATTCTCTACTTTGCTAAAAACTGCATCAAAACAAACTAAATTTTCAAAAAAGAATCGCTACTTTTCAAAAAGAATCGCTACTTTTAAAAAAAAGAATCGCTACTTTAATAAAAAATAAGAATCGCTACTTTTTCAAAAAGAATCGCTACTTTTTCAAGAATCGCTGAATATTCAAAAACACAATTTATACATTTAATTCAAACATTCTACATTTCAGAGTACAATCATTTATTCAAACAGTTTATTCATGTCATTTATTCTCTACTTTGCTATAAACTGCATCAAAACAAACTACTTTTTCAAAAAGAATCGCTACATTTCAAAAAAGAATCGCTACTTTTTCAAAAAGAATCGCTACTTTTCAAAAAAGAATCGCTACTTTTTCAAAAAGAATCGTTACTTTAAAAAAAAATAAAAAATAAGAATCGCTACTTTTTAAAAAAGAATCGCTACTTTTTAAAGAATCGCTGAATATTCGAAAACACATTTCTACATTTAATTCAAACATTCTACATTTCAGAGTACAATCATTTATTCTCTACTTTGCTAAAAACTGCATCAAAACTAACTAAATTTTCAAAAAAGAATCGCTACTTTTTCAAAAAGAATTGCTACTTTTTCAAAAAGAATCGCTACTTTTCAAAAAAGAATCGCTACTTTTCAAAAAAGAATCGCTACTTTTTCAAAAAGAATCGCTACTTTTCAAAAAAGAATCGCTACTTTTTTAAAAAAGAATCGCTACTTTTTAAAGAATTGCTGAATATTCAAAAACACATTTATACATTTAATTCAAACATTCTACATTTCAGAGTACAATCATTTATTCAAACAGTTTATTCATGTCATTTATTCTCTACTTTGCTATAAACTGCATAAAAAAAACTAAATTTTTAAAAAAGAATCGCTACTTTTTCAAAAAGAATCGCCACTTTTTCAAAAGAATCGCTACTTTTTCAAAAAAGAATCGCTACTTTTTAAAGAATTGCTGAATATTCAAAAACACATTTATACATTTAATTCAAACATTCTACATTTCAGAGTACAATCATTTATTCAAACAGTTTATTCATGTCATTTATTCTCTACTTTGCTATAAACTGCATAAAAAAAACTAAATTTTTAAAAAGAATCGCTACTTTTTCAAAAAGAATCGCCACTTTTTCAAAAAGAATCGCTACTTTTTCAAAAAGAATCGCTACTTTTCAAAAAAGGATCGCCACTTTTTCAAAAAAAGAATCGCTACTTTTTCAAAAAAGAATCGCTACTTTAAAAAAAAATTAAAAATAAGAATCGCTACTTTTTCAAAAAGAATCGCTACTTTTTCAAGAATCGCTGAATACTCAAAAACACATTTATACATTTAATTCAAACATTCTACATTTCAGAGTACAATCATTTATTCAAACAGTTTATTCATGTCATTTTATTCTCTACTTTGCTAAAAACTGCATCAAAACAAACTAAATTTTCAAAAAAGAATCGCTACTTTTCAAAAAGAATCGCTACTTTTAAAAAAAAGAATCGCTACTTTAATAAAAAATAAGAATCGCTACTTTTTCAAAAAGAATCGCTACTTTTTCAAGAATCGCTGAATATTCAAAAACACAATTATACATTTAATTCAAACATTCTACATTTCAGAGTACAATCATTTATTCAAACAGTTTATTCATGTCATTTATTCTCTACTTTGCTATAAACTGCATCAAAACAAACTACTTTTTCAAAAAGAATCGCTACATTTCAAAAAAGAATCGCTACTTTTTCAAAAAGAATCGCTACTTTTCAAAAAAGAATCGCTACTTTTTCAAAAAAGAATCGCTACTTTAAAAAAAATAAAAAAATAAGAATCGCTACTTTTTAAAAAAGAATCGCTACTTTTTTAAAGAATCGCTGAATATTCGAAAACACATTTCTACATTTAATTCAAACATTCTACATTTCAGAGTACAATCATTTATTCTCTACTTTGCTAAAAACTGCATCAAAACTAACTAAATTTTCAAAAAAGAATCGCTACTTTTTCAAAAAGAATTGCTACTTTTTCAAAAAGAATCGCTACTTTTCAAAAAAGAATCGCTACTTTTTCAAAAAAGAATCGCTACTTTTTCAAAAAGAATCGCTACTTTTCAAAAAAGAATCGCTACTTTTTTAAAAAAGAATCGCTACTTTTTAAAGAATTGCTGAATATTCAAAAACACATTTATACATTTAATTCAAACATTCTACATTTCAGAGTACAATCATTTATTCAAACAGTTTATTCATGTCATTTATTCTCTACTTTGCTATAAACTGCATAAAAAAAAACTAAATTTTTAAAAAGAATCGCTACTTTTTCAAAAAGAATCGCCACTTTTTCAAAAAGAATCGCTACTTTTTCAAAAAAGAATCGCTACTTTTTAAAGAATTGCTGAATATTCAAAAACACATTTATACATTTAATTCAAACATTCTACATTTCAGAGTACAATCATTTATTCAAACAGTTTATTCATGTCATTTATTCTCTACTTTGCTATAAACTGCATAAAAAAAAAACTAAATTTTTAAAAAAGAATCGCTACTTTTTCAAAAAGAATCGCCACTTTTCAAAAAGAATCGCTACTTTTTCAAAAAGAATCGCTACTTTTTCAAAAAAGGATCGCCACTTTTTCAAAAAAAGAATCGCTACTTTTTCAAAAAAGAATCGCTACTTTAAAAAAAAATTAAAAATAAGAATCGCTACTTTTTCAAAAAGAATCGCTACTTTTTCAAGAATCGCTGAATACTCAAAAACACATTTATACATTTAATTCAAACATTCTACATTTCAGAGTACAATCATTTATTCAAACAGTTTATTCATGTCATTTATTCTCTATTTTGCTAAAAACTGCATCAAAACAAACTAAATTTTCAAAAAAGAATCGCTACTTTTTCAAAAAGAATCGCTACTTTTTCAAAAAAGAATTGCTACTTTTTCAAAAAGAATCGCTACTTTTTCAAAAAAGAATCGCTACTTTTTAAAGAATTGCTGAATATTCAAAAAACACTTTATACATTTAATTCAAACATTCTACATTTCAGAGTACAATCATTTATTCAAACAGTTTATCTGTCATTTATTCTCTACTTTGCTAAAAACTGCATCAAAACAAACAAATTTTCAAAAAAGAATTGCTACTTTTTAAAAAAAAATCGCTACTTTTCAAAAAAGAATCGCTACTTTTTAAAAAAAAGAATCGCTACTTTCCAAAAAGAATCGCTACTTTTCAAAAAGAATCGCTACTTTTCAAAAAAGAATCGCTACTTTCCAAAAAGAATCGCTACTTTTCAAAAAGAATCGCTACTTTTTTAAAAAAGAATCGCTACTTTAATAAAAAATAAGAATCACTACTTTTTCAAAAAGAATCGCTACTTTTTCAAGAATCGCTGAATATTCAAAAACACAATTATACATTTAATTCAAACATTCTACATTTCAGAGTACAATCATTTATTCAAACAGTTTATTCATGTCATTTATTCTCTACTTTGCTAAAAACTACATCAAAACAAACTACTTTTTCAAAAAGAATCGCTACATTTCAAAAAAGAATCGCTACTTTTTCAAAAAGAATCGCTACTTTTCAAAAAAGAATCGCTACTTGTTCAAAAAAGAATCGTTACTTTAAAAAAAAAAAAAAAAAGAATCGCTACTTTTTAAAAAAGAATCGCTACTTTTTAAAGAATCGCTGAATATTCAAAAACACATTATACATTTAATTCAAACATTCTACATTTCAGAGTACAATCATTTATTCTCTACTTTGCTAAAAACTGCATCAAAACTAACTAAATTTTCAAAAAAGAATCGCTACTTTTTCAAAAAGAATCGCTACTTTTCAAAAAAGAATCGCTACTTTTTTCAAAAAAGAATCGCTACTTTTTCAAAAAGAATCGCTACTTTCCAAAAAGAGAATCGCTACTTTTTCAAAAAAGAATCGCTACTTTTTAAAGAATTGCTGAATATTCAAAAACACATTTATACATTTAATTCAAACATTCTACATTTCAGAGTACAATCATTTATTCAAACAGTTTATTCATGTCATTTATTCTCTACTTTGCTATAAACTGCATCAAAACAAACTAAATTTTTCAAAAAGAATCGCTACTTTTTCAAAAAAGAATCGCTACTTTTTCAAAAAAGAATCGCTACTTTTTCAAAAAGAATTGCTACTTTTTCAAAAAGAATCGCTACTTTTTCAAAAAGAATCGCTACTTTTTCAAAAAAGAATCGCTACTTTTTCCAAAAGAATCGCTACTTTTTCCAAAATGAATTGCTACTTTTCAAAAAAGAATCGCTACTTTTTCAAAAAAGAATCGCTACTTTTTTCAAAAAGAATTGCTACTTTTTAAAAATACATTTACACATTTATTCAAAATGCATAAATGTTTTAAACATGCAATTAGTACACAGTAGAGTACAATATTATTAGTAGTAGGCCTCCTTCAGTCGTTTGTTGACCCTAATTGCGCCCTAAGAGTTTTCTATCTATAAGAGTTTTGCTCTTGCTTGGCATATGTAGTGTTGCGACCATAGACTGTAAAAAAGAATGGACGTAGTGTCCGTGACGTCACCCGTAGGTTTCTAAAGAGCGTTTTTGAAGCCTAAAGTGGGCGGGGCCAACCATCGTCATCTTGTCAGCGCGTCACCTTTCGTCACTCCCGGATAACAGAAAATGGGCAAAGAGGCGGGCCGTGGGAGGAGCTGCGGTGCTACTGGCCTTGCGCTAAAGTGATAGCCGATTAAAGAAGTAAAGCCAACAGTTAAAGTTCATGTTTTTGCCCTTCGAAATACTATAATAGTTAAAAGACGTAACTAAAAGTGAGATTGTGTATCGTGATGCATTATTATTCTGCTAACGTTATTAAAAATGTATTATCATGCAGATGCAGTAACAATATCGCTCTGAGTCTGAGCTTGTGATTCATGCGCATACATGTCAGTCAGCGCGGCATCGCACGTCAAGTTCATAAAGAGCTTTATTCAGTCCCTTTTATAATATGATTTTGGCCGCCTCACAATTTCTCATATGGGTTAAACCAAAGATATTACCTCAGAAGTTCAAGTAAATGCATTAGAAATCCGCGCTCATTCAAGGGTGTGCATCTATTGCATGGACGGACAGAAAGCACTGACACCTGCAGGATTTCATCTAACGGTACTTTTTATTTAACACAAAGTTGAGTAAGCATATCTGTTCCATGAGAGCAACAGTATCGCATAACGAGTGTAGTCTCTATATCTATAGACGTTTTTAAATCTAAAATCCAAAAAGCAACGACATTTTCAGACATCCATTAGTGCATGCGAGGAAAACAACTGGAAATACAGAGCTGGTTGTTCTCTCCATATTCGACAACGACGGAATCCAACAACGGCGTGGGCGAAGGTATAATGCGTGTATTAAATTGTATGAAATAATCCCGAAAAAAGAACTGCATTGTCTGAGCAGCGTGTATATGGTGGGAAGGCCGGGACGGGCAAGCACCTGGGTGTTGGGCACTTGTCGTTCCAGCGGATACCAAGGATGCGGCGAAGACATCGCATGTAGTAGCTGTTCAGCTTTTGCTCTTGCTTGACATATGTTCTCCAGGATTCTCTCCCGTACAGGAAGGTGCTGACTATGCAGGCTTTGTACACTTTTGTACACTGGTTTGGGTGGTCAGCTTGGGGTTTTCCCAGACGCGAGCGGTCAGTCGTCCTAGAGTTGTTGTAGCCTTGCCGATGCGTTTGTTGATTTCGGCATCTAAGGACAAGTTGTTGCTGATGGTGGAACCCAGGTAGGTGAACTGGTGGACCACTTCAAGTTCGTAATTGTCGATGGTAATGACAGGTGGTGTGTCCACATCTTGACCCAGCACGTTCGTCTTCTTCAGGTTGATGGTCAAACCGAAGTCTTTACAGGCCCTGGAGAATCTGTCCATCAGACACTGTAGATCTTGTTCAGTGTGAGAGCTGACTGCTGCGTCATCGGCAAAGAGCATGTCTCTAATCATGATCTCACGCACCTTGGTTGAATTCCCAAAAGCATGTTTTAGGAGAAGGGAGAAGAGGATTCTGAAGAGGGTTGGGGCAAGGACAAGCAAGGACCTTGCTTCACGCCGCTTTTGATGTCAAATGGTTCAGACATGCTGGTTGCCTTCATACCGTCGTGAAAAGATCTGATCATGCTATGAAGCTTCAGGGGGCATCCAATCTTCAGGAGGATGTTGAAGAGCACATCGCGGCTAACTAGGTCGAAAGCCTTGGTCAGGTCTTTGAAGGCGACGTAAAGGGGCTTCTGCTGTTGCATGGGTAGCCTGCAGACAGAGCATCCTCAAGAGACTTTGTGAATTCCTCAAGCCTCTCTGAATGTTGCATCTTAGTTGCGTGGCTTCCCTTGTTGTTTGGAACGGTGGAGTTTCTTTGGTAGCAGCTTGATCTTGCAGCACACCAGTGAGTGATCAGTCGCAGTCAGCACTGTGGAATGAGCAGGCGAGAAGCACATACTTAAGGCTTGTACGTCTGGTGATGACCGTGTCGAGCTGGTGCCAATAATTGGATCAAGGGTGGCGCCATGTGTGTGGCTTCGTCTGGAAATAGGTGTTGGTCACGCAGAGCCCATGATAAGAGCAAAGCTCCAACAGGCATGCCCGTTAATCGTTAATCTTGCCAACTCCAAAGGAACCCAAGCAGGAAGGCCAAGATTTATGGTCTGGAGTTGCCAAGGAGGACGAGGTGTTCGCTGCTGTGGATGTTCTTGATGGCGTCATTTAGGCTGGTGTAAAACTCGTCTTTTGCCTCAGGCGTGGAGGTCAAGGGGGCATAGGCGCTGATGAGTGTAACTGGTCCCTCAGATGTATGGAGGCGAAGAGTCAGCATGCATTCTGACCCCTTGTCACTTGGTTCAACCATCTCCAGCAAGGTGTTCCTCACTCCAAACCCTACTCCGTGCTCTCTGCGTTGCTCTATGCTCTTTCCTTGCCAGAAGAAGGTGTAATCCTTTTCCTTCAAAGATCCTGATTCAGCTAGGTGTGTTTCTTGCAGAGTGGCTATATCTACCTTCAGTCTCAGTAGCTCGTTGTTAATGATCGCTGTCTTTACGTCACTGATGTTGTCATCAAGTCCAGTTGTCATGGTGCGAACGTACGTTCCAGATTAAGGACTGGTCTCTTCTTTATGTTTTTTTCTTTTGTAATTGCTTGGTGCAGAAATTGCCTTATCCCCATGCACCCAATGAGGAAGTCAGACCGTGGCGGGACAGCAAGTGCTGGCTTGGGACTGCCCAGCTTGAAGCGGCGGGTAGCTGTCCAATGAGATCCAAAGATCTCTCCAACCATCGGAAGCAACCCCTGGTGCCACACTCTACGCCAAATGAGTATTGTAGCTTATAACCGGTATACTACTGCTTCCCGTGTTGTTTCGACGCTGTGAAGCGAAGCTGGAGTGTCCTCTCCAGGTCGCAAGCCAGGGCAAGGTTGGAAGACCAGCTGTTGCCCAAGTAGCGAGTCCCCCCATACCCACGGCAGATGCCAGGCGAGAGCCGATCGCAGGGGCAAGTTGCCAGAGTGAGATTGCGTTCAACCACACACTGCCTATGGGACTCCTGCTCAGATTTTTCCTCAAGGTTTACTCCTGAAGCCTTTTCCCAGGAAGAGATATAGCCGCAAGGCAGTGGAGGTTTTTGACAGAGTTTTCCTTCTTTGCATGAGGCAGGTGGCACATGCATTACATGGTTACCAGTGGCAGGTATAACCTGACCTGACCTGAATTAGTACATACAATTAATGAATACAAACACTATATTTTCGAAAAGAATCACTACTTTTTCAAAATGCATCAAAAATGCATCAATACATACAATCAGTACAATTTCATTTCAAAAAGAATCGCTACTTTTTTTAAAGAATCGCTACTTAAAAAAGAATCCCTACTTATTCGAAAAGAATGCTAGTTTCACTAGTTTTTCTAAAAAAATCGCTAGTTTTTCTAAAAGAATCACTAGTTAATACAAACACATTTAAAAAAAATTGCTACATTTTAAAAAAGAATCACTACTTTTTCAGATAGAATCGCTAAATGTATTACATTTATAAATGTTATTACTACATTTATTCAAAACACATTGAAACATTAATTCAAAAACAATCTATATATTTATTCAAAACATTATTCAAAAAAATCTACATTTTTCAAAAAGAGTCGCTACATTTTTCAAAAAGAAACAATATATTTATTTAAAATGCTTTTAAATTTAAATCTATATTTTCACTGCACATCTCCCCATCTCCTCTTGAATAAATATATTGATTATTTTTGAATAAGCAATTCATGTCCAATCAAATCGCTACATTTATTCAAAAAGAATCACTAAAAGTATCGATACATTTACATTCCAGGCCATGAAGGCTCTGAGACTCAGTGGCAAAGCAATTTTCCTTTTGCATGAGTCAATACATGTCAACACCCTGTTCAGAACTGAGAGACACGAGGCCAGCGCAGGATAAACACACGACACCCAGCCTGAGTCCCTGGACGCACTGGGCTGTAACAGGACACACGGATGATCGTGCTGTGTTAGACAGCCCAGTGTTAGCTCTTCCTGTTGAATGAATCATTGATAAAGCAGCTGTAACCAATCCTCATTGAGGGGGAGTGGAGGTATTGGGGGCCATGCAATAATTAGAAGATGTCCTCTCAACTAATTCACAGATTCATAGCTCAGATTCCCTCCATTCAGGATGATGATTGTATACATAAATAATGGTAGCCATGACAGTGTGGGATTTCTTGATTTATGTCTCCAGAGAGAAGTCTGTAGTTTTCATATTCATATGTAAGTCCAGTTATGACATGTTGATTGAATGATTTGATGTGACACTGAAGACTGGAGTAATGGCTGCTGAAAATTCAAAATCACAGGAATAAAATACATAAAATGTATTAAAATAGAAACCTTTCATTTTAAATTGTAATAATATCTCAGAATATCTCAGACTGTTTTACTGTTTTTTAATCAAATAAATTCAGACTTTGACTTATTTCAGAAACATGGAAAAAAAATTATTATAAATTTATTGTAATCATATTTTTAACTGTAAAAACTGTAAAAAAAAAATAAATAAACATAGTTAATTAAAAATCTGTAAAAAATGCCAGCGATTCAGTTCTCGTACTAGGTACAGGGGAAACTGTAAAATATCTATAACCATAAAATATAATAAAATACTGTTAAAAGTACAGTTTTTAAAACAGAACAAATCGAATTATAATTCACAGTGAAAAACTGTAAACTGACATTCCTAGAATTCCCTGTGGGACATTTCAAAGGTATTTTGTTAAAAAAAAACATTTAGAAATGTATAGAAACATTGTCAACACTTTATAGAAATTACTTCACTCCAATTGGACACTTTATTTCAAAAGTAATGCTATCCTAGACAGAACGAAGCATCAGTCAACACATACAGCTTTCAGCAGAGGTGCTACTCGCTTTGCACTCAACATTTACATTCACACTTCCAGCTGTGTTTCCTGTCCAGATGTGCCACTCCTCTGTGGCAAGAACTCGAGCCCATATATTTGGGAAATATTAACTGTACCGTTTAGTCTAAAAAAAAAAACAAATATTTTCACTGCACATAGAAAATAGACCCATCCCTATATCCTCAGGACATTAATTGTTTGCTCATTACACCAAACACCTTGTGTTAGATGATCAGTTGACACAAAAGTAAAAGCAGTTCTGAAACACTCAGGAATCAAACACTGAAGTCCTAGTGTATCATCACATCTGAAACATTAGACTACAGACATGGAGATTATCTGCACTCTCAGACATCAGCCCTGAATGCAAAGTTGAGGATCTATAACCATCATACTCTTTACAGTTGCAAATGAAAACAGTGTGAGACAACGGGTCTTAGCAGGCCCGCTGTGTGGCGAAACTGGGTTGGCACAAAAAAAAAAAAAAAAAAAAAAAACAATTCATGGCAATTATACTCACAGTGATGTTAGGTGTAAAGTGCTGTTTATTGACAGTGCTTGAGAGGTGAAACAGTCCCAGGAAAAAAAGAATATACAGACTCATGGCTCCACAATTGCACGCTCACTCCATACATTAGTTTGGATGAAAACTAAATTATGAAAATTATGAATGAAAACAAATCAAATTGGACTTTAAGCATGCTTGGCATTCAATGGCGCAAAGAAATGATAATGTCTCTCAGAGAATCACAATGACCCTTTGTCCCAGTTCATCCACGGCTGATCAATTCGACCCTGTTGAACTATGTTACTGCTAGTTCATGTATTCTGAATGGTTTCTAGACAGAGACTGCAATAACTCACCAGGGGGTATGGCTGCCCAGAAAGCATGACATGAGAATATTTTGTGTTCAGAAATATACCGTATACAGGTGCATTGAATTATTTTACCCAATATATTTTTAGAAAAAAATATAATGTGATCTCAAAATAATAGGCTATATTAGTTTAAATAAAACAGATTATGTCAATTAATGTTAGTTAAATGTTTTTTTTTTCCCCCAGGTAACTAATATATTTAATATATTTGGTTGCTATGCCTGCCTCTAAACCAGAAGTGTTGAATAACTGTGCTTTCGATTGAGCTCTTACAGAAGTGATTCGCGGAATGACGACCTGTGAAGGGCTTATCTATATGAATAATGCACAAAGTGCCGTTCGAGATCCCTCGCGCATGCGTATAGTTCTCCACTGTTCTGCACACAGGTGCGCGCATTCACCTGTCAACGGTGCACAGACTGCACACATGTGCGCGAGCGCTTCATGCGAATGACACATTCAAACACACGGTGAGTTTAGAACGTTTTTTATTTAATCGCATAGCCTATATAAAGATGTTTACAGATGATCTTGCTCGAGTTAATTGGTCGGTTTGATTTTTCTTTGATTTGGCGCATTTTGGACACGATATTAGGCTATAAAACGATGCCAAGCAAATGAATGTTCTGTGGCTATGTTTAATTATTTACACGTATCAACGTAGCATCCACTTACAATTAGGCGAATATTTGCATATTGTCTCTTTCAGCACTTAAGTAAATTAACAGACAAATTAATAAAGTATATTCAATTTAAGAGCTTAAAACATTACTTCTTCTAAGCGTATATTAATGGTTCTCCAAATGCCTTGCATGACAAGTAGTAACAAGTTATGATAACTTTAATTAATAACATTATGCAAAGATTAACAGAATGCATTCAAATTGTTAAATTAAATTACTTTATCTATATTTTTCCATACTGTATTGTGACCGGGGCTAGTTGTCACATCCTTACTGCAGTGAATATAAATAAACGATTTAATGAATTAATAAATGTTTCATTTGCTCTTTTTTACATTTTCACTTCAACTATTTATTGCACTCTGATGTTAAGGCCAGATGCCAGATGAGACACACATGCACATGCAGTCCAGGAATGTTAACCACCACCATACACACATTCCAAAGCAGATTCTGTTCTATTTTCCAGGGAAACGGTGGCATATTGATTAACACATGGGCTAATTGGATCCACCCAGATGGCCACTTATGCTCGGCCCAAAACCAGCCACTTCCTGCCGGCCATATCCACCACAGCATCCAGTTATAGGAGCCATCAGCCGGCCCTCACCCTCAACCAGAATTCAAACATGCCCTGGAGGACTAATTCTTACTTTAGAAGTGGCAGCGCTATCCCGACCGTATCAGCACTTCAAAGAGACAACCTGGACTTAGTCCGGGCCAAAACCATGTTCTACCCCTCAAACAGGACGGCTCTCAGTTCACGATACATGCCAGAGGACTGGTACAAGTCTAACCAGAGTAACTACAGGGAGTCAGAGTCGTCCCGGAACAGTGCCGAAAGGCTTCGGAGAGACACGATACGACTGATTCAGGATAAGGACCAGCTGACTCGCAGAACTCAGGACTCCACCAGCAAGAACATTGGAGAAAGACTGAACGACATCAGCTTCTGGAGGTCTGAGCTCAACCATGAGATAGACAACATGGTGACAGAGATATCAGTACTGACGGATGTGAAAAGAAGGCTGGAAAGAGCACTAGCTGAGACAGAAGGGCCACTGCAGGTGATATATTTTATATAGTTTACTAAATTAATTTAGTGTGATTAACTGAGTTATACATTAATTAACCTAATTAATAAACAAACATCACATTTACACATTTCACCTCTCGAAACATCTTATAAAAGCCATTGTTTTTACTATTAAGAAATCTTCCATCAGTGCTTGGAAAGCGGCACGGCACAGCTCTAGTGGTCTGTAGTCAGCTACACACCTAATTTGGGTCATGGTGATAGCTGAAGACCCAGTAACTAGAAAAGCCCACAGTAGCGTGTCAGGTGACACATTGTTAGAAACCACTTGGTAACAGAACCTATTTGGGTGTAAGATATACACACTCAATCACACTGAGCACAAGATCTACAATGACCTCAATGTGTTCCACCTCTGTCTTTACAGAGTTACCCGTCTGAGTCACAGTAAGAGACTGTTTCCATAGAGACCACACCAAAACATGGTGACTACTAGTGTTGTGCTGGATTAGTTTCAAATTAGTGTGGTCACTGCCGGCACCTCGCAGGACTGACCACGAGAATGAACACAAGATGTTTCCATAGTGACGTGATTGCTTACTAGAGCTTCCGTTGTCACATTTTGAGTGAGGAGGTGTATTACGTTATATCCTGTCATTATTAAAACTAGGCTACATTTGTTATTTGGCGCTGTTATATCAGTTCTGAACACTGTCAAAAAAAAAAAAAAAAAAAAAATATATATATATATATATATATATATATATATATATATATATATATATATATATATATATATATATATATAATATATAAATTATAATTATAATAATTTTTTATTATTAAAAAAAATGTATCTACATTAATTACTTTCTTTTCTCTCCAGGTGTCTCAGGAATGTTTGTTCCACAGGGAGAAACGGATGTCCATTGATCTGGTTCATGATGATGTAGAGAAAGATTTAATTAAGGTGAGGTCACCAGAGCCTTTATTTAAACCAAAATCTCAAATATCTGTATTGGCTCAAGGATTTTGAGGAGCTTTCTTAAGCAATGTATTTTCCATTCGATTACATCAAATGCAATACATGCCATGGCTCTCTGGAATATGTGATTCTGATTGGTCAATGGAGTCTTTTCACAGACTGTGTTTCCACAGTTAGCAAAGTTTTTATACATTTTCAATTAACTATTTACTTGCCAGCTTTTTTTTTTTGCTTCCTAGTTTCATTCATTCTTTTTTTATCAACACTTATAAGGTTTCATAAAACAGCCAGAACGATGATCGGTAACATAGAGAGAGTAAATCTAGGAAAATTTGAAATATTTTTCTTTTGCTAAATGGGAACAAATATTTGTTGGAATTTCTTATTCACCATTACTTTAACTATTATGACTTCCGCTTCTGAGAACCCCCAAAATGTGAAAAAGGGTCCATTCTGAGCATTATGTGGTCAAATATTTTATTTGAACACAAACTTTTCCTAGGCAACTGATTTTCAAGTAAACGGTGGTTGTTTCATGTCTCAATTATAAATAAATCCATTAACTCACATAGAAAAAAAAGTAGTTGTAATTTCTATTTTCTAAATAAAATTGTGCCTTTTTGCAGGAAGTGGAGGTGATTAAGTCATGTCAGGAGAGAATGAGGCGACATTTAGAGCGAGCTATTGCTCAGCTAGCGTGAGTCTCTAAATAACCAAACAATTTTACTTTCAATTTTAAATGACATACTTCTAGTTTGACAAATGATCATGGCGTCTTTGAAACACAATGCATGTGGTTATACTGATTAATTTCCTCAGGTCGAATCGCGCAGCACAGCACGAGCTGGAGAGAGATTTGAGTGACAAGGTAACAGCTCAAAGAATCGATGACAGGTGTCACCATCTCAGGAACACCTC
The DNA here is from genome assembly GCA_036326025.1 of Chrosomus eos. Classification (NCBI taxonomy): domain Eukaryota; kingdom Metazoa; phylum Chordata; class Actinopteri; order Cypriniformes; family Leuciscidae; genus Chrosomus; species Chrosomus eos. Next base: position 31,372,190 of record CM070830.1, on the reverse strand, counting down.
GGATGGAATCAGCTACTATAGAGGAATCGATCGCCTGGACCCATCGTAAGCTTTGTTTTATTTCAAAATCAACAATGAAGTCCATATGAGTCTGTTTTTAGGATTTTTCTTAATAATAAATCAATGTTATAATTTACTTTCCTTATGGTCTCAACAGTATCAGTCTTCCAGACTCCTGGTCGAAGTTCACCGACGACAACATCCTGCATTCTCAGAGCCAACGCGCCGCATCTCACAAACTCCGTGATGAGATTGAGATTCTGCTCAATGCCACTTCAAACGAGATGTGGAACCAGTTTAACGCCGTAAACGTGTCATTCACCAACCGGATCTCTGAGACGGCAGACACCAAGAACAGTCTGCAAACTCACCTGGCCAAGGTAACCACAGGATGATGAACATTGCGTCATTACCTTTAACCGCTCGTTTTGGTCCGCTCAAGTCAAATCAAGTGAAAACTGGCTTATAAGTCAGGCCTTTAGCGGTTAATTTTTATTTGACCTTATCTCAAAAGCAACGCATTATAGTAAATATAACTAGGAATTTGCTAAATGTAAAATAAAGTCAATAGTCAAAACAGTCACAAAGAATTATTGTTATAGCAACAAAAAAGTATGATGTTAGTCAAGTTTCTTTGCATAAAAAAAGGTCACAACAGGTTCACAAAACAATCCATACTGCATGTATTGATTGATACATTAATGAATGTCGGTCTAAAATGAGCAGGTCCATCCGTCACTTTTAGGTAAACTTTTATCTTAGATATATATAAACTGGATTAACAGTAGTATTCTTGTCATGTTGTGTAGTAATAATAGAATATATACTACTTCCTCTTTACTTACTTCACTTTGACTGGACAGGACCCAAAGTAAATGGCCTTTTCCTTGCTTGTGTATGCTGTAGAGATGTATTCGGGAAGCTCTGGAGTCTATTGTAGATGAGGTTAATGAAGGACATGGAGAAGCTCTGTCAGCTGTCCATAATGTTTAAGCCCTTGACGGCTGTAATCAGAGGCATGAGGTAACCAATAAACAACCATCATTCATGATGGTGATTGGTCAAAATGAGATTACTTCAAAATGTCGTTGTAAGGGAGTGTGTCTATGTAAGAGATGTCTCTGTAACTAGACACTTGATCCTGAATATATTTTTATGACCATAATGTATGTATGTGGATAACAGGGCCTATGTAACGAGGATAACTATAAAGTCCTTTCAGATACCTTACACATCAATCAGTTTAATGACATTTAATTTAACATTGCTTATAACTTTCTAGTCTGGCATGCTTTAATATTTTATACAAATTCAGTCTATAGCTTGGCAAACCAAATAATTAGTAACCAAGAATTTGTAGAATTACATTTTCGGTAAAGAACAAATTAAATCATGTTTTGTGGAATTTTGAATTCTAGTAATTTACTAATTAAATTTCAAAAATAAATAAAAAGGCCAAATTTGTAGGGTTAAATTTCTGCTCTCTCCGCTTTGTCCTGGGATGCTTGTCTGGGTGGGTGGGAAATTTGCCCAGAAGAGAGCAATACCAACCTAATTTCAGATTAAAGTGCTTTAGACTGTCAATTATGATATACAGTAGAAATAAGTGTACCTGACTGGACCGTTTTAACTTTGAGAGGGGTCGAGAAGTCAGACATAGAGAATAAGTGACTTTGTCACTTATTTAATCCACTCTCGTTCTCTCTCTTGCTTTCTTGTTTCCACATTCAGACTCTTCAGGAAATCTTCCAGACTGAGATGCTGATTGAAGCTTTAAAAAAGGCAATCCGAGACAAAGAGAACCCACTTAAAGTGGCCCAAACCCGCCTGGAAGAGAGGACTCGCAGACCCAACGTCGAACTCTGCAGAGACAACCCTCACCATAGGTAACCTACAATAAAAACAAGCAAACGATATTTGTGTTATATGTCACGAAAAGGTCTTGATATACATGTACAGACAGCTTTTATTTTGTAAAATCAAAATCAAACACAAAAAGCTCTGTTCTCCTCGTCTTTCCCTTGGTCTTAGGTTGATTACAGAAGTGAGGGAGATTGAAGACACCATTCACAAGTTGAGACAGAGATTGATGGAGGCCGAGAACACCCTGCAGACCCTGGTGAAGACGAAAGTTTCTCTGGAGCATGACCTGTCAATCAAAGCCAACTCTCTTTTCCTGGATCAGGAAAAATGCATGAGCATGAGGAAGAGCTTTCCCAGCACTCCTCGTCTAGTCGGATACACCTAGATCCTCAAGAACCTTCTCTAAAAGCTGCTTAACCATTAATCTAGATCTAAATTTTGATGTTTAAAACATAAACTGCAAGATTAGTGTCAGAACAGGTTGATAGTTTATACTTAGTCCTATTAATTAAGTAGATTGATATCTTATACCTCACTATTGCTTCACTTACCATTAGGTTAAACACACCATAATGATTAGGGGCTTTCGCACGGGGGAACCTTTTCATAGTTAGAACTATTGGTGGAAGTACCCGGTTTTTGGCATGTTCAAACCGCAGGAACTAGAAACGATTTTAGATCTAGGAACTCCTTTTGGAAGAACTAATTTAGCTCCTACTTCAGAGTAGTCTAATGGTGCGTTCAAGTCATCTTGTAAAGATCATATCTACGAGTTGGATACGAGTTGGAAGCTCAGGATTTTCTTAGAGTCCCGATCTTTACGAGTTGGGGGCGTAGTGAGAAACATGGCGGAATACCACAATAGCTACTTAAAAGGTATTTAGAAAGGTTTTTTTTTTTTTTTTTTTACAGCAAAGTAAGCTAATTGTCTGCACAATATATGATGGCATTACAATATAACAATGTAACCTAACAATAAAGTTTGCAGTGTCTTCATAAATCAATTAAAAAATAAATCAAAGAAATCAAGTGTATATCCTTTTTTATTTTATTTTCATTTTCTTCATCGAGATTATACACCTATTTTCTTCATCGAGTTTAAGAACCTTGCTGTATTTTTGTGTGATTAATTAAGAGAAAGTACACCGCCATCCTACTGTGACTTGGGCTACGTTCACACTGCAGGGCTTAATGCTCAATTCCGATTTTTTGAAAAAATCCGATTTTTTTGCAAGGCCGTTCACATTTCCAATTAAATGCAACCTTTAGTGATCTCCTGTGTGAACGTGAAATGACCCAGAAGTGACCCGCATGCGCAGAAGAGTACTCAACGGT